>JAUTXW010004661.1:597500-833163 GCA_030620095.1 Kuschelorhynchus macadamiae
AGTAGGCTGACCTCATTTTTTTAAAATGAAAAGAATACATTTTGACGAAATGTAAAAATAGGTACCAGCGTATAATAATTAAGTAGAGTCTTGTCACTTTCGCCGAATTCAATGACTTAAATGACAATAATAATTATAATACACATAATAATATGGACTAAAAATAACAAAAATAATTAGAAAATGGTACCAGATTTCGCAAAATAGAGATCATTTGTCCCAGATTTCTCAAAATAGAAGATATTTGTCGTATTTATGGAAATAGTACCAGAGTACATGGACCTGAAAAAGAGAACATTCCTCTTAAAAAGCATATATCTGGTCACCCTATTTAAAGCAAACTGTAGTAAGCTTATGTAGGTATATCACTACATCTTTATTTACTTTAATTACAACAATTGCATTTTGGTCTCCCTTGTTTAATATGTGAGTAATTATTATACTTTATAGGTATGTGCATTTCACTTTCAAAGCTGCGCGTCGGTCAACATACGAATTTACAAAAATGAACACATCTACCTAGTGGTGTATTTAGAATTCCGTCTTAGAGGGGGAGGCAAACATTTGATAACTAAAAAAAGTTCTAGGTTCTTGTTGGAACAACATAAGCATGAAGACTAAAAAAACAAAGTTTTCATGTGTTTGTGAAATGCTTTATATAATGTAATTTTTGCTTGGATTATTCGCTCGGGGGGGGGGGGGGAGGTGCGGGGTGCTTTGTCTCCTGCACCTACCCAAACCCGAAACCGTTGTATGTTGGAATGCAGAACATGATATATTGAGCAATACCCCAAAACAAAAACATAGCATGCATGCCCCATTAGCTTGGTAATTTTGTTCACAAGGTCTCTTTGCTCAATACACAAGTAGTGTAATTTACAAAGCTAATTTTTTTTTTATTTTTAGTTCTTACATTCTGGTACTCACGCACATATTATGGATGTAAGCCAGGGCAAAACATGTGATAGTTTTATAGGTCATAAGAACCGATTGATGGCTGTGTCTTGTATTAGATTTAATCCCTCCACATCTAACTGTAATAACGGTAAATATTCAAAGCAACGTGTAACCTTCTTGTCATGTAGAGATACTAGAGAATCTTTCGATACGAATCCACGACATGGTGATTTCTGTCTGGATTGAAACCTGGACTCATTACATATAGTAAATTGAACCTAAATACAGAGTGTTACTAAAAGTCATAATTAATTTTAGGAGTAGTTTTTACATAAAAAATTATGAATAAAAGCTTCTATAGAGATGTGCAGAAATGCTTTGTTTTAGAGATACAGGGTGTCGAGGATTTTGTTCTTTTTTTAGTTTATATAATGCACCTTTTAAAATTTTGAAGACGATTTATTAAAATTTAATACGGTGTGAATTGAAATCAATACTTACCTACGAAAACAGTATGTACACTCAGACTGAAAATCAATTAATTATTAACAAACGTTCGACCTGCCAAAACTAACGATGTATCACACTTAATGTTTGAACAGTAGATTTAAGATTTTTCCATAAAAGACAATGTGTTAGAGAGACACAGAAAACCAGATTCTCGCCAAATTCAAAAAGAAAAATTTTAAGTACCCTAAATGAATGAGTGCATTACATCATTGGTTTTTAGAAGTCAAGGGCTTTTAAAAAACAAAATAAAAAATGCAGGTCTATTTAAAAAAGAATAAGTTGATCTGACCGAAGAAGAAACGTCGAATTTCAAATCTATGGGCACCATCTTATTGATAATGAAAAGTAGCTATAAAGATATAAAATTTATTTTGTGATATCTCTTCAAATGCAGCCTGAAAGAAATAAAATGTGTATAGCTGATTTTACGTACGTATATCCTCGGAGGTAGTCAAAATTGTCTAACTTTGCAAACTACTTATTATTCGATGTTAAATTGCGCAACTTTGCCCTATTTTAACCGACATTGTATCTCTTACGGTTTCCAAGATCTGTATCTGTATATGTTTGCCTATTTTGATTCGTTGGGACCATTGCGGTATACCACCTCAATGGTTGAGATATTCCAAGTACAACCATATGTAATTCTCTCATTGAATGTTATTTTTTAATTAATTTTTATTTTTCAATTTAGAGTGCTGTGATTTGGCAAAAACCATTAACTTACCTCCAAGAAGCCTGGGAAAAATAAAATTATCTGTCTATTCACTAAACATCTTTTATACCATTTAAATATTAGTTAAACGATTTTTTAGAAAAACTCATTTTTTTAATGTCGCTCTTCGGCTTAGCCTTTGCGAATAATATATAATGATACCCACAACAATATGCAGTATTTTAAAAAATCGGCAAATAAAGGCATAAGATTCCCCATTTAAAAAACAAAAGTTAATAGCAGAAATTCGGAACTAAAAGAAGATATGGCAACCCTGCTACAGTAATATATGTCATAAAACAAAATAGGTAAAAACCCAAAGTGGAGGTGCTACAGATAGAACGTTTAAACACGCATTTTAGATTTCAGAACATAAAAATAACTTATTGGATAAAAAATCAGATTCAGCTTTTGCTGGAAGAACATTCATTGCTTTATTTTACAACTACCAATAAAATAAAGGTTGTGTTGTTTGATTGAAATTTTTATATCATTGTATAAACTGGGGCTTAACAATAATGGTTGTATATATATATATATATATATATATATATATATATATATATATATATATATATTTGATAAATTAAAAAATAAATCAGAATTCAATGGCCGATTCAAATTATAAACCTTTGATCAACAACAGAATCAGACACTATCACTAACCGAGAAAATAAGTGTTACTTCACAGATTATTTTGTAATCTGTGACAATAGCTAGTACAAATTTATTTAAAACTAAAATGTCGAAGTGTTGAAAGTAGTTTGCCAAACCGTCGGCGTCGCACGTCATTCGAATACTATTTTTTACCTTCGCCCGGGGGCCCCGGGAGACATCAGCGAGCGAAATACAAAACTGAGGATCTTTTCTTTTTTTTTGTCATCATGTAAATTTTGAGTTGCGGCCGAAAGGCCTCCAAATACGTAAAACTCATTGACCGTTTTTTTTGTCATCGCAAAACTTCGCCTCGCCCAGATGAGCCCCAACCATCGTATGTAGTTAATTTGGCCTTGTTGCTTCTAAAAAAGCAGCCTCTATAACGCAACATACGAGTCCCATTTTAATACTCATTGTTTATAAAATTATGATTAACACCACGATACACTTACAACGGTATGCCCACGCACGTCTCTTCAGCATTCAGCAAGAAAATGAAATTGAGGTTTAAAAATATCAGATTATCTAAAGTGCTCATCTTGAGGATTCGTGAAATGTATTTTGATTAAAACAATTAATTAATTTAAAACAAAAATTAAGAATGCTGCAAGTAAATAATTGCAGGGGAAACTTCCCTTCATATTTTATAATATTTGTTACTTCAGTTGCTGCATAGTGCCGTCTATTGACATTTTTAGTTTTTACTTGAAATTGAAAAATACAAACCAGGTTCAACCAAATACAGGTAGCTAAAACCATATTGTTCTATTTTTATAGTAAAAATATCCTAAATTACCATTTTTTTCTAAATTTATCTTAACAGCTTGACGGTAAGCAACAATCCACATTTATGAAAATGTATTATTTTGGAAATTTGAAATATCTTATATCTGTCACTTTTGTTTTTCGATTATAATTTCAATCTCGATTTCTACTGCCCGCAAGTGCACAGGTAGGACATAATAAACAGTATTGAAAATAAGATCTATAGATTCAAAATAATTAGTTTAATAATTTTACAAACATTTTATTGAAGCGTAAATTCTATAAACGTTTTCAAATGACAATGCATTACGGCCTATTTGACTCCCAAACGCTGTACTTCGATGTGGCGTATTTGCTCATGAAAGACGAGTTTGAATTCGATCCGTATCATCGTCTTTTATTGCACAAATGATATTAAAAATTCAGCAAGCAAGATTATTAGAATGCAATCCAATGTTAGCGCAATACGCAAACCAACGAAGTCGGCTCATACTTCAGAACACAGAATACCAGACCAGAGGGGCTCCAGAATTTTACAAAACTTTTTTGGCGCGAAAATGGAAATTGGTTTCAATGAAAATAGATACCTAATCATAGAAATTGCTTTAAATGAAAATACCATTCATAAAAATTGATAATCGGTTATATTGTTTCCCACAGAATACTACAAAGGTATTCGTTAAATATTGGATAAATATTGATATCAACAAATTTGTAAGTAATAAAATTATTTTATAATAAAAAAAAATGCATTTTAATTATAATAATATAATGAAAATTGAATTAATTTTGTAAAGGCCCATCCAAATATCCTGACATACATTTTAATAGCTAAATCAAATTAATTGATAGTTAAAAATCTATATGAAGGCTTTAGCTCTGAATGCTCCAAGGATTCAGTTAAAATTACATTTTTATTGTAATATTATAAAATAAATTGCCATAATGAAGTCCCATTCAATTTAAATTATTACCGGGCATATAGCAGACTAAAAAGTAAAACGGCGTTCCATAAAGACATATGAGAGAAAGAACGTCAAAATTACGACTTCAAACATCGCTGTGGAAGATTTCCGACCAGATAGTTTTTGGAGCCAGCGGCGGGTCGGTGTTTGTGGAGCATTTAAATTTTAAATTAAATTCAACTTTAACATGTTTTGTATTAAAATGCTCTATTATGCTTATATTTATTTAATAGTACTAATGATTCTATACTAAAACCAAAATAGAAAAAAAATCAGTAAATTTCCTTTAACCGGCCGGCACTTCCTTTGTTATTAATATTTCCTTTAATTAGGAATAGTAAACTGAAATCCAATTTAGTTTCGCACATAGTCATTTAATATACTGTCTTCAAATATTTTTATTGTGCGCCATTTTGTTCCACCACCACCACCATATTTTACCAGTTTCTACCTGAGCCATTTATATTTTGGGCATGATTTAAAACTCGATTTAAAATAAATTGATTTTTTACTTCCCTCGTAAAAGGGAAATGTTTCAATCGTGAAAAAATTACTCTCCGATATGTTTTCAGATCTTTACGTTTCAGGGTCCCTGGATGTCGAAAAACATGTTTTCTCAATTCCGTCGGTCTGTCTGTTCGCGGCATAACTAAAAAACTACTTAACCGAATGTCGTCAAATTTAGATAAAAAATTAAGGGTCATATGAGGATGACATGGTAACATTTTGGTAAAACTCGAATATGGCAAAACAAAATGGCGGCGTAGTGAAATGTTAAAAAAATGTATTACTAAAAATATAATTATCCAGTATATCTAAAATTTTGCACAGTAATCAAGTAATAGATAGGAATTAACAGGTAAAATTTTGGTACGAATCGAAGATGGTAGAACAAAATGGCGGTTTGATGAAATATTTAAAAAATCCGCTTGAAAATACTATTTAATGGACTGATTTCAAATTGTGTGCTATAAGTAATTGTGGTATAAAGAAGAACTAGTAAAATTGTGGTACTAATTCAAGATGGCGGAACAAAATGGCGGCCAAATAAATATTTATAATCGTGAAAAATAAACCCTCTCAGGTTTTAGATATTTTCAAGTTTTAGTGTCCCTGGATTGCAAAAAACACGTTTTCTCAATTCTGTCGATCCGCCTGTATGCAGCATATCTAAAAAGCTACTTGCCCGATTGACTTCAAATTATGGTCAAAAATTAAGGGACATATGGGAATGGCCGAGGGAATGATCTGGTTACAATCTGGATAAAATCTAAAATGTCAAAACAAAAAATTATTACTAAAAAACTGCTTATCCAATTTATCTCAAATTTTGCAGAAAAATCAAGTAAGTATTGTGTAGAAGTCAACTGGTAAAATTTTGGTACGCATCCAAAATGGCGGCTTAATAAAATATTTAAAAATTCAGCCTGAAAAATCTACTTAATTGACTCATTTCAAATAGTGTGCTATAACTAATTATAGTATAGAACTAGTAAAACTGTGGTACTTATTCAAGATGGCGGAACAAAATAGCGGCCAAATAAAATATACCTAATCGTGAAAAAAACCGTCTAAGATTTTACATATTGTCAGGTTTTAGCGACCCTAGATGCCAAAAAATATTTTTATCAATTCTGTCGGTCTGTCTGTCTGTCAGTTCGGGGCATAGTTTAAAAACTATTCATCAAAGCCACTTCAAATTTTAGTCAAAAATTAATGGTCATATGGGAATAACCTGGTAATATTTTGGTAATATCGAGTTTGTCGGAATAAAATAGCAGTTTAGATAATCGTTAAAAAATTATTATTAAAACAAGTTATTATTCATATTTCCTCAAATTTTGCACAAAAAACAGGTGTTACGTAGGAATAAACCTCGGAATAAACTATGTGCTGAACTAAATTGGGTCACACTTCACTATTTCTAATAGGGAGTACTACGATAACGAGGGAAGTTCCGGGTAAAGAGGAAATTTACCGATTTTTTTTTACACTGATTTTTTAAGACCGCTATTTTATACCGTCATTTTGAATTCGTACCAGTTAATCCCTGTATCATATTCAATTTTGCTGCAAGATAATAAGGCGATTGAATAAAAAGAGTCTTTATATTGATTTTTTAGACATTTTATTTGGCCGTCATTTTGTTTCTCCGTCTTGAATTTGTACCACAATTTTATAAATTAATCTCTATATGTCCCTTAATATATGTCCAAAACTTAAAATTTATCTAATAAGTTGTTTTTTAGACTGGTTTTTTTAAATAATTTATTAGGCCACCATTTTGTTTTGCTATTTTGTGTTCATACCAAAATATTTCAGATTGATTCCTTGGTTTTTGTGCAAAATTTGAGATAAATTGGATATTTTGTTTTAAAGTAATAATTTTTGTAACATTTCTATTTTGTTCCGTCATTTTCACCAAAATAATACCAAGTAATCCCCATACAACCCTTAATTTTTGATCAAAATTGGAAGTCAAACGGGTCAGTAGTTCACTACGCCGCGAACTGACAGTAATATAGGTATGTATAACCTGCAACTTTTTTCAAATATTTTGAAACGGTATTTCTGGTAAGCGCTTTGCATAATTTACCTTAGAATTAAAAAAAATAAATTTTGCTTTTAGCAATTTTATCTTAAAATATTAATAAAGCATATAATTAGTTGCCAATAACAAACAAATAAAGCATGCCATTACTCTAGATTGGGGCAGTTCTTGAAAATATTCTACCAACAGCACCCCTAATTTTTAAAATAGCATAACAAAATCTTATATTTACCGTATTTAAAAAACGAGCTTAACGTTTGAATTATTTAATAGACTCTTGCAGTAGCTCTTTATCTCGGACTCAGACTCAAATACATTTTATAACTAATATGTCTGACTCCTTCTCAAGCATGTTTCTGACCGAATCTCTGTCAGATATTATTTTTAATCTATATCAAGTAAATTTGTTATTAATACGATTCACGAAATTAGGGCATTCCAAAATGTATAGATTTTGTCATCGTATTGAAATATACTGTTTGAAAAGTAATGTTTTAACCTAGTGAAATCCTGGGATTTAGTAAAAATGTACCTTGGACCTGAAATTCGACACTTATCACGAAAATATAGACATTTGATATTTTCAACCTCTACATTCTAAAAAAATTATGAATAAATTCTGAACAATTGTGGGAAAAAACTGCACAATTTGTGTCTGAGTGTGTACTTGTAACAACATTGTGCAATAAATGTAAACAGGATTGTTCAGAATTATTTGTGTATATTTTATGAATAGTTGTACATATTTTATGAACAACATTGTGTTGAAAATTACATAAAATATTGTGAAAAAAATTTGCACAAGAATATTCATATTTCTTAAACAACATTGTACATAATTTCCAAACAATTTTGTACAAATTTTTGTACAATTTGTGCAAAAAAATGCACAAATTGTGACCATTTTAAGCACAAAATTGTGAACATTTTAAGTATAAAATTGTACATTATATATTTTCCTGAATACAATTGTATATTTTTTGCACAGAATTGTGGCCATTTTAAGCACAAAATTGTGAATTGTATATTTGTTTTTTAATAATATTTTGTATATTTTTGTACACAATTGTAACCATTTTACGTACAACATTATGCATTGTATTTTTTCTTGAATACTATTGAATATTTTTTTGCATATAATTGTGGCCATTTTAAGCACCAAATTGTGCAGTATATATTTTTTTCTGAATAATATTGTAGATTCTTTTGCATAGAATTATTGTCAATTTAAGCACCAAATTGTGCACTACATATTTTTTGTAAATAATATTGTTTATTTTTTGCATAGAATTGTTTATTTTTTTTGCATAGAATTGTTTATTTTTTTACATAGAATTGTGTTTTTTTTTACACAAAATTATTATATATATTTTCCTGAATAATATTGTATATTTTTTCGAGCAAAATACATGTTTTTAACATATTTTTGTACTATTTTCAAGCAGAATGATTAATCATTTTTTTTGGATAGTGTATATTGATCGATTATATTTCGACCCCTGATTTATGACCAAATTGTTTTTCAACATAATTGTTATATTACTACCGTGTACGTATTACATTTAACACAATTAAATACAATTGTTTTTTAACTTTACTCTGGAGTCCTTAAATAAGAACTCATCCATCCCTAAATATATTAAAAATGCTGTTGAATAAAAAAAGTAATTTTTATTAATGTTTCAAACAGATATGGTTGCAAAAACTTAAGTTATTACATTTTTAAAACCTTAAGATATTTATACTTATCAATACAAAATACTCAGTGTATATTTTTTGCACAGATCGAAAAGTTATTCAAGATACAGCTGAAAACCGCAACTCAGTATCTCGTCTCATTTTAAAAATATTCTGACTTAAATTTTACCAAAAAATGCAGGTGAACTGTTTCAAGTGGATAGCAGTTTAGATTACTGTTTCATTAAAAAACAATTTGATTACCTACCTTTAGTAGCAAGGCTAGTATACTTATAATCAGCAAGAAAAGGTCCAGTTAATGAAGGAATAACATACAACTGTGTAATATTAAGTTTATATTATTTTTCAATAAAAGCCAAAAGTGTAATTTTAATTTTTAGTAGTGAGAAAAACCGGTAAGTTACAGGCGTCGAGAGTATGGGTGATCACCCTGTACAAACAGAATACAAAATTAAACAACTTATAACATCTTAATAATTTATGATTTTAATATAGTTATTTCCGTACACCTTCCGTATATATTTAATAATTTATTACATGCTCTACAAACAAGTATACAATTACAATAGAAATAACAAACTTTCAGATCAGCAGTAGTAAAATCTTTCTTTTAAGGGACTTTTTTAATTGAAATCAAGTACCTGAATTTGTGAATCGTATTTTGATCATAGATCCAATTTTTGTTATCTTTATTGTAATATGTTTTCTAATGTGCATTATGGAATTTTGTTTTTTATTGAGTAAAACTTCCCTTTTATTTATTCATTGTATACTGACAATGGTTAAATCCGCAAATAAATCGTTATTTATTAACAGCGTAGACAATGTTTACACAAATACAAAAATAATAGTTTTTTTAGAGTTAAGTACATATTAATATATATCATACAACTTTATACATATTTTTTAAATTTCAGGAAGTAATTATCTTCTAATTAATTAATAACAAATTCTGGTAACATTTGTTATTTTTTCTTATACCCAAAAATTAATCTACCAATCAGAGAGAAACCTATACTTGTGAAATCAAGTATTCTTAAGAAAAAGCATATTGATATGTGACATCTGTAATAACAAAATACTAAAATATCATACATGCCTACAACTACCTGCAGCAAATACATTGCATAGAAAGTCTAACATTTTCTTGATCCTGATAAAGATAATAGACAGCCGAGTTCAGACTTCAAAATCGGAAATGGCGCTTTTCACTTCTTTGAGGTTACAACAGACAAAACTTCTAATAATATAGAGCTCAAAAACGTCTTTTTTTTGAGTAATCACTGTTCTTCTTTAGAAATAAAGATATTTCCATGTAATTTTATACTTTCGCATGGTTTATACAATTGATTATCATTTAAACAGTAAACCTTTAGATTATTGTAGGTAGCCGGGCATATTTCGTAGGCATACAAGTGTGTATTGAATGAAATGGCTTCATTTAACTCGCATAATATATACGCAAAATTGTCTTTATAAAGAAATAATTTTTTAATCGTTCCAAAAATAGGCATATATTTGCTTTCAATAACTTCTAACACCAAAAATGTTAAAGATTTATACAAAGTGTCATTATATTTAATGCAATTCACTTCTTTAAGAAAAATGGTATTAAATAGTGCAAAATAATTCTCACAGTCTAACTGATCTAAGGGTTTCTCTTAGCCAGTCTCCAAACGATTTTCGAGACAATAATTTTTTATAGTATGGCATAACTTTATTTGTGATTTTATAGTCAAAGTGTGAATGATATTTTTAAAATTACATGATATGTTTGCTGTCATTTTTGATTCTCTGTGCTTTTGTTCTGCTCTCCTAGACCATAAAAAAGTTAAGAGTCCACTTTTTCGCCAAACAAGGGGATAATGTAACAGGTGATGAAACTTATTTTTTAGATTACCAACCGGTTTTAAATACAAGAAAGTATGTTCTTCAATAAGCACTTGTAACCGCAAATCGTTTTTAGTATGAAAACGCTTTGCGGTTACAAAATCAATTATTTCTCTTAATTTTTTCCAAAGTTCCCATATGTATCATCATTCCTAAATATTTACAGAAACAAAGCGTTTCACGTGCAGACCATGACCCACTTGAAATTCCCCGACTTCCAAAATTTAGCAATACAAATTTCTTAATTTCCATAACAAAAAAATATTACAATTGTGCAAATCTATGACTGACTTAAAAGAATTAATAAAAAAACCCTATTGGTGAAGATTGTCACTGGGTGTAGCAAGGTTCTTTTCTATACAAGCATTAGACCTTTTAAAACTAAAGATGTATCTTAGTTGGTAATGGCATAAGTTTCATTTTTTTTATTAGAAATAATGCGTAAGGGAACGACCGAAAAACCAGAATCACATTTAAAAAAGATAAGTTTTTTTCATTTAAGTGTGATATATCACTGGTTTAGGGAGATTAAACAGTTGCAAAAAACTAAATTAAAAATTTAATTGGTCATCGGTTTGTATCATAAATTATATTTTGATCGTGCTAAATAGTCTTACCTCCACATGAAGTATAAAGCCCTCCTTTAATTCAGGTTTGCTTGGGCCCTACTTTACCCTCTTGTGCTTAAGTGCTCCAGTGAGGATTAGTGGCAATGTTCCAAAACAAATATACATTGACCTAAAAAAACTTATATTAAAATAAAAATTTTCTGAGATTTTTAGCTACACATGTAGTACTATTACTCTCAATGTTGTCATCCTCCAGCTCAAAGGCGGTCAAGCAAAATGAGTCATTCTTGTTTTTAATAATTTCCAATAGTTTTTAAGAATTTCAGAATAAACTTTTTTTCTTTTTCAGGGAACATCTGTTTAAAATCTTCTTGATCCTGAAAAAAAAAATTATCAAACATCAAAAGATCTTTTTTTATTCTGGAAGGGTCTAAGTAAGACTGATAAACGAATCTTATATTTGATGTCGATAAGACATAAGCCCATGTATCTGCAAATGTTTAAATTTATACTAGGTCTAACCTAACACCTATATGTTTAAAATGTACATATGCAACTATAGAGCAAATAATATTTTCTAAATGTCACAATTACAAAATGACAGTGACTTAAACAAAACATAGCTGGCGAACTAGACACTTTAGTTGCTATAACAACTAGATCTGGTCTTAAATCTTTTTAGCAAATATCGGAACAACTGTTTAAATTTAGACCAGGTCAAACTTGACAGACATAGGTTTATGATGACATTTACAAAAAAAGGAAACTTTTTTTTTAAATGTCACAAGAAATATCACAGTGAGAAAAGCAAATCATATCGGCCATACCAAATGTTTTAGTTGCCATATCAACTAGATCTATTCTAAGTCTTAAACATTTTTTGCAAATCATATGGGACATCTATAGAAAGTGTAGCATGTATAATGTATACAAAAGCATAAACGTAGAGCAAAATTAATTTTGTATAATTAATTAAATAGCAATGAAACTTACCAGAAGATATCCTAATGGTTGGTTAAGAGTTCTATATTTCTTGAAATATGCATTAATACTAATAACCTGACGAGTTCTGTAATTGAAAGTTGCAATCCATTTTTCAATTACTTCAGGGAATCGTTCAACATTATTTAATAACCACTGAATATTTTCCTCTTCACTTTCTTCCAACTCTTTGAACTCCTCTTGAGTGTCGTGAAGGGTTTTTAAAAGACCACTTTTCTTAATTTTTCCTCTCAAACCTACTCTCCAGAGTTTACCTTTTGCTGATATAACTTTTCCATTGGTTTTCCCATATGGTTGGTAATAAATCTCTGCCGATTCGTGAGGAAATAAGTTATTTATTTCTTTTGCGAGTTTAATAAAACTTTGTATGGAAATGCTAAAAATAAACAAGTTATTAAACATTTCTCAGAAAAATATTTCATTTTTTAAAAGTTCCTGTAACCCTATTTTAAATGCAACCTGAGGGTGCTAAGATGCAATGTTAGTTTTGGATTAAAATATTCAAGAATATTAAATATATATTTGAAAGTGGTACACAGTGTAGAACAATGATTATAAAAGTTTGGACTTCCATTGTCTTCATATTTCAATATTTTGGTTGGTTAGTTCGTCCAACCACTATCAAGTGAAGACTCACTGATAAATATGATTGCAAATTTGATTCAAGGTCATTATATTATAGGCAACTGTATCTATTAGAAATTGATTGTTATGTGTCCCTAATCCAAATGGCCCAGTTGCAAAATGCTATAAGGACCTATTATAATAAAATCTTAAAATATAATAAAATTAGTGAATATGGGCAATAAAAAGGTTTAAGTGTTAGACCAGCTCTAGTTGTTATAGTACTTAAAACTCTTAGATCGCCAGTTATGTTTCGCTTATGTCACTGTCGTTTTGTAATTCTGACATTTAGAAAAATTATTTGGTCAATTGTTAAACATGTCATATTAAACCTATAACTCTCATGTTATATCTGGTCTAAGTTTAAACCTCTTTAGTGAATGTGGGTGACAAGTGTATTTAAGTTCAAAGATAAGAAATTTACACTTGGAAAAAAGATTGTTTTTAACTTCGAATATTGAACTGTTTTTAATGAAATGTCCTACATATAATATATTTACTCCTATATTTTCATTACAAATAAGTGTATTTGATTAATATTAAGAATAATAAATAATATTTTTCAATACAATAAAAAGAAATATTACCATAAGCCTTTCCCTTATATATAGATTAAAAGAAAAAGTAGACTAACCTAGAATTTTTATGAAGTTCATTTCTTATTAAAAATTTTGCTAACTCTCCTCGTAACAGTTTTTTTCCAGGTCCATACGATGAATAAGTTAATTTCCCTTCCCAGCAACTGCTTGACGCTCTATATAAATAAATATACCTGAATGAGGTTTAACCAAAATTGCAAAACAACTAAACATTTATTATTATTATTTTTTTTTCAATTTTCTAATTCAGGATTTAAGTGGATATGATTTATTTTCAATTGTAAATGGGATTTTACTATCAAGTGTTTCATTAGAAGTTGTAGACTTACATTTATTGGATCAGGGACTGGCAATAAGTCATAGGTTAGAGCAACTGTAGCTTTATCTTTATAGCCAACATAAACTGGATGATTTTTGAAATTTTCTAAATTACTACTAGTACTGATACTAGGAATGCTGGTAGACGACGTATTTTCCTGGGAAAAGAAAATATTTTCAACTTACTACATACTTAAAAGGCATATTTACTTTCAAAAAGTTACCTGCAGGGACAGCGTCTCCTCTATAAAAATTGGAGCTTCTAATACCTGTCAATAAACAATTTATTAGTATAACTGAAATTATGTAAATAATTATGAGTACAGATTTTTCAAGTTAAAAATTAGTTTTTCTGTAAGTTAAACTCTGTGGATTCTACACTCTCAAAATTATAAATGAGTCGTTGACTGAACGGACTCTCTCTCTAAGTTTAGAGAAATGTTAATAAAAACTATTTCATATAGTTAAAAACATAACTGTCTGATTTTAAAGTTAGGTTTGGTCATATTTGAAACAACAGCGGAAAGTTACAACATTGAGGATCGAGTTAAAGATAATGTAACTAAAAACTATGTTGTTAATTATTATTTAAACTAACATATTATTAAGTATAGATTACCTATTTTTACAATTCTACTTATAAAGTCTAATTTTACTTACTGCCTGAATTTAAGTTCCAATTAATTTTTTTTATCTGGCTAGCTCATTTTATATCAACGCTACTGCATTAATGATTTTTACTTTTACTAATTATGTGGCTGTGTTAAAAAAGCAGTAATTTACTAAAATAGACTGCTGGCCACACAGACAACAGTTTGCCTACATTTTTGGTCAAATTTAAAGTGGAATATCTCAGTAACTAAATAAGATATTGAGTTGTGGTGTTACATCATTTGGCAAATTTACTCCTTAGTATGCTGGTTTCACTGTGACGCCAGACTAGGATTAATAGATATATAGGGTTAAATCTGGAACCTTTGCATTCTTTAAAAACTTGATCTGTCGCTTATTTAAAAAACACAACTTAAATTTAAAAATGTTCAAGTTGTATAAAAAAAATGAAAAAATAATAATTATCATTATAATATGAATTTTTCTCCTTATTTGTAGGAAGTATAGCATACCCCAAACGTTAAAGTTTATTTTTTTAATCACCTTGTATAGTACATTTGATTTTAGGGCAAGATGTTGAACTAATTTTATTGTCTACAATTTTTGCCCAGAGGCACTTATGGAATGTGGACACTTGGACAAATGGCCTCTTTGTAATCGAAATTAGGTTCAATTTGATGCACTCAGATACCCTTTATAACTACAAAAAAGGTGTGACTCCCACTCGATACAAAGTGAAAAATTTTATTGGCAAACAAATTGACTCTAAAGAAATTTAAATAATTCAGAGGAACTGTCGACTATTTAAGATTTTTTGAAATCCCGTATAATCGTATTTGCAAAACTTGTTATTTTATATCTCTTTATCAAGGGTGGCTTTTTCTGGTATCTTGCAAAATGATACATTTTTACTCTTACTCAAAATAACATTTTTGATAACGCGAACTTTATTCATTTTTGAAGCAAAAACTTGTATTAAAAGTGACTTATGCAAAATAACATTTTTTTTATGCCCCATTTATGACAATATATAAAATGTTCATAGGTTAGTGGTATCTGGTAAAAAAATGTATAACTTGTTAGGGCAGTTAGCACACAATATTACTATAGTGAATTTTCTTTCCTACCTTTGGTTGCAGCATGGTATAAAATTTATGTCATTACCGGACTAAAACTGGTGCAACATGAAAAAGAAAAAAACCGTTTCGGCATAATAAGGCCTGTGTTTCTAAAATTGTTATTACAAATTGTGGCAAACTACCATGTTTCTTGTTTTTGAAGCAAAAGTATTCCCTTTTTTAAGTGCTGAAAGTCCTAAATTATATTGAAATTTTTGCAAAAACTCTAAAACTTTTGGTACTATATATAATATTGACAACAATGTCAAATTAGCATACTAAGGAATAAATTTGACAATATATATATATATATATATATATATATATATATATATATATATATATATATATATATATATATATATATATATATATATATATATATATATATATATATATATATATATATATATATATATATATATATATATATATATATATATATATATATATATATATATATATATATATATATATATATATATATATATATATATATATATATATATATATATATATATATATATATATATATATATATATATATATATATATATATATATATATATATATATATATATATATATATATATATATATATATATATATATATATATATATATATATATATATATATATATATATATATATATATATATATATATATATATATATATATATATATATATATATATATATATATATATATATATATATATATATATATATATATATATATATATATATATATATATATATATATATATATATATATATATATATATATATATATATATATATATATATATATATATATATATATATATATATATATATATATATATATATATATATATATATATATATATATATGTATATATAATATAACAAAAAAAAAGGCAATTTATTCTACAATTTTAGAATTGCATGTGTATTATACCCAAAATCGGAATTAATTTCTTGATATCTTCTAAGGTAAGACTTTTAAATACTTCTTTATCTATTTGTTGAACTAGAAGTAACAAATTTACCTAAATTACTACTGATTTATTTATTTACATTGAGTTCAAACATTATTTAAGATCTACATTGTGCTAAATGTGAAAAGAAATTGGTAAGGTGGAAATTTGCAATTTTTATATAAAAAAACAATACAATACTAGTTAACAGTTGCATGTGGACATCTAATATTTTTCATTATTATGCAGGGTTTTAAATAAGCATATTACAAATTTTACAAAACTGATAAACATTTCTAGTTTTATTGGATTAGACTAATGTGTTCATGGATATTTTACATCATTACCTGAAGACATTTTCGAAATTTTTGTTATTCATGCTTTTAGCAACAAAATAGTAAAAAATTGCAACATTTTAATAAATAGTAATAGTAAATATTTACTTTTAAAAACGTTGCATAAGATATCTCAATACTTAGAAACATTATTTTTGCATAATTGTAATAAAATTGTTGGTGTCTTCCATTATATTAGTATACTCTAATTACTTAACAAGGGGTGAAAATTGTGCAACAAAAGCCTTAGAAAAAATTCTTATGTCCATCACTTAAAAATGTAAACCAAACTTTCTAAACTTTAATTGAGCTTTCTACAACCGGCCATTTGTTGAAGAATACATAAAATTCATGCTAATTTTCCTGTTGTTTTATACAAACAGCCGGTTAAGGTTAGGGTGCCCTAAAAAAATACACATCTTCGGGTTTTTACTAACTGACGTGAGATTTTATGAATTACATCCTAAAAATTTGATTAGTCGAATTAACATGATTTACTGTGATCTTGTGCTTAAATAATTTAAATTTAAGAAAGTATCTGAGGATCTGAAAGTTCGGCTCTCCGATTCAAAACTGAATATAGTTACCTCATTTAACTTTTAACTACTCAAGGTTTGTTATAGGCCCGAGAATCCAACTTAGCGTACAATAAGGTCTAATAGTTTGGCTAACTGATGAATGCTAACATCAGGAGTAGCATTTATGAATCACTTGCGTAATTCTCTGTAATTTATTTTTATTAAATCCCTCTGAAATCTTTGAAATTTCATCGATTAATTGTAGGTTTATTAGAACTATCATATTTACATAATAGCCTTAATTTTCAGTGTTACAGCTGTATGATAAGCACCATATTCTATTGATAATTAACTAATTAGGCATACATTTTAGTGCAATGTATATTTTACGAGTACTAGGTATACGTCGGTAATTGATAAATAAAACATTTTACCTGCCAATCTTTGACCCGAGCTAACAAATAAAAACAGAATGAGAGAGTGTAGAGAAAGCCGAACTACGGTATTTTATACATACAGCAAGGAGCCGAACTACCGGATCTGTAGTAATGTATTCGGAAGCAGATCTTTCAGCCCTCCAGCCACCGACACAAATTTAATTCTGCTGGTAAATGAAGTCTCACCTTCAAAAATGGGAATGAGGCATTCTAGATTCCACTCCTTTAAAATGTTCTTCACAAAATCACTTTCCATCGTAAGGAAAAGAAAAACACATAACGTAAAGCAGCTCAAAGATAGAAAGTTCATTTGGCTAACATACAATGCCCAAACTACTACCCAATTTTTTTCGTTTACAGTAAATGCGGAGACAAACTAGACTAGACTGAATGAATACTGCCTGATGCAATACAATCGCAACGTCTGTGGCGCTTACGGTTACTAAAAAAAAAAGCCAATCACAGAAAAGCGCGGATTCGAATACAAACATAGAAGGGTAGTTCTCAATTTATTAAAATAGACAAAGAGCACTAGCACGCGCGGCATGGCTTTACCAAATGTGAATAGGATTGTACAGAAGAAATATATAAATTTGTTTTGAAAGTTACAGAACCTGAAGTCATATTGTCTTTTGCATGGACAATATTCTTAAAACCTGTATAACATTGTAGTTTAGATAATGTATAGCGAATATACACGTTTCTTGCATTAACTCGTTCAAAATATATATACAGTTTTATTTAGAAAGTGCTGCACAAATGAAGGCATATGTTTTGAATACTGTTAAATGGATATTTAGTACAATTGTGCAACTTTACTGCACATATTTTTCTGAATACATTATAGAGATTTTATGCAATGTGATTTTTAACAGTGTAACTCTGGCCGCCGCGAAATAAAAAAAATCATTAAATTTTTTTTTATTGTAAATTTTATCAAACAGCTTTACAGTTGAATCTACTAACATAGGTATTATATTTAAATGTGTTCAGATTATTTGTTGCGTTTAGATTGACAAACAAAAATCTTTTTTTGCTTTTTCGCAACTGAATAAAAATATTTAACTTTAAATTAATTGAAGCAAATATTTAGTATAATTACATACCTCAACATGTAGACTAGTCTGTCTACGGAATGTTTCGATACATAATATAAACAATATTATTTAAGCAAGCATAAGAAATTATATCATTTACCTTAAGTTTTTAGAGACACATAGTAGTTGTATAAATACCTTCATCCTATCGGGACTCATCAGTGCGCCGATCGTAAGAGAGAAACATTAAATAATAGAAAAGAATTGATTTCAAAATTTTAAAATGTGTCAGTTTTTTTTCAGGTTACATGTTAAACAAACTGACACATTTTAAAATTTTGAAATCAGTTCTTTTCTATTATTTAATGTTTCTCTCTTACGATCGGCGCACTGATGAGTCCCGATAGGATGAAGGTATTTGTACAACTACTAGGTGTCTATAAAAACTTAAGGTAAATGATATAATTTCTTATGCTTGCTTAAATAATATTGTTTATATTATGTATCGAAACATTCCGTAGACAGACTAGTCTACATGTTGAGGTATGTACTTATATTAAATATTTGCTTCAATTAATTTAAAGTTAAATATTTTTATTCAGTTGCGAAAAAGCCGAAAAAGATTTTTGTTTGTCATAGGTATTATATTTGCACAACAAAGGACTTGTGAAGAATAATAATTTTTCATCATTTGTATTTCATTTCAAAGATGCTAAATGTTACACTACTAAAGGGGTGGCGTTCTAACCTTAACCCAACCAACCTGTGAAAGAACAATTCCGGCTTAAAAGTACCTAGTTTTCCACAAACTTGACACTGGAGAACCATTTCAAGGACTTTCAGAAAGTTATCTCACCCAAAAAATACAAAATACACCAAATATCCACAAAAAGTACAAATTTCGACTTGAAGAAACAACGCACGGTCTAGAATACTATAATATACTCTAAGGAGTTTTTATGAATTAATAGTACGTATCGTGAGGTTATCTGCATAACATGACGAACGAACTTGCGCGCGGCGTCGCCACTGTTGGCCTATATTTTTACAATAAGGGTTGAAAATAAATGAGTAGTAATTATTACCATAAACAAACATTTTTCTGTTTAATTTATTCACAATTATTTGAGTAACATCAAACAGAAAATGTTTCCGGAAATCAAGCTATAAGTGCAAAAGTGTTTAATTAGTAAATCTCCTCTTGGTTATATATCTAGGGTTTCAACCTAGATTCGGTCTTTTTCAAAGTCAAGAACGTAAATATATTAAAATTCAAAACATCACATTACTTTTTGTTCTTGAACACGAACAGAACAGATATACAGTTATTACTGTCACAGAGTAAAATAAACTAACCTAGTTTAGCTAGTTAATTAATCTACCACCATGCATAATTCAAATACTATAACACTTATTTTAACTACTACCACCTTCCATTGAATAACCACACATTTTTTTTATAGACTACCATATTTCATTGATTTCCGCCATATCTGTTTCAACTACTACCAACTTCCGTTAATTGTTACCACTCATAGTTCAAGAACTACCGGCTTCTATTGCTTGTTAAAACATATATTTCATCAATTTAATACGTCTACGTGGTATAAAACAACGTATTTTAAGGAATTTATTTGTCTCATAAGAAGAGGAAAGTAATAAATTTATTTATTCGGAGCTTCCCGTTTCAGTAACTATAGATTTCGAGAAACATGTTTCTAAATTCCATTGGTCTGTCTCTCTATTGGCGGCATATTAAAAAAAAATACCCAATTGCCTTTAAATTTTGGTTAAAAATTTGGGGTCGTAAGGAGAAAACGTAACATTTTTGTAAAAAAATCATTATGGCCGAGCAAAATGGGGGCTTAATAAAATGTAAAAAAATATCAATATTAGGAAACTCAGTAGCAAATGGGCCTCAAATTTTGCACAAGAATTAAGTGTGATATAAGGATAAACTGGCAAAATTTTGGTGCGAAAACATTATGGTGGAGCAAAATGACGGTTTAGTGAAATTTTTAAATAATCAGTATCATAAAACTACTTATTGAATTGAGTTGAAATTTTACACAAAAATTAGGTGTGAAACAGACATGAATTGGTAAAATTTTGTCAATCCTATTTATCCAAACAATATGGCGGTATAAACAAAATGTTAAAAAATCGGTTAAAATCCATTTCCTATAATTACAACTTTCTTTTTACGATGGAAAATAATAAATGACATAATTGACTTTTTTTACCAACTATGTGAATAAAATTATGAAAAATAAAAAAGTAGAGAAATAATGAAATTGATTAAAAAGAAAGTTGTGAAAGATATGTATTTGTTTCAATCTGAAAAATTGTTAGACTTTTAAAAGCGAATGTATTATTCCCTGTTGTAAATATCGAAAGATGGTAGATGTTATATTATAATTACGATGACTGGGTACCAACCTGTTATACAAGTTAGAGAGTAAGTGATGAAAGTTGTCATTTAATAAATAAAAATCTTTAAAAAAGTTATTCAGTAAGCACCTTTAGCAATGCTACATACAATATATCATGGTATCAGGTTTCTAAGTTCTACTCTAAACAAGGGAACAAGAAATGTGGCTGATGAACTACAAAAGAAAATTTAAGAATTAGAAGAGCAGATGAGCATTCAAGGAAATATGTCGTGTTCGAATTTTTAAAAGTTGCCATTTTGTTTACTGCAATGAGGTACTTGGAAGAATACCAAATCAAGATATCACAGATACAGAGCGAGCTAATAGCAATATGTTACTTAATGCTACCAAAGATGCACCGTACCATTGATTCCCCTACGCTGCTCCTTCACATTTACAACGACATTCGCTCTCGCATTCCTTTATTGTAAATGCTGTCTAATTATCTTTCTTCAAGAGCTTTAGCTTCCATTATACTGCGTAGCACACAGTATTGCTCTTTATCTGGTTCCCATCTTTTGCAGGCAAAAAGGGTGTGATCAGCATCGTCCGGTATGCTGCGGTACATGCATTTATCTGTCTCAGATCTTCTCCTTTCATACAGCTATTTTTTTAAAGCACCCATGTCCCGAGAGTGCCTGGGTAAGGTAATAATCTACCTCGCCGAATGGTCTGTTGAGCCATTTTTTGATATTAGGGATCAGCTGTCATGTCCAACGTCCGTGAGTAGCATTGTTTCATTTCTCCTGTCATCTGGTCAGGAGACTTTCTCTAGCCTCTTTTCTTTGCACTTCTCTGTATACTTCAGATCTTTCCATAATTTGAAGCTCGTTGGGAGCTATTCCAGCAATGATACCAACACCTTCAGTTGATATAGTTCTATATGCAGAACAGACTAGAATGGACATTTTTCTCTGGATTTTACAAAGCTTTTGAACCAGTTTCTTGTTATGTGACGCCATGCCATGCAGGTGAACCGTAGAGTAACTGGGAGTGAACGACACTAGTCAGAATTCGTCTTTTAGAAGTCCTCCAATGTTAGGCATAAGACAGGTAAGGGCAGTGACGGTCTTTTCTGCCTTTTCTATAGTTTTATTAATGTGTTCAGCAAACACAAGCTTCGTGTCTAACCAGACCCGTAGATATTTTAAGGCTTTACCTGGCGTTACGGGAATGCCTTGGATAATGAAATGTACTGGAGCTATTTTCCTTTTAGTTGTCAGGAGTACAGTTTCAGTCATCTGTGGAGCGAGTTGGGGTTTGTTTTCAATCATCCAGTTGGTGACCCGTTGCAGTGCCGTTTTCGCCGTGTCCATCAGTTTGGCTTCGCTTTTGCTGTTACAACCATTGCCACGTCATCTGCAAATTTCATAAGTGTTGCTCCTTTTGGCATTTCCATTTCCAACAGTCCATTATAAAGGATATTCCAGAGAGTCGGCCCTAGGACGGACCCCTGTGGCACTCCCCCACTAATTGTAATTGGCTTTGTCTCATTTTCCGCTTCCAAAATTATGCTCCTTTCCGATAGGTATGATGCTATAATCATGACAATATTTTTGTCAATGTCTCACCTTTTGAGTTCATCTAGGATAATCTGCTAGGATGCACTGTTAAAGGCATTCTTAACATCGAGTGTTATTACAGAGCATAGTCTTCAGTATTGAGGAGAGTATGCTGCTGCTTCCTTGGCAATCCTGATCACCTCACTATTAGCATCAACTGTCTGTCTGCCTTCTCTAAAACCATATTGTCTTTCTGATAGGCCTCCTGTTCTTCGTAGCTCCTGATTAAGTCGAAGAAGAATCAACTGTTCATATAGCTTTCCCTCCACATCTAAAAGACTAATTGGTCTATAAGATCCAGGTTCATCATGTGGCTTGTCCCCTTTCTTTGATAAAACGAGTTTAGCTTTTTTCCACTCTATCGGAAAGTTAGCTCTGGTGGCTAGACTATTATAGACTGACAGAGCATATGCGGTCCTGTTGGTAGCTACTTACCCTACCTTATACCGGGCCCGGTGCTTTATTATTTTTAAGTTTTTCCTTAGCCTTACTTAATTCTTCTAAAATAAAATCCAAAAACCTACTTTCTATATCACAGTCAAATATCACATTCGGTTGATTTGGAAATAGGTGGCTGGCAACCCTCTCGACAAAATCTATGGTCAGTTTTGGTTTGGGGGGAAACCCAGCATCCTTTGCATAATTATTTTATAGCCATCCCCAAAAATATCACAGTCAACCGTGTCACACAACCTTTTCCAGCTCGCTCTTTTAGCTGCTTTGATAATATTCCTCAGCCTTTTTCTAGTTTCGTTGTACTCGTCCTAAGCATGCTGGTAAGTAAGGGGATGATTCCTTCTTCGAATCCTGGTGCAAGTTCTTCTTTTTATCACACACTCTGTACGGAGTTCCGTTATTTCTTCGGTCCACCAGTATAGTTGTCTTGCAGCCACATATTTGCGTTTGGGCACGGAGGTATCACAGATTTTCTACACAAATTTGGAAAAGCCATTTGCTGATAAAGTGGTCTCATTCACTTCTATTTTGTTCGTAGCCCTTCTTAGTTTTTGCAGGTCTAACTTCCTCAAGTTCCAACCTTTATTTTCCGACCTTCGAAAGTCTGCCTGTTTCCTTTCCTCAAGGTCGAACTCTATATAGTTATGGTCATTGAGGGTCTCTCTGTCATGTACTCTTCAATTGGTTACTTTGGTCGCCATACTGCTGGTTGCTATTGTGAGGTCCAGTATCGAATGATAGTCCTTCCTTGTAAATGTTGGTCTATCTCCCTCATTGACAATTACCAGATCGTTTCCTGCTAGCCATTCAGTCACAACTTCACCCTTCGTATCGGTGAGATGCATACCCCGCTGTGGGGATATGGCGTTGAAGTCGCCCGCGATGATTGCCCTTTTATTACTGAGCCTCAAGCGGCGACTGATCTCATTTAGGGTCCTCTATATCCTTGTTCGGAGATGCATAACAGCTATATATTTCGCACATATTAGTTTCTACGTACGAAAAACTGGAGCCCTTCCCTTGATCTATTACTGTTATTTTGCTGTTTAGCACTTTTATCGCACTGCTCATATCATTATCAGAGATCCAGTCCATCCTGTTTCGAATCGCATTCCGGTTTGGTTTACTGAGGATTAAAATATCCGCTTTTAGATCTAGGGCTGTTGCTAAGGCCATGTGCTGGTCGGCTTCGATTGAGATTTATTTGTAGCACTTTCATAAGATGTGTTTATTGGCGCGGTCTATAGCTTTCTTGGTTGGACGCTTTAAGTCTCCGGATTGGTGTCCTTCTGTGTTGCAGTGTACGCAGAAGGGTTTATTTCTACATTGAACGGCTTTATGGGCTTCCTTACAACATTTTAAACAAAGGTTTGCTCTATCGGGTCCACTGCATTGCGTCTTAGTATGTCTGTATTGCCAACATTTATAGCATTTAGTCTCCTATTTCCTTTCCATTATTCTACCGTTGACCCAGCCGATTCTAATTCTACTTAACTGAATGAGTTTTTCCGCGTCTTCTTCAAGCATCACTACTGTGACGTTTTGCCTATTTCCGTAGACTGGTCGTTAGGCTCTTATTTCTATACTTTCTGGTTTCGCAGGGGTATATTTGCACATCGCTTGCATTATCTCGTCCTTATTAACTGTCTCGTCCATGTTCTTGATATGTAAAATCTTTTTACTGACCAAACGTGTAGTTGTCACTTCAGGAACTTTCTCCGTTAATTCTTGCCTCAGCACTTCCATCTTGTCTGATCCATTTCTAACCGTTATGAGTAGATCTCCATTTTTTGTTTTGGTGACGTTTTTTACATCCACTCCTATATCGCTTAGGTTTACTTTTTGTTTAACCGTTTTGAGCAAATCTGCGAAGGTTTTACTATTCATTTTCACAAGTAGTGCGTCGCTGTTTGGTCTCTGTGCTTTTTTAAATGATTGCGTTTCTGTGTTTCTCCTAGCCCTTTTCTGTTGATGTATTCCCTTTTCTTGGTTATTGTTTCCATTGAAATTCACAACCTTAACGTCTGTTCCAGAGAAAAGGAATTCAAGCATTCTGTTCATCTGGGCGCCTGATACACTGTCAATTTCGGGTACTGCCAGCATCTTTTTGTTGCTTTTTAATACATACGTTTTTATCTCCTTTAGACAACTAATCGTCAAAATGTCATCTCTGTCTCTCTTGAGTTTTAATCTATTATTAATGGGTAGTATATGCTTCTGGTATTTTGCACAAAGTCCCCGTTTGGAAACCCTAGGGTGTGGGTCATCAGAGCCACTTCTCCTTGGTGTTTGCCCTGTTTTTTAAGTCCGTGTTTGCCTCCGAAGCTTTCTATGGCCCTTCTTATTTCTTTTGAGTCCGATTCAAAATTCACGTCGCACGGAAGTATCAGCTCTCTGGTGAAACATCCCATATGTTTCCCGGTTGTCTTTCTGTTCTTGGAAAAACCTCATTTTCCCAGTCTTCTTCCGTAATCATTTGAAAGGCATTGTAAGTTTCAATTCCGGAGAGTGCTAATTTTCAGTCTTTTTTCTGTTGAACTCTTTTGCATTCTTTACAGTTTGAAGAGTTTTTATTTTTCTCGGTGATATGTTGTGCTTGTTGGTGAGTCCATCCTATTTGCTTCTGGTGTACTTTTTTCGGTCCTCGTACGTTTGTGCGGTTGTTCTCTCTGTTGATCTTCTAGGTTGGAAAGTGAAAAAGCTCTCATCCTAGGCGGCGTTCTCCGAATACTGTCTCTTCTAGCAAAGGGGTCTTTTATTCCAATCGTAGAAACATTCTCTTTGACTTGGTTGACTGAATTTTCATTTTTGTTGCCTATCATATCCATTTTCATAGCCGGGTCATTTGTAAGTGGCTGGGACGGTGAGCGGCTCCGAAGGGACCCAGCCACATGGTCCCCACCGCCCTGATTTTTATCATTGTTATCCATTTCGTATTTGGCCCGTTATTTGGTGAGCCTGACCATTGCCCGGTTTCGAAAATCTTTTCGAGAGAGACTCTATGACTGGACAAGAATATCTCTTTGCCATCCGCTATAGAAAAATGTATAGCTAAGGAATTATATTCGGAAGTTTGTAAGAAGAAAAAGCAGTATGCTAGAGTTCATGAAGACATCAAATAAAAATGTTAGACAAGCTTTTCACATTTTTCTAGTCATCAATCGTCAGATAGTTCCGAAGCGATCTAATTTTAACTGTTCAAAATACCTCAGGTAGAAGAGACATTACTGCTGATCTAATGTTTAAAAATCAAAGAGATAAACAAGTTGACTATCAGTTAGATACAGGTGCTACCTGTAATATCATTGGATATAATCATTTTTGTTATATGTTATGATTATATTACAAGATAAGAAGATTATTTGATGATATCAATATATTTCAGTCATGTCGTTTGACTGATAGAGATCAGTGCGCCTGCGGCATTGCATGTCATTTCTAGAAAGGGATCATGGTATCCTTATTATGTATGGTAGTAATTAATGTAGGTAGGAATAAATCAAATATGTGCTGCAGTATCCAATGGAACGTGGTAGTAAATGAAATATGTATGGTAGTAATCAATGGAAGTTAGTGGTAGTTGAAATACGTGTTGTAGTAATTAAGTAAAGGTGGTAGTAGTTGAATTATATACTGTAGTAATTAATGCAAGGTGGCACTGAATGAAACATGTGTGGCGGTATAAAATGGAGGCTAATAGTACTTGAAATACGATTAGTAGTGATCAGTGGAAGGCGGTAGTAGTTGAAATACGTGTGGCAGTAATTAATGAAATGAGATAATAGTTTAATTATGTGCAGTATTTCTCAATGGAAGCTGGTACCGACGTTGTTAGTAGTCGAAACACAATTGGTAGTAATTAATGGAAGGTGGTAGTAGTTGAAATACATGTGGTAGTAGTCAATAAAAGACAGTGATTGAACTATGTAAGGTAGTAATCAATGGAAGGTGGTAATAGTTAAATTCTGCGCTTTATTAATCAATGGAAGATAGTAGTAGTGGAAATATATGTGGTAGTAGTTGGTGAGTAGATTAGATTTTGCTGCTCCAGCCATTCCGCTTAAACATGCGACCATTCCACTAAAACTCGTGGTGATTCAACATGTTTTTTTTTTGAGTTTGAGAATGTTTGAAAAAATTCTATAAACATTTGTTGCGGAACACAATACCTTTGTAAGGCTAAGCGCACTACCCATTGCGCTGCGAGTGCTTACACTATAAGCTTAGCGAACTTTGTTTATACTTCGATATTTTCAATGACGTCATCAATGTTACTCTAATGAAAATGCAGAAGTAAAACCTTTGTGACAGAGCACGCACACAAAGTAGAATGGCTTTCAAGATAATCGGTACCTAGATTTATTCAGTTTAAAACCAATTTAATTTAAAAAACGGTTCATATTTGCTCATTAAAATTTGTACAATTCCAATACGCAACTTGAGGAGCGGTAGGTAGTAATCTTGCAGGCAGTGAGGAATGGCTATTTTATTTGGTTATACTGGTCTGTACAGAATGTTTACATCCTTGCTTGGTTTCTCACGTTGACTGTCGATATCTTTACTTAATACAGAGCACAGAGCTATCAAACATATTTACTAATTTACTAACTTTAACGTATCTTTTTTGTAGATTATTCTTGAGTATTTGTATAACTAATTTTTTTTTAGAAATATTAAATCAAAAGCAAAAGTTATGGTACGAGCGGAGATCGAACCCGCATCTCTGGATCTCTAGCCCATTGTTGATAAGCAATTCATTAAAACAACCCCACTATGGACTATGGACGGTACCTAATAGCGATGTCAGATTTGACGCCCAGTCAGGAACGCCGCGCCATAAGTTTAAAATATTTGGCAAGATCAACAATGGTTACGATACCAGTGGGTTTGAATATGTACAAGTTCTAACGAATTGCTTATCAGTGATACGATCGCCCAATTGGTTACGTTCGTACCATAATCTTAGGTTCGTGATCAAATTCTAACATAAAAATAAAATACTGTCTTTCGGCTAACTGGATTTCAACTATTTATTAGGTACTTTTCTGAAAATTAAAATGTAGGTACAATGGTCACAGGTCTTGTCGCTTCAAAATAAAAAAGTGTTCTCTGTTAAAAACTAAAAATAGACTTAATTTTACCTCGTTCTAACCATTTCTGGGGATGGTGCTAACCGATAAGGGTGTTTATGACCAAAGATGAATAATAATGTTATATTGCTTAATGGGTTTCGATAAGGCTTAAGTTCTTGGGAATTCTCCCGTAATTTGGAAGTTTGTTTATTAGATTTAAATTATTTTATGACGTTTTACAAATAAAGCTTTAGAAAAAATCTGTCTAGTGTCTAGACCTATTTACAATAAGGAAACATATTAATGGTTTACTAATAATAGCATAGAAATAATTTAATAGAGATGAGTATAATTTTGGGATTACAACAATAACTTTTGTTGTTGATTTAATATTTGTAAAAAAATATTTCACAGTTAAAAAAAATATAATTGATGCTATAAATAATAACATATTTTTAATTATATTATGGTCTTTTGTGTACAGGGGGCCCATTTGTTATGGGATTCTTTTATTATTATTATTATCTCACAACCTGTAAGAGTTAGCAGAAAAGACTAAATACATATTGTTTTGGTTCTACCTAATTTTTAATTTGTTAACTTTTTAGATCTACAGAGTGTTTGATTTTTTGTGGACCAGTATCAACTTCCTTATCTTAAATGGGACACGCTATATATTATAATATATAGGTCGTATCTTTGTTTAGAGTTCTAGTGTCCAAATAATTATATTCATATTTGTTGTTTTTTTCACCTTTATGAATAGTTGTAAAAGTATGTTTCTTGTATTTTATTCGGTTTGCCAAATATTATTTGGTCATGCCAATGAATTTCATAAAACAATTTACTGCATCATTGTTTTATTTAAAACTTTTTGTTTGTAACGTCCTTTTACATATTTATTTGCAGTAGCTACTTAAGTTTTTAATATTTTGACATTTTTCAACTTAATTAAATATATTGAAATAATGGATGCTTTGTGATTTATCCTTGCAATCCAGAGTAATGTCCTCATTTACATCATGGATATATTTGAAATTGGGTGTATCAATAACACATACCCGGTATTCGATATTGCGCTCCAAGATGAATATTCATTCTTTAGCGGTAGCTTTGCCTTTGTGAATTTGAATCAGACTGCCTTTTTGGTTAACCCGGATTAGGGCTTTTTTGGAATGTTGTAGAACTAGTTCTATTACACACTTTGTTCCTTCACCGCATGCAGAAGATAAAATATACAACATTACGTGTACGAAAATTCACATGAAAGCGTGTTTACCGCTTAGATCTATAAAAATTGGTACGGCACGCAGTATCGTAACCAGCTATAGTTTATGATTTTTGTAAAATAGGAAATACAACATTTCTGCCCAATTTCCTATTGCATATATGACAGCCACGTTAAGGAAGTGAATACCAAAAAAAAATAGAAACATATACATGATTATCGAAAACGAAATTTATACCTACATATACCACTTTATGATCCTTTCTTTATTTTCACGGAAGTTCTTATTATTTTACATATCAATAATTGTAGGTATGATATATGTCTTAGTCATCCAACATCACCAAAAGAATACGTTAATGCGGAATATACCAATATATTGAGGGTCTTGCTCACGCTTTTACTGTTATTATTGGTTTTCAATAGTTGTTTTCATCTCTTAATAAATTCATTGGTTAGTTTAAGCTTCATAGTTTGATAATCCACTTGGCCACTTTGCATCTCGTGAGCTCTCAGCTGTATTTTTTGTCTTACGATTTTTACAATGTGTTACACAGTATTTCATAATAAAAATAAAATTTCAAAAATCGAAAAAATTAAGGTTTTTATTTATAAAAACGAATATTGTAGTGGGAACACTTGCGCATACTATCCCTCAAGAGACGAGACCTCGACTCTTATCCTTGCTCTCAAGATCAGTATGAACTTGCCAGTATTAAAAGTACATTTGCATATAACTGCCATACAAACACAGCTGTTAAGCAGGTTTTTCACATTACTATTTAAATGGAATTTTAAATAAATTATTAAACTTATTTTGTAACTAACTCATAATAAAAACGCTATCTTTTATTCACTAACATATGTCTGGTATTGGTAACTCCTACCAAGGACTTAAAAAAATAAAACGTACTGAAGATTACCCTCAATAAGTTAGAAACGTTAGTTCGTAAACCCATGTTATGTATATATCATATAATCATAAACCAAGCATCATATATTGTTAGACTCGTCTATTAAAATATTTGTCAATACAGTAAAGGGCGTCTTATTTAAAAAAAGAAAGTTTATATTTGGAAAAGAAAAACTAAATATAGCGTATACATGACGATATAAAAAATATAAATTTTAGACCAAAACAAAAAACTTGAGTATTTCTCTGTTTGGTATAATTGTTTATGTTATTATGTACAGGGTGTCCCAAATTCGAAGGTGACCATTGGGATCTTGGAAACCGTAAGAGATACGAAAAAGTTTAAATTATGGCAAAGTTGCGTATTTTGGTGCTCAATAAAATGCCGTTTGGAAATTGAAAAAATTCCGACTAATTTCGGAGATAACCGAAAAAAACCGAAAGTTCAAATTTTTTTATTTATTTTCTGCTGACTTTATTTAAAGAGATATTGCAAAACAAATTGCACTTTTTCATTGCCACTTTTTTAGTTTTTTAAAGTGGCGTTATTACTTTTTTGATTTGACGTTTCGGTTTTTCGGATCCATCATCAAGTTCATTTTTTTAAATACGGACCTGGATTTTTTATTTCAAATTTCGAAAGAGCTCGAAATTCTAAGCACAACAATATATCACACATATTATTTCAATAAATTATAAGGCTTTAAAATTAATAAAAACAAAATTTAATGTTAAAAAACGTTAGGTGGCTATGAAACAAAAAAAAACATCTGATTATTATTTTGAGTTACGTTACTATGGTGATTTACAGTGACATTTTCTTTTATCGTTTTTATTATTTATTGTGCGTTATAACTAATAAAAAATGTTTACCAAATTAGAAAAACGTGATATGCTACGAATTTATTACAAATTAAATCGAAACTCTAGACTTTCAAGTCAAGAATATTTTATTCAATATCCCGAGCGAAGACAGCCTCATGAAAATTATTTTGCTAAACTTGATACCAACTTGTTACAATTTGGAAGCTTTAACAAACCTAGAAATAAATATGGTCGTAGAGTTGATGAAAATGAAGAGGAAAACATCATTAATACGGTAAAATAATAAAGTTTTAATTTAAATTCATATCTTATACTTTTTTTTCATTTAAGGTCAATAATGCTCCTAGGGGGTCAACTAGGTTTTACGAAAATGAGTTGCAAATACCTAGAATGCGAATATGGCGCACATTACAAGCCAATAAGTATCGACCATACAAAATTCACCTTAGTCAAAAATTTAGACCAGGTGACGATATCCGACGAATGGATTTTTGTAACTGGCTTCAAAATAAATGTGAGGAAGATAACAATTTTTTATCTAAGGTAATTTGGACTGACGAGTGTAATTTTACAACCTATGGAATCTTTAACCGACATAATGAGCATTATTGGTCGGTAGATAACCCTCATCAACATCAGGAAGTAAGAGCACAAGGAAGAGTATCTTTCAATGTATGGGTCGGGATGTGGCGCAATAAAATTCTAGGTCCAATAATATATGAAGGTACCCTAACGTCAAATAGACATCGCGAATTAATATTAGAAAACGTTGTTGAACTGCTCGAAAACGAGCCACTAAATATTTTGCGACAGTTGTGGTGGCAGCAGGATGGTGCACCACCGCATAATGGACGTGAAGTTGCACAATTTTTAGATGCCTTGTTTCCAAATAAATGGATCGGAAATACTGGACCTGTGCGATGGCCTGCGAGAAGTCCTGATCTTAATCCGTTGGATTACTTCTTATGGGGGTTTCTACAAAATCGTTTATATCGCAATATACCCGATAACATTAACCAACTTCAAGAAAATTTAATTAGGGAGGTTAGAGCCATTCCTGCTAGAACCATACAACGGGCGATATTAAAAATTCGTAGACTTGCAGCAAAATGCATTGAAGCACAGGGTTTTCAGTTTGAATACCTTTTATAATATGTAATTATTTTTGTATACTTTAGTTTTAAAAATTCGATAAGTTTGTTTATTTATGTTGTCACTTCTGATATATCTAGCTTTAGTTTTTTCTAAATAAAGGTTACAAACAATTTTTGTGTTGTTCTATTAAACGGTTGCTACAACGTTGGCGCGTTATAGCTGTGTGTTACAGTTAAAAAAAAAAACATTACAATGAGTATTATATTAGTAAACGTCAGTATAAATCTCCATGGTAACTTAAAATAATAATTTCATGGATTTATTATTGTTTCATAGCCACCTTAACGTATTTTAAATATAAATTATGTTTTTACCAATTTTAGAGTATTATAATTGATTAAAATAATATGTGCGATATATTGTTGTGCTTAGAATTTCGAGCTCTTTCGAAATTTGAAATAAAAAATCCAGGTCCGTATTTAAAAAAATGAACTTGATGATGGATCCGAAAAACCGAAACGTCAAATCAAAAAAGTAATAACGCCACTTTAAAAAACTAAAAAAGTGTCATTGAAAAAGTGCAATTTGTTTTGTAATATCTCTTTAAATAAAGTCAGCAGAAAATAAATAAAAAAATTTCGGAATTTTTTCAATTTCATTTTATTGAGCACCAAAATACGCAACTTTGGTTTTTTTCAAGATCCCAATCCAACCTTCCAATTTGGGACACCCCGTACACCCTACACGTTAAAATGCAGAAATGTTCTATTATTGCCTTTTTAATTATTTTTTTACTTACTTTTCAACAAGAATGTTGGCCACTGGTCCATTTGGGGACGCGTTTTCATTAATCTCATGCCAAATTTGTCATTAGCAACTTCAAAACCACTATAAACATCTTCAGGCAAATTCTACTATTGTCTGGCAAAATTAGGCCATTTTAAAACATTGTGCGACGCAACACTTCTCTATTAAATTGCATTTTAGTATCAGTAGAGAACTACTCAACTATCTCTATCTTTAATTTTTTTATTTTGGGTGGTTGAAAACCGTTTAAATCGTCGATATATAAAGGAAGATGTGGTCTTCCTTTATATATCGACAACTTGGGTGCTGTTACTTTGAATTGCGAAGCCATATGTAGTGAAATTAAGGGGATTTCATCAAGACGTAGAACTATAAAGGACGTTACATGTTCTAAAAATTCCACAATATCTTCAATATAAATCTCATGTACACCGTGAAGCCTCGTGTGGTAGCGAGTCGACAGTATTCTTATAGTCGACGCAAGTCGAGTAAAGGCTTCTTTTTCAGTGTGACCTTGGTTTCGTATTACCGAATCAATTATCAGTTGTACTTTGGATCTCATTATGCCTCAAGCACGTCATTTGTGTTATCTAATGACATCATTGTTTTGTTTGCAACGTCTATAGACTCGCAAGTCCCTGGTGGACATAATAAAATCTTTTGTTGATCTTCTGGTAAAATGATAGATGTTTCCTGTGTAAAGAATAATGCCATTTTATGTGTATAAAGAATTACATCATTAAATTATTAGTTAACTCTGCTAATTGGTGGTGCATGCAATACAGTTTCTTAGTCCAGTTGGTGATGATCTGGACCAGGACCCTACCCTCCAGGGTTTTTTTATTAACGAAAACCTCTTGTTTTGTAAATGACTGGTGTGGCATCCGGTGCAAAAATCAAGTTTTTAGCTAGAATGATGTTTTTGGCAATGAAAATAATACTATATGCGAACAAATACTAACGCTGACATGTTCAGTTTACCAATAGATAGGTGAATGATACTATTTCCATAGAATATATAATTTTTGTTATCCTGTCTCAAATTCTATAATTTGTGATTATCCATTCTAAATATTCAATATCTATATTCACCATGGGTCAAGCCTTGGAAAGAGAACTTTGTAAGAAGAAATAGCGATATTAGGCACCTGTTGCATTCAATTGTTTTCTGTAACAATAATAATTATTATAAAAAATTAGAGGAGATAACATTGTGAATGTCCGTGTGTAATAGTGGACCTAGGCCAATTTGAAAATTATGATATAAGTACCTCAAATTAAAGCCTACTAAATATTCTTTTTTTTTTCAGAACTTCAAAATGATTAAAAACAAATCCATACTAGGTTTAATCTTATTTATCGCGGTATGTAATGCAAAAATAAATGCCAAGAGATCACTAGTAGTATCTTCTACAGAGGCTTCAGGGATAATTGACAACAACAGTGCAGCTAAGGTAGGTATTATTTAATACAAAGGTACAGGATGATCCACTATAAGTGAACCCCCCTCTTTTGAGTTTTCTTTTGGAGAGCATATCATATACTTTTTGACACATCATTTTTGAAATATATAGGGTGTTCAAAACCTTTAGCAGTCTATAATTATATTTCATTTATGTGGTGGGGTTAAGGGGAAAACAATACCTCTTACGCCAGGGTTAGCTGTCATATCAAAGTATAACTAATTAATAAATTATATTAATGATGTTCTGTATATTTACATGATACGTTATACACATTTCATATTTGTATTTAGAATATCAAATAATAAAGTTAAATAAGGGGGCCATTTTGAATACATTATTAAGTACATTTATTACAGAATATTTTTTATATAATCCGATTTAGTTACAGAAACGGAGAATCTGAATCTTCTGTCATTAGAAGTTGTTTGCCTTCATCTGCCTCTATTTCTCGGAAAGTACGAAATAGTTAGGCACATAAAAATATTCCAACTAAAGTTTGTATATTGTTATAATTTACTTGTCTTTAAATTACTATTAATTTTGAATTAAAGACCAATGTTGTAAGACTCTTAATGGTGTTTATATTTTAAAAGTACACCTTGTAGAAAGGCCAGATATGCTAGGCACTATTTAGAACAGCTGAATTATATAATATAATATAAAGATACCCATTTAATTTATAACACATAAAAAACTTGTTTTTATTATTCGATGGAATTTTCTTGATGTTTCTGATTTCAAGGAAAAGTCTACTTTTATAGTTAAGAATAAATAGGTAAACATATTAAACAGGATATGAACAAGTGAAAGGAAATATTTTGAGATAAATTTTTATCAACATCTTAAAAAATATATTTACATGCGATTTTTATTTCGATTCTGTTATAAAATCCCTTATCGAGTGAGTTCAAAAATTCACTACTTTTGTTTTGGAATGATCTTTTCCTGAAACCTGAAAAAAGTGTGTTTGTCATATATAGTACTTCTCCGAGTCGTGCATCAGTGGCTGTTGCTGGTTGCTTAGGAAAAGTCACGTATTTTCAGGGGCTCGCATTATTAGTTTTTAAATGCTCTCTCATAAATCTCAATACATTTGATTGTATACCGGATAGTGATGTAATGGTTCGAATTAAAATACTCGTTGAATCCGAGTATTGAGATACTCGGAATCATCCGAGTATTTAAAATTAATTCGTAATACGGATGCGGAATAATTATGCTGTTAAGCAACCGCCCAGCTACTGCCGATTATGATGCCAGAAGAGTAAGCATGGCAGTACAATTTGCATTCGCATTTCGAATGAAAAATTCGTTCGGGGGTTCGGTAGCAGCGGGCCGATGCATGCCGGTGGCTGAATCCGAATAAATATGGGATAGGAACATTGGAAACTCGTTGATTTCGAATTCGGAAGATTTTTAAATACGGATTATTAATAATCAAATTGAAAACTGAAGCGGGGGCCGAGGATCTGCGTGTAAGTTTTAGGTTGTTACTTAGGGCAGATAGAATTTTCAGCATTATTTTAAAATTAAAACCCTCTTCCGCATATCTTTCTTTTACGGTTAAATTAGTATTATTTATTATTCTGCATCTTAGGTTGATATTGAGATATCGGCTTTTGCCATGTTAATTACAAGTTACATTAATTATTAACTCACATTGATCCTACTCACAGCATAGATTATTAATTCTTTGTTTACTCTAATTCCTACTTCGAATTTCGACGTTTGACATCGCATTGTGCATTCGTGGAATCGGCAGTTCAGCACCCACCGATGTCATTCGATTTCAGTTCCGCAGCTGCCAATTCGGAAGCATAAGAATAAAAATTGGGACTATCTAAACACTCTCATAACGTGTGATTTCGAAATCGGATGATTAATCCGAGTATTCTGTTAACTCGATTCCGAATAATCCGATTCTTTAAATAATCCGAATATTTACATCACTAATACCGGAATGAGTTATGAAAAATATAACGACTTTCAGAACTATCTTCTTCATGGTATCTTTTTAAAGCTAATTCCATTATACAACCCAATATACATTTGATTTTTATTTTTAAAATATATCTCTTTTCCTAATTTGTTATTATTTTACGTACATTGTGTCCCATAATATCCCATATTATTCGAGTCGAGCAAACTTTGGTACTTTTCAGTTTTCAGATTCAGATCTTTAAACTTTAGTTTTGCTAATGTTTTTTATCCGTCCTTTATAGACAAGAAAATATAAATTTTAAACAATGCCGCATATTATTAAAATTAACTCAAAATATATGTAAAAATATTAGTGTTCATTGGTAATGAAGCTTAATTTCCCTGGTGTTTTGACATTTGTAATAATTACGTTGCCTCTAATTTTAGATGTTCCTCTTTTAGAACAAAATAAATTATTTCAAATTAAGATAGCTGATACACGGTGGCATTTATCGAGACGAAATAAAAGCCTTTTTATATCAGAAAATAAGTTGCGTACATCAAACGCCATCACAAAAAAGTTATGCATATGGATTGCACTTCGAAGCATTTAGAACATATATTAATGTTTATTAAGTACTTAAAGTAGATCTATAATATTTTAATACTTCCAGTACTTACAGTATTTAGGCTGGTTTTCAAGTACTGCAATGATAATCAATTTAATTTTTGTAGATTAATACTTAAATATTGATAGTCTTATATTATGCAATAAAATGCAAAGCTTATGATGATCGTTCGGAGCATCGATGATGATTTTTTAGACCGAAATATCGGAAAAATGTTAAGTGTGATACGCTGTTGGATTTAGAATTAAAATTACTGTTTATTAAGAAGAGCATACAATTTTTGACTATTTAAAATGCAAAGCTTATGATGATCGTTCGGAGATCAATCGTCGAATCGTAAACATATTTTGGTAGAGGGAATACGATGGCTGTTATGATGTGATATTTATTTGAAAATATCCTGAATATCCTAGAAATTGGCATACCCTGTACACCACGTGAGTCATTTTCCCTATAAAATAGCTTTTTTTACATTGACTTGAGCATAGATAAGTAAAAGCAAAGGTGAAATATAATGACTTTATTTCCAAATTTTCAAACAAAACGTAATTTAGAAATAATACATATTCAAAACAAAAGGTAAATAAATATGCAATGATGATGTCTTTATGTTTTAGCGTCCTTAGATGCCAAAAAAATATGTTTTATCAATTCCGTTGGAACGTGTGCCGGTATGTCTGTCTGTCAGTTCGCGGCATAGCTTAAAGACTACTCACTAGTACTTACCCGATTGATTTAAAATTTTTATCAAAAATTAAGGGTCATATGGGTATCAGGTAAAAATCCAAAATGGCGGCCAAATGTTAAACAAATTATTATGAAAAAACTGCTTATCCAATTTATTTCAAATTTTTGTCATAAACATTTAGTATTATGTTGGAATCAACTGATAAAATTTTGGTACCAATCCAAGATGGCGGAACAAAATGGCGGTTAATAAAATATTTAAAAATTCAGCCAGAAAAAACTACTTAATGGGTTGATTTCAAATTGTGTGCCATAACTAATCGTGGTATAGGGCTCAACTAGTAAAAATGTGTTACTAATTCAAGATGCGGCATTGCAAAATTGCGGCCAAATAATATTTTTATATTTGTGAAGAAAATCACCCTCTCAGGATTTATATATCTTTACGTTTTAGCGTCTCTAGATGCCAAAAAATATGTTTTATCAATTCCGTCGGTCCGTCTGTCGGTCTGTCTGTCAGTTGGCGACATAGCTTAAATACGACTTACCCGATTGACTTCAAATTTTGACCAAAAATTAAGGGTCATTTGGGGATAGCCTGATAATATTTTGGTAAAAATCCAATATGGCGGAGCAATGTTAAAAAATATTTGTTAGAGTGGTGTATTATTTGTGGTTAAGATCCAGTAAAAAAAAAACAAGTTTTTTTTTTAATTGTCGACTTTTCGCAACTTAATTGTTGCATTCTCAGGACACATATAAATATCTTATATCCTGCATGAAACCCATATTATCAGAATTTTCACTCCGTTATTCTGCATATATTCCCCAGATATTAAGTTTCTAAATGGTTTTCGTTAAACAATCCTCTTGTTTTTATGTTAGAGTGGTGTATTATTTGGGGTTAGGATCTGAAAAAAAAACAAAAGTCTATTTTTAAATTGCCGACGTTTCGCAACTTTATTGTTGCATCCTCAAGACACATAAATTTTATATCCTCCATGATACCCCTATTAACAATCTTTACCTACTCCGTTGGTTCGCAGATATTTCCCAGATATGAAATGGTTTTCGTTAACGATTTTCTTGTTGTTATGTTAGAGTGGTGTATTGTTTGGGGTTAGGAAATATCTGCGGACCAATGGAGTAGGTAAAGGCTAATATGGGTTTAATGCAGGATAGAAAATGTGCCCTGAGGATGCAATAATAAATTGGCGAAACTTCGGCAATTTAAAAAAGGGCCTTATGTTTTTTTTTACTGGATCCTAACTCCAAATAATACACCACTCTAACATAACAACAAGGGGATCGTTAATGAAAACCATTCTGAAACTTAATATCCGGGATATCTTGTTGACCAACGGAGTAGTTAAAGATTGATAATATGGGTTTCAATTTAAGATGACGAAACAAAAAAACGGCCAAATAAGATTTTTAAAAAATCAAAGTAAAAAACTCTTGTTCAATTGATTTTAAATTTTGCAGAAAAATTAAATGTGAAAATGGGATACCTATCGAATTTGTTTTAAATTATGCCCAAAAGTGAAGTGTGACATAGGTAGAAAGGAAATGGTAAACATATTGGTAGGAATCCAGTATGATGGAACAAAATGGCGTCCAACAAAAATGAAGCGACAGTATATGTAACCCATATATACTATGACTATGTACTGAACTAATTTGGATCACACTTCACTCTTCCTAATAAAAGTAATAATTCATAACGAGGGAAGTTCCAGATAAAGGAATTTACCGATTTTTTTACATACTACAACATGAAAGTTATATTTAGTTATTTAATTATAAATTTTAACCCGGAATACATGCAGTTTTTTTAAATATTAGTATATATTTTTGTTAACGCCGTTTTGCTGCAATTACTTAAATAATTATGCGAAACGTCAAAATTTCTACTTGAGACATTTTCTCCGTACATAAAGGAAAAAAATCTTGTGCTATTTTATTATTACAAAATAAAGCAGATTCTTTTAGGTCTACGTTACGAAATTTTAATTTACAAATTATTGTTACTTACCTTTTTTAAGACAAAATTTATTTTTTACATTATTCTGAACTAATTAAAAATTAAAGAAAAATATTGTTCATAAAAGATTTTATTTTTTTTGCACTGACTAGAGCATAGATCAGTAAATTCAAATAAAACACGTAATTTACAAATAATACATAATCAAAACAAAAGGTAAATAAATATGCAATGTATATATATATATATATATATATATATATATATATATATATATATATATATATATATATATATATAGTAGAGTTTTAAATATTAGCATAGATGCCATTTTGCTGCTGTTATTTAAATAATTATACGAAATGTCCAAATTTCTGTTTGAGACATTTTTTCCTTAAATATAGATCTTGATAATAGGAAAAAACCTTGCGCTATTTTATGATTACAAAATAAAGCAGATTGTTTTAGGTCTACATTTAAATCTGAATTTTAATTTACAAATTATTGTTACTTACCTTTTTTAAAGACAAAATTTATTTTTTTACATTGTTCTGAACTATTAAAGATACAGGGTGTCCCAAATATGAGCGTTTTCCAATGTTTCTGACAAATAAAACCCTTCATCAGTGCTAATTTATGACGAAAAAAAATGGCAGGGAATGGATTTTTAAATAACTTTCGGAGTAGAACAAAAAAGTGAAATTTTTTTGAATTAGGTACTGCTTTTTTGATTCTAATAAAAGAGGTAGAGATAAATAAATTTTACATTTCCATTACCACATTTTTGCCCGCTTAAAGATGACGTAGGTAATTGAATTTTTGACCCGACGTGGGCTTTCCGTTCCCCCGCAGTCATTATTAACTAGTATTGATGATGGGTTTTTTAGTCCGAAATATCAGAAAAATGTTAAGTGTGATATGCTGTGGAATTTAGAATTAAAATTAGTGTTTATTCAGATGAACACAACATTTTTGACTATTTAAAAGCAAAGTTTATGATGATCGTTCGGAGATGAATCGTCGAATCGTAAACTTAATAATGTATTTTGGTAGAAGGAAAAAGGTGGCTGTGATGATGTGACATTTATTTGAAAAAATCTTTTTAAAAAAACTCGGTATAAAATTAAAACGATTTTAAAAAATATCTTCTCTTCCCGGATATCTTCGAAAGTGCTATAAATATCCTCAATTTCAAAAGGGCATTTGATTGAGCACAAAATTGCCCAACTTTGCCACAATTTAAACTCTTAAATATATTGTATAGCTTCCCCCAATTGTCACCCTAGATATTGGAATACGCTTTACACCAGGTGAAGGATTTTCCCTGTGAAGTAGCTTTTTTTTTAAATTAAAAATTAAAGAAAAATGTTGTTTATAAAAGGTTTCATTTTTTTGCAATGATTAAAGTATAGATAATTAAAGCAAAGTTGAAATATGATGACTTTATTTCAAAATTTTCAAACAAAACATGAAATTTACAAATAATACATAATCAAAACAAAAGGTAAATAAATATGCAATGTTTGCATCAAAAAGATTATGAACATTTAGAAAAAACGTGAAAATAAACTAATACATTTACCTATTAAATAGATACTATCCATAAATAATGAATAGAATTCAATTTACACAACTGGTATTTTTTTACATACTACAACATGAAAGTTATATTTAGTTATTAAATTTTAGCGCGCGCTATACCTGTAGATTTTTAAATATTAACATAGTATATTTTTGTTAATGCAATTTTGCTGCTATTACTTAAATAATTATGCGAAACGTTCCTGCTTGAGACATTTTTCCTTAAATGATTTTCGTGAGTTAAAAATATGCTAACGAGTACCCGCGATTTCGTTCGCGTATGACGGTAACGAAAGGGATATAAATTGGTACTTAGATTACCTTATTTTTCTATAAATTTTAGAAACCACGTTGTTGCGATTGCCGATTTTTTGGAACACCCTGTATACATTAAAAAAAAAATAAAATAACATACTTGATCAAGCGCTGTTTTGAAAAATTAACCGTTTTTTAAATAAAAAATATTGTATTATTTGAGGGGCGGTTTCATCCCCTTGAAATTTGATTTTTGAAAAAACTCTTCTTATCGGAGCTTCACACCCTACAATCAACCTGTATGTTTGATCAGAATCGTGATTAATCAGTGGCCCGATTTTTGAAACACCCTGTAAAATTTTTAAGAAACCTTAAAATATGTTAAATAACCAAATAAAATACACGAGCTTAAGCGTTTTTCCGAAAAACAAACCGTTTTTTTAAATAAAAATTCCTTCTTATCCAACCTCTACATTCTACTACCAACCTGTGTGTCAAAATGCATCTTTTTACGTCAAGCAGTTTGAGAAGAATCGTGATCAATCAGTGACCCGATTTTTTGAAACAACCTGTATACAATACAAAAAATAGTGTTGAAAGGTCTCGGTTACCAGACGATTATTTAAAAAAAAATCATATAAACCGGTGCAGTACAGCTCTCTCACGAACTTGCTGAACACTTTAGCTAAGTCTTTTAAATATATAGATTTTACAACAAATATTAAAAAACACTAACATGTTTTTTTTAAATAACAAACCAAACATAAATTGTTTCACTGAATTGAAATAGTAAGTATTAAATTTACCATCACGGTCAGGAAAGGAAACTGAAAAAATTATGTATTCGACAAAATTCTTATTTTTCTATGTGGTATATATGTTTGTGTGTATATTCTGTTTTCTAAATCTTTATTTTTGTGACTATGCATTCTTTGTAAGAAAATTTGGGACTTTTTACAAGTTAAAAAGTACTTACACTAATTAAAATGCAAAGACAATTTTGAGGGAATTTTCAGGAAATATAAAATATAAAATTATACATTTGACATATTTAACTGATTTCTCATTATTATTTGATAGAAAAATAATTAGTTTTAAATTGTTTATTTCTTGTCAAATGATGTCAACATTTTAGTAGTTAAAATCTATCCAATTTTATATTTTCTGAAAATTCCCGCAAAAGCATTTTTAAATTTTTGTAAGGTGACTGTGAAGAATTCACCTAATGGGGAAATCTAAAACAGATAATTATGTTGTTTTTGGGTCAAAAAATTCGTTTAAGAGTTTGATAATGTTATTTTGGAGGTTTCTATTTAATATGGTTACAAAAAGTCTGGTATTTTCGAAAATTTTTTCCAACCGACACTTGATTTTATCAATATCTCCGTGTGTTATGATTATCTGATTTATTTAAAAATCTTTCAGAAATGGAAATGCCGAATATGGGGTTTGCTTGAGCTGAATGCAAGGCTTCTAGATAATCTTGGTCGTTTTTGTCGGGGAGTACTTTGGGGGGATTTATTTGAATGCCAGATATTATTTTTACTTTTGGATTTTCGGGTAACTGTGGCTCTAAGATGTCGTTAATTATTGATTGTTCTACTTCTGAAAGTTCTGTGAGATGATATAAACGACTGGCCGAGCCACCGTCTATAATAAATATATTGGAATATCTGTGGACGGTGGCCCTCGGACTGCTCTTAATGGCGTTATTTGTAAGTTAGTCAAGCAATTATAATAGGAATACCTACCTATTTTGCTATGTGTCCAGGAAATAATAAACTACATTTCGGTTTTGTGCGTTTTTAGGATGTTTGTAAAATTATCTATGAAAAATATTTACATTTTTAAAAAGAGAATTTTCCTTGTATATTTTCTGGTACGGCCGACCCTACCGCCCCTGACGAGCCGTGACTGCAAAACAGGAATACGTACTTACTTTTATTTCTGTCGAGCGTTAGTCCTTAAAATCGTTAAATGTAAGTAAAAAAAACATTTCAAAATATCTTGAAAATTTGATTTTTTGAACAGAAAATAGACATTACTTGAGCTAAAATAATTCAAAGTCTTTCAATGTCTTTGCTAGTCCGCTGAATTGTCAAATTTTTAAAATAGTTTAAATATGATTTTTTACTTTTAGTAATTATTTGTTTACACACGTTTTTTTTTTAGGTAATAAAGAATTAAAATAAAGTAAACGTATAAAAATATTGACCAACAATAAAACATTTAAAAATAAAAAGTGTGTCATAAGCTGGAAAAAATATCAGCCGCATCACGCATGACTTATTTAAACAGTGTGAACTGAAAATCTTGACTTTCCTATAATCTTAACGAAAAAAACTTACTCGGGACATCTTTTCTTCGTAAAACGGTAAGCAACTATTAGATTTGGTCGAAAGGACTGTGAACACAATAATATTTTTGAATATTGGCAGATTATTATTTACAGCTTTACAAAATTATTTAAAACTGACAATATTGCAATATCATCATGCATCTTTGGACTGGATTTCCTTGGTGGGCTAGTTTTCCAGATTTAACTTATTTATAGACTTTTGTTTATAGAAAAGGTTGGTTTATAAAAATCGACAAATGGCCCTGGAAAACATCAAACAAACAAAGGATCAAAATTTCCATAAACGGTATATCAAAGGCAGAAATTGAAACTGCTGTTTCATTGACTCTCTGAAGGCTCATTGGCTCGTTGACATCTAAATTTGCTCCAAAGGATTTTTTTTAGGACGACCTTTTTCTACTATATAATAGCTCTTTCTGCGTTAATATTTTCCTACTTCCGATTTAATTACTTTTGGGTTATGAGTTTCACCACAGGTAATAGAGTATCAAGTCCAGCGAACATTTCGGATGTTCTCTTGGTAACCACAAATGCCGTGTTGGTGACTTAAATTGATATATATATATATATATATATATATATATATATATATATATATATATATATTTATATATAGAGATTGTATATTTAAAAAATATATTCACATTAAATAAGTTAAAAGTACAGTAAACTCAAAATTAAAATTTTTAGTATAATGAAAAAAAAATTAATTATTTATTTTTGTTGGTATTTCAACAATTTTAAAGTAAATTATTGTCAGTACAGCCTAAATAATTTTAAATGCTTTTCCTTTTATTTGATTTGAATAATCATTTTCCCAAAGAAAAATTATCATATTAAAACTTTTAAATAAAAATCTATTTTAAATAAATGATAATTCTAAAAAGGATCGTTCTAACTCACAAGGTAAAATGTCTATTGACAAATACCTATACATTTAAAACACAAGGCGTTTTTTTCTGCGGTTTCGCCAGCAACACCCACTTAACTTGTAAATACGCATACCGTCGAGTCTTGATGGAATGCCACTATCTATGTTATAGTTTTCGTGTTTGTCACCGTAGTCATTCATTTATATGTTCGAAAATGAATTATTTTTTCTGCTTGTCCCTCAACTAGTTGACTGTATTGATGAAGACCTTAAGTCAGAAACACGTGCCTACAGTTGACCAAATTTCATTGGGCTTTAGCGGTTTTCTGATATATAATAGTTCTTACCCCAAGTTACATGTACCGTTCACAGGACAAACCGCTGACATAACGATTCCCAGACAGATGATTTCAAAAAGCGACGACGATTTGCTGATGCAGAATCCCAGGCCCAGAAGCTTTATTCGCTTTCATCATTATTGTATAAATAATTCCCATTCTGAAATTCTTACTGTTAACACATATACTTGAAATAAAATATTTTTTAAAAAAAGAAAGTTTAAATTTCAAGGTATTTAATTGGCGCAGAAGCTAGGATAGGGCACTGGTAATTATTTCGAATCGTCCGGAAGAAGTTTCTACTTGTGGTTTCAACCCTTTGGCGCTATCTAAGTAAACTTACAGGGAGTTGCACAGAAGAGGATCGGAAAGGGAGAAGAAAATACAATATTGTAAAAGCTTTTCCTTTTTGACCCCTCCAAGAAGTTTTCGGACCCCCTCGAAATGTTTTTAAACCTAATCCGAATCAGTAACAAAGCTTTTCTAAACCCACGCCAATGTCCACCACATTTAGAAACCCACTATAATGAGGGACAGACCAAATCCGTCCAACCAAAATTTTCCAAATCAAAACTCTATAAAAACAAAACCCCAGAATATATCCAAAATCTTGAAGACAATGACAAACAAAAACAAACTTATAATGAATCTGATGTAGACAATCTACAAAATTTTCAGGACACAGGGCCGGAGGACCCCCAAATTTGATAGAAATTAATATATCATTAAATAACGCACTTCTATATGCCGAAATCAAAAATAAAATTATTAATCGATACCGGAAGTTCGCGCTCTATTTTAAAACCATCGATCGCAGAAAAATTTTATCCGAATTGTATATATCAAACAAATAATACCATAAAAACAGCAATTGGTAGCCAAAACACATGTTTTCAGGCCTCAATACAAGCTTTTACGGAGTTTCGTACGAATTATAAGGTTGATTGTATTTTATTTCATTTTCATGATTATTTTGATGGTATTTTAGGTTTAACAGATCTTATAGCCATGAAATTAAATATTGATTTAATAAATAAAAAAACTAATATGTAAAAATATCTAAATACCGTTTAAAATTAGACAACCAGAAGATGTGATTTTTTCATTTTCTTTCAATTCTCTTTCTCGAAATTCCCCGAATTCATATTTAAAACACTATCCACTACTAATAACCCCGCAGATATTGACAAATTATTCGAAGATTTTCTTGACAATGGTAATGAACTTTCAGAAGTAGAACAATCAGTAATTAACTACATCTTAGAGCCACAGTTACCCGAGAATCCAAAAGTAAAAATAATATCTGACGTTCAAATAAATCCCCCCAAAGTACTCTCCGATAAAAACGACCAAGATGATCTAGAAGCTGTGCATTCAGCTCAAGCAAACTCCATATTCGGCATTTCCATTTCTGAAAGGTCTTTAAATAAATCAGATAATCATAACACACGGAGATATTGATAAAATCAACTGTCGGTTCGAAAACGTTTTCGAAAATACCAGACTTTTTGTAACCATATTAAATAGAAACCCCCAAAATGACATTATCAAACTCTTAAAGGAATTTTTTGACCCAAAAACAACATTGTTATCTGTTTTAGATCTCCCAATTAGGTGAATTATTCACAGTCACCTTACAAAACATTTTTAAAAATGCATCTTTAGACTTAGAAATACTAAATGACCAAAAAAAAAAGCTCGAATTATACCACACAACAAAAACAGGTCATAAAGGTATAAATCAAATGAAGGAATCCTTAACCCTCAAATTTTATTAGCCCAACATGTCGCAAGACATAGAACATTTTGTAAACAACTGCTAAATTTGTTTGAAAAATAAAAAAAGAAATCTACCTGTAATAAAATTCAATCTTACTCCCACTAGTTCTAAACCCCTATCCAACGAATCGTTTTTGACGATAATTGACACCTTTTCTCGGTACGCCCAAGCGTACTACTTAAGTAGCCTTACATAGCCCTCAGTAATAAAAAATCTCTTAAATTGTATCACTCATCAAATTACCACAGATTGCGGAACTGATTTCAAAAATAAACAACTCGACTTTTGTAAATTATACAATATATAGCTTCATTACACTACACCAAAAAATCGTAATTCCAACTCGCCAGTGGAAAGATATCATTTTACTTTAATAGAGCATTACCGATGCATAAAAGAAGGCAAAAATTTTAGCTTATAACAATTCTGTCCACATCGCTACCAAATATAGACCATTCGAAATAATGAAAGGACATATAAATAACATTAACCCTTTCGATCTTAAGGATAATATAATAGTTTCAAATTACGTACAAAATCATAAAGAAAATGCGAAAATTCTGTATGATAAAATTCAAAAGGTAGTCGTCAGTACTAAGAAAAAATAATTTCAAAAATAAACGAGAAACAAAATGACCCCCAAAACTCACTCAGACACACCCTGTATATAAACGAAATAAAGGCTGTCCGAAACTTAAAAAATGTAACTTATAAAACCAGACACTTACTTAAGTAACAACCGCCAAAGGTGCTTACAACAAAAACATAGTAAGGAAACCTAGAATTAAACAAAAACCAACTTTTCAGGGTAACAATGAAAAAGATATGTTTTGTAGTCACGAAAATGCCTAGTTTACAATGTTGACCTTACCTAATATAATAAAGAAGTATCGGATTACATGGAATATACTTACATCTTAGCTAGAGCTTTGGTAGCTAATATTATATAAGCACGACTAGCGAGTACAGAACGAAAACTATATTGAGTACTACAAGATATTTTTTCAAAAACATTTCTAACTAAATATTATGCACACTATATCAAATATATTTAAAATCTTAAAAAGAATTCAAAAACATCTCAGCGTATTAATTTCTTTAAAATTGATTTTTCTTTGCTAAAACTAGAATATAACGGCGTTGCTCCAATATATCAGTGATAGTCATGTATTTTGAACACATATTTTAATTTGAAATAATTTATTTTGCTCTAAAAGAGGAACATTAACAATTAGAGGCAACCGTAATTATTACAAATGTCAAAAAACCACGGATTTAGTACCAACGCACGCTTTAATATTTTTACTTGAATTTTGAGTTACTTTTAGTAATATTCTTAATTTCTATTTTCTTGTCTATATAGTACGGATAAAACATTAACAAAAGTAAGTTTTAAAGATCTGAATCTGAAAAGTACCAAAGTCTGCACGACGCGAATAATATGGGGTATTATGGGACACAACGAACCTATAAGAATAACAAATAAAAAAAAGTATATATATATATATATATATATATATATATATATATATATATATATATATATATATATATATATATATATATATATATATATATATATATATATATATATATATATATATATATATATATATATATATATATATATATATATATATATATATATATATATATATATATATATATATATATATATATATATATATATATATATATATATATATATATATATATATATATATATATATATATATATATATATATATATATATATATATATATATATATATATATATATATATATATATATATATATATATATATATATATATATATATATATATATATATATATATATATATATATATATATATATATATATATATATATATATATATATATATATATATATATATATATATATATATATATATATATATATATATATATATATATATATATATATATATATATATATATATATATATATATATATATATATATATATATATATATATATATATATATATATATATATATATATATATATATATATATATATATATATATATATATATATATATATATATATATATATATATATATATATATATATATATATATATATATATATATATATATATATATATATATATATATATATATATATATATATATATATATATATATATATATATATATATATATATATATATATATATATATATATATATATATAAATATATATTTCCAATAAAAAGGACATTACAAAAAACTACAAACATTAAATTCTTTTGCCAGATATTTGACATCTTTTGTCTTTAATTAAGTTGTCTGCGGGAGATTTGTTTCCTTTCATCATAGAAAATAGTTGTTCACACTTATAGGTACTTCCAAACATTGACAGCATTTTACAGGAAAATTTTCTCATTTCTTGGTATTGAACAGGCAAGTACTTATAAAATTCGAACGTACCAACACTATCAAATTTTTGTTTTAAATGGGTCTGACACTGAATCTCAATTATTTCCATTTGCAAGTGAGGGGGAAGTTTATCAATATCGATAGTGAAAAGACTAGTAAATAGAGAAAAATTTATTTTTTTGGGTCTTAAAATCCTGAAAACGCTCCTCAAATTCTGCCAGAAGGCTTCTCATTTTCTCTGAATATATTTTGTACGATATTGGGACAGTTGTGCTTTCCTGATATGCCTTACAAGTCAGAAAATGTGACAGATTATCCTCTGCTAACTGTTTTTCCCACAACATCATCTTCACTTGAAAGCTTTCACATGATCATGCATATCTGTAAAAACTTGACGTGGTCCTTGCAATTTCGTATTTAAGTCCGACAAGTGTTTTGTGATATCTACCATAAATGAAAGATCTTGTAAAAAAGGTACAAAACCGATCGAGTACCATAGAACACGAAAGCCATCGCACCTCTGCATATTATGGTAAACCAGTGTACTCACTTTCTAAATCACGTAAAAATGCAGAAAACTGTCGCTGATTAAGGCCTAAACCTTATGAAGTTTATAATTTTTTCACTGACTTTAAAACACTTTCCAACTTGATCACTTTTGAGCATAAAACTTCTTGATGGATTATACAATGAATATGATGAAAATCTGGTTTGACACTGCCCGTTTCTCTGATCTTTGTCTGTAATATTTTAACGAAGCCATTTTTTACTCCAGTCATTGAAGGAGCTCCGTCTGTTGCAACGGAACACAGTTTTGACAAATCTTAGTTGTATTTTTGCAGAAGTCCATAAACAGCATTGAAAATATCCTTCCCAGTTGTTGTATCATGCAATGGTACTAATTCCAGTAATTCTTCATACACATTGATATCTGTACGAACCGCACGAAGAAAAACAGCGAGTTGCACCACATCACACACATCCGTACTTTCGTCACAGGCAATAGAAAGTGCAATGAAAGAGTCTGATTTTGTTGTTATCTGATCACTTATATTGGCAACCAACTCAGTAACTCTTTCAGCGACAGTATTCCGGGACAAGGAATATTTTGAAATGCCTTCACGCTTCCGACACTTATAATTTCCGCTTTACAAGGCACTCTTTTATAAATTCACCTTCAACAAATGGTTTTGAGTGTTTCGCGATCAACTCCGACAGTACGTAGCTTGCTTGAAGGACATATTCATTTTCTTGCTTTGGACGTGTAAACATAAGCTGCTGATCTTTCAACCGTGATTATTTACATTAACTTATTTAACTTTTCGTTTCTGACCATGCCTGTATACTTGTCAAACATAGTTTTATGAATGTCATAGTGACGTTTTATATTATATAATTTTGGGACACCGACTGTACTATTACAAATCACACAAATATTTTTTTCTTTCGCTTCACAGCAAAAAACTTTAATTCCCACTTTTCTTGAAAGATACGATGCTCATCTACAAGTTTCCTCTTACTTCCACTTGGTTTTGAAAGAGACATGTTAAAAACTGTATCCGAAATAAATTATAATAAGTACTGTTAAGTGTTGTAACAATAAGTGCGCAACTCAACTCGAAACTCTATCGCAACTGACTCATAACTGACTAAACACTGAACGACTGAACTCAATCGAACATGACTTATATACGGATTGTGATTTCTCGGGGTCTTACCAGAGTGTTCAGATAGCGTCCTTTGTGTTTTTGCGCGATAGAATTTCATGGAACAAGCCAGATAATGTTTGGCTTTGGTTTTAGGTTGAGTATGTGTAGTTCATCCTCCTAAACATAGATGACATTATGTACTATTGTACATTTTATTATACCAATCGATAAGGCAAAGTCAGCTGTTCGATTGAAGGCGATCGATATTGTCAAAATAGTATTAGAGTGAGAAATCATTTGCTGTCTCTTTTCTTCTCCAGTCCTGTAAGATATGACAGCATGGTGTGCGGAAGCGAACTCAATAGAAAATCATTTATTTAATAATATACATAACAGAAAAGGTTCTATTTTAATGCGATCAATAATATTAAGTCATAATTAAAGTGGAAGCGCGATTTTTCTTCTCATCTCCCATTTTTTTGTGACATATAGGCAGTATGCGGCATTGTGTATGTATTATACAATAGAACAGCATATATTTTGTGTATATAAACATATTTTATACTCTAGAGGCACTCTATTTTAATGCGATCAAAACTATTAAGTCATAATTAGAGTGAGAACGAGATATCACTTCTTATCTCTCTCTGCCGTTCTTCTAGGATATACAGACAGTTCAAAAATGCGACTTTTACGAATTCACCCGATCTGCTGGATGTGAGAGCGCCTTATTCATGTTCTGAGGCGAACACGACCATGATATAGTCATATATTTTTTAATATAAACATATTTAATACTTTAAAAGCGAACATGTTCTTTTATTGTCCATGTATAAAAAGAACTAAAAATATTGAAAATAAAATTTGATCTTAGTAGCTATGGGATTTCCGTGACAACGCTAGAGATTGTTGTTTATCAACTCTTTACTTCAAAGTTAAAATAAAATTTAACGTCATAGTGCACTAGTTTAACAATAGTTCATTATTATCACAGCACTTAATTATTCGAACGAGGCAAAGTTCAACATGCTGCAACTTTATTTGCAGAACAACAGGAATTACAGTATAGCATCCCACCAATCCGTTCAACAGTTCCCTGAAAGACGTCAACCGAGTATAAGATCATTAACCTTCTAAATTTTGGAAGTTTTGAAACAGCATGTTCAAACGTTATGCTAAAGAAATCGAAGAACGCAATAAAAATAGTGTAGAATATTTTAATGAAAATCCACATAAATCAACCAGAGCAGATGACAGAGAACTAAATATTACAAAGTCGACAATTCATAAAGTCCTAAAAGAACGAATTTCGTCCCTGCACACTCACTATTGTCCATGGTGTTCAAGAGGGCGATTATTAAAAAAGGGTACAATTTTCTAATTGGTATATTGATCAGTGCATAGCAAATCAAAACTTTTAAAATTACGTTGTTTGGTCATAATTTTCATTTTTGTGTTTTCGATTTAACATTTGGCGCGGAATTCTCGGTTGGATACGATCGATACATTTTAGATATTTCTTCAACTTTGCAAAATTCAAATACAGCAAAATCCGATTATAACGACTATCGAAGGGACCGAGAAAATTTCATCATTATAGCCGGCGGTCGCTATATTCGATGCAAAAAAACAACATGTAAAGAGCTTAAGTTTATTTTAGAAAACAAAACTTTTACAATATTTTTGTAATATAAAAAACTTTATTTGTTTGTGTTATTTTGTTTTGTTTGATATATTTGCTATTATAATAAATAATTTCAAGTTTAGAAATTCTGACTAACGTTTCTTTATCATTTATACCTTCAAATGTAACGAATTTTATTTTTTCAAAGCTGATATTATAACCGGATAGAAATCTCACAAGGTTGAAAATCTTGCTTTTTTACCATCTGACGAAATTCACACGCTCTTTACTTTAAGATGGATCCAGTTATGGGAAGATTATTATTTCTTTGAATTTTAAACCACTCTAATAGACACTTATCTAAATTTTCATGGCCAGAGCTTCTTAGTTTTTTTATTTTTAATATATTGCTGTTAAATCCCAATACTATTTTTTATTTGTTTTACCAAATCGTTGATATGGTTGAATGTAAAACTCCAAATTCGAACGCTACATTCCTGTTACTTTTACCGTTTTCTAACTTTGCTACTATAGTACCTTTTTTCTCAACAGACATCGACTTTCTTTTAGACGTGGACGCCATTGCAAAAACACTAAACTCACTAATCTTCGTCAGACATGAACAAAATTCAAGCGTCGTGGCGTCAAATTACTTGTAAAGAGAAGATTTTCCTCCTAAATTCTCTGTTATTTGCCCCTATTTTCAGGTCCGTAGAATATTTTGGTCGCTATAGCCTGATTCGTCGTTATATCGCAATTTATTTTCAATGTCTTAAATGGGATTACAGACAAGTATTAATAGTTTCGTTGCTACAACCAGATTTTACTGTAAATAGCTCTTGCCTTTATAATTTTTTAAAATAATGAATCTTTTTTAGAAAATCGATTGATTGGGCCATTTATTTTTTATGAAAATTTAAATTTGGCTATGTTACAAAACCAATAATTTCTGCATTAAGAACAAACCGTGCTAATTACCAATTTTCCCTAATCTGGTACCATCAAAATAGTTGCCCAGCGCATAATACCAGAGAGGTTAATGAATTCTTACGACAAACCTTTATTGATAGAATTATTCCGAATAGTGGACCAGTTCTCTGGCCAGCTCGATCCCCGAATATCTCTCGCTTAGATTTTTACCTTTGGGTGCACGTCAAGAACGAAATGTATGAATTTGATCCTCCAGAAACAAGGGCAGTTTTAGAGGACAGTGTTAAAGAAGTTTCAACAGACATTTCCCGCAATATATTGCAGAAAGTAACAACACAACTTTTAGCTAAATATGGAAATAGATGGACGTCATTTTGAATAGAATAAAATTTAAATTTTAAATTAATTTAACTATTTTGCCTTTGTAAGTTTATATTTTATTAAGTAAAACTAACTAATACCTGGTCTTCTGCCAATTTCCTATGATTTCTTTTTTTCCTGTAACATGTTTTGTTATTATAGCTTGTAAAATTCGATTTTTTTTAACAAACTTATAAATATATCTTCCATTTGATTAATGCATTTTTGAGGGAGATTTTACTTTGACCTTGATGTAAAGAATTAATAAACAAACAATTGCTTGCGTGGTCTTGGAAATTCCATGGTTGTACTTTTGTTATACATTATTATAAAGCATTTTTGAGGGAGATTCGAAAAATGTAAAGATCCAATATGGCGCTCATAAAGAAATCGAAACGTCTGAATTATATACTGATAACACAGTCTGACTCGAATAGTTGTCAATAGAATGTTTTCGCAGATTTGAAACAGTTTTGAAAACAAAAAAGTTAAGGCCGATTTTTCATAACTCGTTCTTTTGGTTTTTTTTTATATTTTAAAAACAAAATCAGCAGCAACCGTCAACTTAACAGCATTCAATCAACAACTAAATTATCTAAAACTTCCCTCATTTAACCGTCTCTATCTCTTATAGTTTTTAAGATCACAATACATGCATTTTGAAGTACCCACTTAAGTCTTTTTAATATTGAAGTAGCTACTTTCCAAAAAGACTTTACTATTTATAAATAGTAAACTAAAAGTACTTAAGTATTAATAATTAATTTAATATTTAATTTGAAATTTGATACTCTAAATTACAAGTAGTTTTTACATTGTGCCCAGTAACGCTAATTCAAAAGTACTACTTTTATTCAGCTTTGTAACAGGTGTTCAAATCATTTGATAAAGAGTAAATAAAATGTTGAAACTATAATTAAAAATTAATATTTTTGTTCAAATAAAGCAAATCAAATGCGATGTTCTGCGTTAAATAGAGTATTACAAAACTTACGACAGAGCTAGATAGTTTTGTATAAACATTGTCACAGCTTGGTATTCAGGATGTTAAAAACATCTAGAGAAATTTCAATATTTCTAACTCGGAAATTTTTTTTCGTTTTATTTTGGTCAAGGGGGGAACTGCACGCAGTATTATGGATCATTTGCAAGCCTTCCACCGCTGCAATATTATGTTAAAATTATAAGAGATATGTATTAGCTTCAATGTGATTTAAATAGGGAAATATGTATAGTTGGGCGCTAAATGCGATTTTTTTTGAAAAAATCTAATGTAGAATTATAAAATAGAAGTAGATTTGTCCATTTTCGACCATTTTTCGACCACTTTTTGACGCAAATGCCGTCGCATATAATTCTTTTTCCACAAAATGGCTCTTTACCGCCTTGCATTGATCCTTTGTCTACGTAACTGCAAAATTTGAAATGGTAAATCGTACTCATGCCTTTGTATTTCTGCAGCGCGTGAACCCTTTTGAACCCATTTTTAAACGAAATGTGATTTAAATTGCCTATATATAATACATTTTTTTGAGGTTGGACGTGCAGGAAGTTTTTTCTAATACGTAGGTCATCTTACTTTGAACTTGACTAGACCTTGTCGCTAGTTTTTCACTTTTTGCGTGCAGTTCTCCCTTAAGTGTCGTCCTTGGGTGATTCCGTCATTTTTAGTTGTGTCCCTAACTGTGAAAGAAATTAGATTTTTAAAATGAAAGTAAATTTTATTTTTCACAAAAATAAAAAAGCTTTAAAATAAAGTTACCGCTACGAGATCTTATTTTTTTGGAAATTTTTAATACAATTCATAAGATTCTGCTAATCGTCGGCAAATTTTAAACATTTTGTTTTATAAATTACGCGGTATAACATATAGTATTTTATTACCTATGTAGGTTTACTCCAAAAATAAATGTTAAATTGAGCTTAGTATCCTTCTTATTGGTGGACTTTTGAATACATTGTTGTCTTGTTTATAATAAGTATTTTTATTTAAATGTTGCATAATATTATATAACACCTTGTATAATAGGCAGTGACAGTTTTTATTTAAAGCTATTTTCTTAAGTATCTAATCCAATACCCTATTGAAAACAAAACACGGTTTTCGATTTGCTCTATCTAAGCCAGAGATACGATATTTGGTGTTAAATATGACAGCAACATTTTAATTATTCTTAGTAATGGGCCAGTTATTTAGTTCTCATCTCGTCGCGTTTTTGTCTTAATAGGAAGTACTATATATGACCCATTTCATTTCAAATACTCGACATAACTTAAATTAGTAAGAAATTGTATTATTTTTTTGTTTTACTTTTTAAAGTGACAATTTACAATAAGCATGCTTTTTAGGAGCCAACTATTCCAAAAATTTATGAATTGCGTGTTGACACTAACGTATCAAATCGCTATGCCAAAACAGTAATAACGAGCAAAGTAAGGAATCTGGACTCAAAGGCTCAAGAAGTTACTTTTTCTGTGGTGACTCCCGACAAAGCCTTTATTTCTGGATTCGTCATGGAAATAGGTGGAAAGAAATATGAAGCTTATATCCAAGAAAAGGGGCAAGCTAAACAAATATATGAGCAGGTAATGTTTAAAGAAATACATTCCACTCGCATTGCTTTTCCACTTCATTGCCTCGAGTTTGAAAACGATCACTTTCATATACCGGTAATTTCCATTATTTTTCCTACTAACACAAATAATCTTCACTTTACTTTTCAACACTAGTGCTGAAAAAGTGATTATTTAATTTGATTAATTGTAAAATGAAATAAGTTAAAAGTAGGAAATGCTATTCCATCCTCCATTTAACATGTGATATAAGGCACTTTCTAGCCAAGTTAACTGTATTTTTTGTCAGTTTTATATGTAGTTTAGGAAAACAATATTTCCTGTTATCTATTAATATTCTTCTTTCCACAGTTTATAATTACGCACATTCCTGTTAAACATATAATTTCCCAAGCCGGTTTAGAGTGTGTCAAATTGGAACTACTTTTCACTGTGCTTTGAATTTGAAACTGTTAGGGTGCTTGAAAATACGAGCAATTCAACACATTTATCATTTAGTCTTAAAATTGTTTGGCTTTTTCGCTACCATGAAAGATCTTCTACTAGAACTACCACAGGATGGCAATGTGATATACAACCACCCTTCCAAGAAAATGTCAAACGGTTCACACTTTGGCGCCATTTCTAAAGTCGTCGTCAAAACCAAAAAAAATTAGAATTCTCTGTAAAATAGATATTATAACTTAACAAAATTAAATTAAAATAAAATAAAAAATCCAGTTTTTGATTAATTTCCCAATTTTAGAGGTAATTTTTTCAATTTATATTCAATTGCAGATATTTTTAGTTGACAAAAAGCCCAAACATTTTGTTGAGTAATTAACAAGCTACTGACTTACAAAATATAATAATCTACACTTTTTGTGTTCATTAAGTAGACAGAGTTGTACATTTTTTTTTATCTAAAAGCAAGGCATTTTATACATATCAATGATTGCAATATATTTTTATTAGTATTTAAAATAGTGCAAATGTTAGACCTGTGCAGAATTCTTGTAGTTTTATGGTGATAGCGAGAATGAACGGAAATTATAGAACTTAATAAAAAATATTTGATCGAAGATTGATTTATATCTACTTTTAAGACTTTAGTCAACATTTTAACGTATTAATAGACCTTTTAAAACCTATCCATTATTAATCAATTATTCTTAAAAGAGTCAATAAGGAAAACTGAAATTTAAAATCTGTTAGTTCTTGGGGGTTTGTGGTAAACATTCGTTTGTCTTTTTCTATCAACTGTTATATACCATTAAAAAGTTATTCGTTTATAATGAAATAAAGAGTAAAATGTAATATGTTGAAGCTACTGGTACGTATTATATAATCGATTGAATTAGAATCGGTTTAAGTACAAATTTATAAGTTATGGTCAAAGAAAGCTCAACATCGTCAGACTCAATCAATATGCTGCCAACTATAGAGTAAGTAGAAATAAGATAGGACATATAAACATTTTTACTTTTTAAAGGCCCACCCATTGACGGTATGCTTCCAGCTTTGTTGCAATGGACACAAATCGAAAGAATAAGTTACATAATTTCTAAAGCTTATTACAAATATGTGAACGAAGTAAAGATGTAAGTAATCAACTATATATATATATATATATATATATATATATATATATATATATATATATATATATATATATATATATATATATATATATATATATATATATATATATATATATATATATATATATATATATATATATATATATATATATATATATATATATATATATATATATATATATATATATATATATATATATATATATTTATATGTTTTCCGGATGGTGCTGTTGTTGTTGCGCTAATTGCGCTTGAGTTTTTGCGATTTTAGATTTGTCGATTATTGTCTTCCATACTGTTGGTAGTTTTAATGATTCGTCCCTTTTATTCAAATCACCTTGTTTTTCAATTTCTATGGCTTCTCGGATTATTCTGGTCTTATAATGTTCTATATTGGCAATCTCCCTACACCCATCGAAATTTATTTTATGGCCGGTTTCCTGATGATGTAGGAATAAAGCTGAGGTTGTTTGTTTATTTCTGATGCTGAGTTTATGCTCTTCCACTCTTGCTGATATTCGCCTGTTAGTTTGCCCTACGTACAACTTTTCACAGTCCTGGCACGGAATACTGTACACTTCGTGGTTTTCCAGTTTGATTTTATCTTTTGGGTTTACAGTATTCCGTGCCAGGACTGTGAAAAGTTGTACGTAGGGCAAACTAACAGGCGAATATCAGTAAGAGTGGAAGAGCATAAACTCAGCATCAGAAATAAACAAACAACCTCAGCTTTATTCCTACATCATCAGGAAACCGGCCATAAAATAAATTTCGATGGGTGTAGGGAGATTGCCAATATAGAACATTATAAGACCAGAATAATCCGAGAAGCCATAGAAATTGAAAAACAAGATGATTTGAATAAAAGGGACGAATCATTAAAACTACCAACAGTATGGAAGACAATTATCGACAAATCTAAAATCGCAAAAACTCAAGCGCAATTAGCGCAACAACAACAGCACCATCCGGAAAACATAAATAACGACCAACGCCTGCGCAGATATAACCTTCGGCCCCGAGTGGGGTATAAAAGGAAGCGTCGCAGTCACCAACACTTCAGTCTCTATTCGGACACGAGAAAGAAAGCTTCGAAAATGCCAAATGTGATTTTGGCGAAACGTCAGCAAAACTGTTCTTTTCAGAACGACAGTAGTGAACGGATGTACACCCGGAATGAAAACACATTGTATTTTTCCATCCGTGAAGGAGTAAAAATCAACATATATATATATATATATATATATATATAGATGTGACGTCATCAACTTGGCAGTTACGCATTTACGGAAGGAGCACATAGTGAAGCCTCTGGTAGAACTAACTGCTAAGAACACGACGAGAGATGTTCCGACTCTGTTTGTAAGTACCGAATCATCACGTTTATTTTAAAAAACAATATTTAATTAAATACCTGTTCGAATTTTCAAAATCAATTTTATATTTTATTAATTAGTAAAATAATCAATTATTCTGTTAATTGATTTTCCGATAAACTAATCAATTATTCTGCTAATTGATTTCTGTATTTCTAAGTGTAACATCGTATAATTTGTGTATAATCAGTTATTCTGTTAATTGATTAATTTGAAAATATTTTTTGGAATTATTTTGATCAGTTATTCTGATAACTGATCTCCCGATTACATTTGTATTTTTATTGTAACAAGAAACATTACACAGTTTTAATTTAATTATACTAACTAGTTAATAAGAACTGTTTATTTTACGTTGCTTGGCATACTACTTTACGTACTGTCTATCAACATAAAATTTCGTTAAATATTTTGTGTTTCATATCCTTTTTATATTATATTGTGCTAGTGTTTATTGTGTTGATATATTGAGCAAATATGCCGGATAATGAAAGAATAACTGCAGCAAATGCAGGAGCAGCGGTAGCAGTAATCGAACCTTATAAACTTTCCGAGATTTTTTCTATTATCCCCGAATTCGAAGGTGATCAAATATTTTTACAAACTTTCCTAATTGCCTGCGAGTGTGCATATGATATGTCTACGGGTAACCAAAAAGATCTTTTAGTGATTCAGATAAAAAATAGGTTGCGAGGGAGAGCAGCGCAGCTGATAAGCTCCCGAAATCCACTTTCTTTTCTAGAGATAAATCTATCTTCTACTTATTCAGGACTTACAAAGAATGAGACAACTACCAAACGAATCTCCATTGACTTTCCTTAACAGACTTCAAGTCCTAAATGCTAAAATGCACGCCAACATACAAAAATCGATACTCGCACCCAGTCAAAAAGCAGCCCAAATAACATTGATCGAATCAGTGTCTCTAAATAGCCTACTTACTGGCCTGGAACCCCGAATTGGCCATATAATACGTGCAGGAAATCCACCTTATCTTTTGGAAGCATAAATTCGCATAAGACGCTATCTATTTCGAATCTCAAAAATCTTCCAGACCTGATTCGCTTGCTAGACCTATTCACACTAAGAAAAGACCTAATATACAGTCCCTTAAATGTCATAGCTGTAATCGCAATGGTCACTTAGCAGATGAATGCAGATCGCAACAGCGTCCCAACGGATATACTTCCCAGAATTTTGGCAATTTTCAAAGGCCTAATACCAATCAACAATCAAATTATTCCCAATCAAGCACCTCCTTTCAGTCGAATAGACCAAACAACGGTCAGCCAAGAATGCAGTATACACCAATCATAACCAATCAAACCAAAACAATTTCCAACGCCAAACACCATTTAACAATTTCCAACGTCCTTCAGTAATACAAAATAATCCCCAGCATTGTGCCCATGTTGTCAATTTCGACAATTACCAGTATTCCAACGATAACTATTCCGAACCCCAATATGACGAATATTGTAACCAATATGCAGGAATATATGAAGATAACCCCGATTACGAGTATCAAAATTTTGAAAATATTAATCAACAAGATAAAACGAATTACGATGAATATCAGATTTTTTTTCCCACTTCGAATCAAAACCATCCGCCTATTCAAACAATTTCAAATACCAATGCCATGACGGAAATCCAAAACCAAATACAAACCCTGAATTTGGTCGACATGAACCCGTCATTGAATTTCCCAGAACAACATTTTCTTTAAATCCCCTTCTTGCTGTTAATCCGAAAAATCTATATTACATAAAAGACACATCTAACACTTTTAAACTACTTATAGATTCCGGATCGTAATTCTTACGATATTTAAAAAAAATACAGTAAAACAATTTCCACAACGTTTTCCCGAAAACGTTACGATTCAAGGCATCACAGACCAAAAACTTCTTATCACCGAATCAACCCTAGTTCCTTTTCAAGCCAGAAACCCACATAAAGTCTACATATACGATTTAGATATTGATTTCGATGGTATTCTAGGACTCGACTTTTTAGAACACTATGAATGCACCATCGACTTAAAAAATAAACGACTTGTTACAAATTTTAAAACTTTACCACTGTTTAAGGCAGAAGAAAACCTTGAACAAAAAAATAAAAAAATAACTAACGTAAACAACTCTAAAGAAATTAAGATTGAAGATGGGACCGAGCAAATTTTTAAATTACGTTGTGATTTAGTCAACGTCGATGCTATCCTATCTGGGCAAGAAATCGAAAAAGTTCACATTTCAAACGCAATTGTCCATGTCAATGAGAATGCCATCCCGAAAACCATTAATTTTTCAGATATCGAAATCGAACCTTTTTCTTCTCATTCCCTACTCAATTACATTTTATCTGATAAACAGCTATCTCCTAGTCTCATTCCCAACATTAAGTCCCAACTTCGTCTAGAGCATCTTAACGAAGAAGAAAAAGAAATAATTACCAATCTTTCCATAGATTTTCAGGACATATTTTACCTCGAAGGTGACAATCTTACCTTTACCAACGAAATTAAACACCAAATTGACACCAATGGTGCAAAGCCTGTTTTCACCAAATCATACAGGTATGCCCATATTCACAAAAAAGAGGTAAAAGCTCAGGTTAATAAAATGTTAGAACAAGGAATCATAAAACCTTCTATTTCACCTTGGTCATCTCCAGTTTGGGTCGTCCCCAAGAAACTTGATTCCTCAGGCAAACAAAAATGGAGAGTAGTCATAGATTATCGTAAATTAAATGAATCTACGGTAGACGATAAGTACCCGCTTCCCAATATTTCCGATCTTTTGGATCAGTTAGGCAAGTGACAGTATTTTACAATCCTAGATCTAGCTTCAGGATTTCACCAGATCGAGATAGACCCTAAAGATATTCCAAAAACTGCTTTTTCTGTCGAGAACGCAAACTACGAATTTATAAGAATGCCCTTTGGCCTTAAAAATGCCCCGTCCACTTTCCAGAGAGTAATGGACAACATCCTTCTAGGTATTCTCAATTAACGTTGTCTCGTCTATATGGACGACATCATTGTGTACTCACCTACATTCCATGACCATATTACACGCTTACGCGAAGTTTTTAAACGCTTTCGAAAAGCAAATCTCAAAATACAGCCTGACAAATGTGAGTTCCTGAGAAAAGAGGTAGCATACCTTGGTCACCTAATCACTCAGGATGGAGTTAAACCTAACTCCGCTATAATCGACTGTATACAGAAATTTCCTGAACCAAAAAATCCAAAAGACATAAAATTCTTTCTGGGTTTAGCTGGTTATTATCGTAGGTTTATTCTAAACTTTGCGAAAATATCAAAGCCCCTTACCAGATTGTTGAAAAAAGATATCAGATTTGATTTCGACTCAGATTGTCGTCAAGCTTTCGACGAACTAAAACAATTACTGACGGCTAAAACTAGGAGAATATCAGTACGAAATTGTTTATAAACCGGGAAAAATTAATAAAAACGCTGATGCTTTATCCCGAATAAAAGTAAATCATTTCCAAGAATGCGCAAAGCTTCAAACAAAACTATCTGTTTTTGCATCAAATGTGACAGATTCTGAAAACCCTATCGAAGAACCTAAAACCTATGACGACGATGTAATAGCCGAAGATTACAATAAATTCGTAAGTCTTTACGAAACCAGATCCCTGATCGATTATTCTAAAACCGAAACAACCAACTACCAGCTGTTGGATAAATCACATAAAAATATTATAACATTCTTTCGACAAAATAAATAAGAAGAATTACATCAAACGATTCTTGACGATATTTTCGAGGAAAACATGGAATTTAATCCAAAACAAATAAATATTTTCTCCAGTAAATCAACAAAAAATTGTTAATACTTCATTATTCCTCTCCCTTTTAACCCAGAAACTGTCACACAACTTCTCTTTTACATTTTTTATACCGGTCAAGACGAACTTGACATCTCTTGTACTTATTTCGTTGAAAACACACTCGAACTTCCTATCCTTGAAATATTTTCGTATATTTTTGCAGACAAAAATATAAAATTAAGTATTTGCCAAAACATCACAAAAACCCCTAATGAAGACGAAATACCTCAGACCTTAGATCATTACCATCGCGTAATTAACGAGACGTTAAGACGCATAAAAGAAAAATGCAATTGGCCAGGCATAATAAAAGCAGTTGAAAACTTTATTAAAAGTTGCGAAACTTGCCAAAAAGTAAAAATCTGTCGTAAAAATCTAAGCAGTCCCCTAGTCGTAACAGAAACGCCCAAACACCTTTTGAAAGAATAAAGATAGACATATTTGAATACCCAACTCGAAATTACGCCCTAACAGTACGTGACGAACTAACAAAATTTACACAAGCTTACCCTATAGAGGATAAGACAGTAAAATCTGTTATTAATACACTTCTTGTATTTTTTCAACATTACGGAACTCCGTTACGTATACGTTGTGGTTATGGTCGAGAATTCAAAAACACCTTAATGAATGACCTCTGTGAGCTTTACGATATCAAACTAACTTTCTCTAGCGTAGGACACGCTCAATCAAACGGCTGTGTTGAGAGATTTCACGCGACAGTGAAATGATACGAGCTAATCAAACTGAAAACCCTGACGAACACCCGTTTAATGTTCTTCCTTATGTAACTATATGTTATAACAATACCAAAAATAAAACGCACGAACTTATTTTTGGACACATCTCGTCTAGACCACCTGAAATCCTATATAATGAAAAACGCCTTATTTCCAAATATATGCAAGATCAAAACAATCGCATACAATACCTTTATCAAACAGCCCGAGCCAGAACATGTCAACAAAAAGAAAAAGCCAAAGAGCGCTTCGATTAAAATGTTTCTGCTCACCCCTATGAATACAATAAAGGAGATAAGGTATATATTAAAGAATCACAAATCAAGGACAATAGCCAAAATAAATTTAACGGTCCATTCGAAATAATCGAAATTTTACAAAATTCAGCAATTCTGATAAACCCCGAAACTAAACAAAAATCTAAAATAAATTTTGACAGACTGAAACCATACTATGAGTAATTTTTCTCTTCTGGGTTTTTGGCACTTTCAACAGCCACTCAGTCCCAATACACCCTAACACCAATAAACAACACCTTAGGAATTTTCTTTCATGAAGAAGCGACCGTAAAAATCTCAAATGATAAATGGACCCTCCTTGTTTACAAAGACCTCGGACCAATCAAAGAAACAATTAGTAATAATGATAGTTAGTTGTAAAATATTAGAAAGCTTATTAAACACTATAGACGAAGACGTACCGCGAATGAAAGCCTTTAAGCCGCAAGTTCAAACTCATGTTAGTCTCCTTAAACAAATATCAAACGCCGTTAACCAAAAGTACACTGAAATAATGGCTGACACTAAAAAGTACATTTTTAGAGAAAAACGTGGTATTCTTAACGGTATTGGAACCATTTGGAAATTAATTAACTGCTAATCTTGACGGCTCCGATGGTGAATATTTCAATGAGTGCATCGAAAAGTTTACCCATGATGAATGCCAAAATGAAAATCTTTTGAAAAATCAAATATCTGTAACTACCTCTGTTTTCAAAAGCTTTAACGAAACCATTCAAAAACTTCAAATTGATGAGGAAACTTTTAATAATGATATTAAAGAAATGCGCGAATCAATTATGGATATTTCCGATCATCTCAAATTTTATCAATCACAACTCGATATCCTAGACTTGCGCGAATCACTAACAGAAAGTTATTCATTTATCGAAAATTCTTTGAATGATGCTATAAACGCCGTTACATTCGCACGTTTAAAAATTTTGCACAGTTCAATCATCACTCCATATGATTTAGTAAACTCATTAAAGTATATATCGCAGTCATTACAGAAGAATAACCTTCCCTTGCCGATATATTATTCAAGCGTAGCTCAATATCTCGACATAATAGAATTAAAGGCAGATCAATTAGATACTAGAATAATTTTTGTACTAGAAATACCTTTAGTCGAACCTGAAAATACACTCTCTATCACTTATATCCTATACCGATTCTGGATAATCGAACAGGCCTTTATCACATTTTGTCAATAACTAATAAACTAATTGCGCGAAATGATGATTCTTTACTTTATACAACCATCTGCAATATGGAGTCCTGAAAGTATGTCATAAAACATCCATGTCCAGTCAACATCTGTGTCAGGTAGTAATTTAGGGAGCCATGCTTTCTTTTATACCATGGCAGTATATTTGAAATTAATGTTTTTGTCCAGCCACTATTACTAGCTATATTGGACCATTGTCGTTGCCAATTTGCCAAAGAAACCTCTCGCTCAGTCAGCCTAACCGTCTTGTCTTTTCCATATGTCCTTTTTCTTTCTTGTACCTGCAGATCAAACGGTATTATGTATGCCAGTACGGGAACGGCATCGGTTGATACTGTTCTAAATGCACTGCAGCTTCTGATTGCTAGCTTTCTCTGAATTTTTAGAATCATGTTTGTGTACTTTTTATATCTTAGTACATCAGGCCAAGAAGGGGCTGTATACAACATGATGGAATGTGTCACTGTACTTAGTAGTCTTCGCTTACTTGACGTTGGACCATTTAGCCTTAGCATTAGTCGGCTCAGTGCCGTGGCAAATGCTTCAGCTTTTTTGCATGTATTTACAATGTGTCGTTTCATCGTAGATCCGTGGTAGATAGAAACTCCCAAGTATTTTGTTTCTAGTTTTGTGGTAATAGGCGTATCCATTACATCAATAGTATCTCGTTTAACTGTTTTACGATCGGCCATTAGCACTGCCTCTGTGTTTTCAGGAGCGAGTTTAAGTTTCATCTCCTTCATGCACTCCGCCACTTTGTGTATAGCGATATTTGTCGAAGTTACTAACTCAATATCTTCCTTATACAGTCTAGCAAGCACAGTGATCAATATGCAGGTTTGGGTTGTCCCTCTTTGTGTGGTTCTTCCAGAAGAAACAATTTCGCCTTCTTCCATATTTTTGGAAAATCTCCCTTAATCAACTGATCGTTCATTAGATTTAGCGATATCGTCGGATAGCTTTCTATAAACTTTTTCACTATCTCCGGTGGAATTCGATCCGGCCCCGGTGACTTCTTACATTTAATTCTGCTAGATGCCCTTTTTAATTCCTCTAGTGTAAACAGAGGTATATCCTTTTCTCGCTTCCATCCGGTTCCAAATATTTTTTTTTCCATAGCCTATGCCCCAGATTTCACTTTCTACCTCATCTACCACTTTTTTCCAGGCCTTCTGTTTGGCATTTTGAATAGTCTTTCTCAAGCTTGTCCTTTTTTCTCTATACTGCATTTTAGCCTCATATTTTACTTCCTCTGGTGTGTTTGAAGATCTGTTTATTCTAGCATTCACAGCTCGTTTTCTAGTGAAGCATTCTTTTCTAAGTTTGGCTATTTCTGGTGACCAACAGTAGACTGGTTTCTTGCTTTCTCCTAGTCCACTTTTTATTTTAATCGTTCTGTTACAGGCATTTGTGACAAGATCATTCCATATTTTTGGTGTAATAATATTTTCAATATTTTCGAGATCCTCTATTTCTTGCCGCAGTCTTTGTATAAGGACCTCAATTTTTGTCTCCTCTAATGTCCACCCTACATGTTCTGATTTTCTGTTCTCTCCTTTTTCAAAAAATATATAATTATGGTTGGAAAAGTTTTCCTCGTCAGATACTTCCCAACAAATGTCTTCAGTTGATGGTCGGTTTGTTATAAAAGTGACATCAATGAAAGATTCGCTTCTATCTGTTTTGACACGTTTCTTTTATTTAACACAGAAAGTTCTAATTCTGACGACCATTCCGACAATATTTCTCCTCTCCCGTCGTTTACTGGAGAGCCCCACATCATTGACTTGGCATTAAAATCGCCACACACGACACATGCTTTGTTTGGCTGCGAATGCTTATTTTAAAATGGGAGAGGAGAAAAGTTTCTTCGTCCATATTTGGTGATATATAGCAACTATATAAAACTGTGTCCAAATAATCTATCCAGACGAAACCATTGCCCTTTCCGCTATTTTGTATGCCTCCGGAGTTGTTAGTTAAGCCTATTGCTCCGTCCATATTGTTGTCTGTGTACTAATTGTTTTTACAGGCAATTTTTCTGTTTGGCTCGCTCAGAATTAACAGGTCTATTTTTTTTGTGTTCACTACGTGCTGTAGCATGTCATGGGCGGCATATCTTCTGCCTAAATTTACCTGTAGAAATTTTACCATTTTTTTTAAAGGATTTAAGCCATGCGTGTCGTTTTCTTTATTACTTCCTTTCTGTACACTAGGAACTTTAGTATGAGTGGACTATGTCCTGCCACGTTGCATATTAGGCAGTATGGATTTTTCTTACAATCCTTACGTTGGTGGTCTTCGCCCCCACAATTATTGCGCATCTTGGACCTGTCTGGCCTTGGGCAGTTCTTTACCACAAGTCCAGTACACCAGCACTCTTTCGTGTATCAGACAGGTCGACAATCCAATTTTGATTTTCTCTTCTTTTGTGAGTCTGTCAGCCACTGCCTTAGTGACAAGTACTGTAGCAGCTTGCGTTTCCCTATGGGAGGGTCTGAGGGAGCTGACGCTGAAGTCTCCTGTTTGATTTTCGTTTTTCATAAAGGCCTTTATTTCATCAGCTATTTCCTCTTTTGTGGTGATAGCATCTATGTTTTTTTATGTGCAAAACACTGTTTGGCCAATTTTGAGACTCTCCATTTATTCTCTTTAGCGCTATTATATATATATATATATATATATATATATATATATATATATATATATATATATATATATATATATATATATATATATATATATATATATATATATATATATATATATATATATATATATATATATATATATATATATATATATATATATATATATATATATATATATATATATATATATATATATATATATATATATATATATATATATATATATATATATATATATATATATATATATATATATATATATATATATATATATATATATATATATATATATATATATATATATATATATATATATATATATATATATATATATATATATATATATATATATATATATATATATATATATATATATATATATATATATATATATATATATATATATATATATATATATATATATATATATATATATATATATATATATATATATATATATATATATATATATATATATATATATATATATATATATATATCTTCAGTCTCTATTCGGACGCGAGAAAGAAAGCTTCGAAAATGCCAAATGTGATTTTGGCGAAACGTCAGCAAAACTGTTTCAGAACGACAGTGGTGAACGGATGTACACCCGGAATGAAAACACATTGTATTTTTCCATCCGTGAAGGAGTAAAAATCATATATATATATATATATATATATATATATATATATATATATATATATATATATATATATATATATATATATATATATATATATATTATAAGATTATTATATTATTACAAAAAATTTTACATTACAGAGTAATATTACAATATTTTGCATATTTTATGTTAAATATAATTTTCACAATTATTTTTTTTGATTATCAGCACCTAGATGTGGTAACATTTGTATGTGCTATCTTAATATCAACATAAAAAATATATTTTACAAGTGGTAATTATGACCTAAATATAAAAATATAAGAGACAAGACGAACAACAAGAAAATAAAAAAAAACTCAGTTTAACAATTTCTCAAAATGATGATAATAATTTTTGTAGATTACATTTCTACGGAGAATTTTAAAACGTTTTTTGTTTTTGCATCCCCTTACATCACCTGGTAGTAAATTATATGCTTTAGGACCAATATAATGTATGTATCTTAGGTTGAGGTTATTGTAACTTATGGGTAGTTGCATTTGTCTGTCAGTTCTGGATCTAGGGTCATAAATATAGTTGACTAAATTTTGTGAATTGGGATTGAGGTGAATATACGAGCAAATTACTAATATGTATATTGATCTAATGTCAAAAATTTGTTCATTAAAAAGTAACTGTGTTGCGAATAATCTGTTTTTTTTATACATGATTTTTAGTATGTACTTTTGTGTTATATTTAATTTATATAAGTTATTATTATACAGTCCACCCCGTACCAAAATTCTATGTCTTAAAATTGATTCCACAATGCCTTATAGACTGTGATTAAGGTGTTTTTGTTTAAAAATTCTCTCAATAAATAAAATTGAGTTTACGAATTCAGTTTGCAAGATAATCGATGTGAGGTTGCCATTTAAGAAATTTATCATTAATAATAACTAAGTATTTTGTTGATGATGTTTCTTTAATATAGTCATTATTAATGTTAATATAACGGTCTATTTGCACCAGTGAGTAAGAAAGCAATGTAATTAGTTTTTTCTAAGTTTAGAGTTAATTTATAGGTTCGAAGCCAGTTCTTTACTGTAGTTAAACTATTTATTGTTTTATTTTTTACAGATTCCTATGTATCCCCTGATATAATAATGGCTGTATCATCTGCATAAGAAACGGTTAAGCCATCAATTTTCAATTTTAATAATGAGTTTATATAGGTATAAAAAGTATTGGTTCCAAAACTGTTCCTTGAGGAACACCAATGATGATTTTTTTCTTTATTACTTAGAGTAATATTTAACTTTATTTGTGGCAGTGATATAGCTTTTTCCATTTCAATTCCGATTTTTATTTAATATTGATTACAGAAGTTAGCCATTTCAAAAGAATCAGTGAAATTCTCTCCGCACCTATTTTTTATATTTATTAAATTAGAAATATTTTTATTGTTTTCATAGGTTGCATCTTTAATTATTTCATAGAGTTTTGTATGTTATTTTTATTATCTTCTATTTGATTTTTATAGTAGTTGTTTTTTTTTTGTTTATGAATTAATTTATTTAAATAATTTCGATATTCTTTGTAATCCTTTGCCAATTGGGCATTATAATTATTTGACAGTTTCCTTTTCATACTAATCTCTCTTTTTAATTGACGTTATAATACCATTCGTAATCCAACTTCTAATTTTTTTTTCTGTTTTTTAAATTTAATAATGTAAGTGTCTGTGGCACTAGATAAAAAATCATTAAACATTCTTAAAAATATATTTGTTGCTATTTCTGGGTCTTTTTCATTGATTAAAATAGACCAGTCAGCTTTTTGTAACAGTTGTTTAAGTTTAAGAATATTTAGTTTTGATTTTTTTATAGTTTCTTCACTTCCTTTTGTATTTTCTTGAGTAACTTGTTTTTTATTAACAAAAAGCATTACTGGGCTATGATCTGTTATATCTTCCTTTATAATAAAAGAGCTGAAATTCAAATTGATTGATTTAAATTTTTTCTTAACAAAAATATGGTCGAGGCATGTTTTTGAGAGAGGTCTTGTGACTGAGTTGATATATGACAGAAAACCAAGAGCACTTATCATAGTAAGATAATTAGCTACGTTATTATCATTGTTATCTAAAATATTTATATTAGTATCCCCTATAAATATTTCAATATTAGATGTAGTGCGTGTGTCTAGATAAGTTTGTATATCATTAATAAATTCTGTTTTTGAGATAAGCGGGGGCTTATATATTGCTCTTAAACCAAAAATTATGTTATTTAGCTCAAAATCCAGTCTACTAACAGTTGCCTTTGAGCTGGGTAATCGAGTAAATGAGAAATCAACATTTATATGATTTTTTACTAAAATTATTGTCACGTCATTTTTATTGTAGTCTGCTTCATTATAGAATATATGAAAGTTTGGAATATTACAATTTTTTATGGATTTAATTTTAAAAGTTTCACTAAGTACTATGATATCTATGTAATGCAATTTATATGTTTATGTAAAAAGAAAGAGATTATCAATATTTCTAATATTAAAATGTATCAATTTAAAAAAGTGTTCTTGTTCTTTATTCTTAACAATAGAATTTATCGTCCCTAAATCCACCATTTCACCTTGATTGCTATTTCCTAGATTTATATCTTCTAATATGTCATACTGAGCATTGCAAACCATTGTTTATGAGTTATAGTCAATTTTATTTTTTTAAATTCCTAGTATGGTACTTAAGGGATGGACATTCTGACTCATACGCCGAGTGATTTATGTTATTGTTTAGTTTATACATTTTATTGGCTGTAATACAGTTAATGCACTTTTATTTTCACTTACACATTCCAGGGTACTATGATCTCTTGCAGAATTTCCACATACTTGTTCCTTGTTATATTTATTATTTTTATGATTAAAACCTTGGCATTGATAACAGCGCGATACCATTAGATCTTAATATACAGGTAAGCGTTCCCAATCTAGATATATTTGTCCATGACTTAGTATTTTGGCATATAAACTTCCCGAACATTCGCTTGGTATTGTTGAAGCATTTCGTTTATTTTTAGGTTTCCTAATATATCTTATTTTCAGATGTTCAGTTGCATTAATCCATTTATTTTGTTTGCCGATTTTTTCCTCCAAAACATCGCCTGATTCTTCACCAATATATCCAGCTATTTTTATTCTCGATAAAATTTTCTTTGGTTGGTCGTGGTTTTTTTGTCACCTATACATTTTGTGTCATCTTAGGCTTAATTAGTAATGTTGGGAAATTAGTTGTAAGGTTCACTTTGCTATTTAGGTTAGTATGAAGCACATTAGCGTAGGCGTAGTCCTTCTGCAAAGATGTTTTTATTGCTTCTAAATCCTTTTTCATTTCTTCCATCGTTTTCATCATAAAAGGCATTCTCGCTATGAGCATTTTACATTCCTTACATATTAATAGCAGTACCCTCTTTTAGAGAGGCATACAATTTACTTCTGATGGGGTTACATTTGCGCATTTTTTGTGTATTCTGTTTCGAGAAGAATCACATTTGTATTCTTCCTCGGAACATGTTTGTTTACATTTGACACAAAGTTTATTGCCTTCCATACTGGTTTGTTTATTTTTGTTTGTTTATTATTCATAAATTCCACGACAGCTATCTCATTCCCGACCTGGTAAAAATATCTTGCCAGCCAGGAAAGAATTTGTTTAAAAAACAGTTTTTTTGTTAGAATTACTATTGTTTGAGTCTTTATTCCGTTTTCACAGTTATGCACTGAACTTATGGTTTTAAAAATTCACTAATGATGTAGATAATTATTAACCTCATCACTGTGCAAAAAACAATTTTCTGTGCCGTTTGACCACCGATAACTAGGTATGTTATGTTGTGTTTAAGTTTCATTCAGTTCAACTCGAAATGCCGTCTTAATATAATATATATATATATATATATATATATATATATATATATATATACAAGTTGATCTTCACGGATAGAAAATTACTATATGTTTTAATTCCTGATGTCATCCGTTCACTACTGAAAAAAAAAAGAATAGTTTTGCGAACGTTTCCCCAAAATCACATTTTGGCATTTTCGAAGCTTTCATTCTCGGATCCGAATATTAAAATAAGTTACATTTTATAATAAAAAATAAAATAAAAATAAAACTACTTCTGAACCCCACGTATGCCGGGGAAAGCACGTCTCCTTTTATATCATTATCATGTTTGTACCACTAACCTACTTATTATTTTTATTATAATTAGATTCATTTGATTAACCAGATTATTCAGAATGAAATATATAGAACTTTGGAATATTTGGGTACCGTCCGTATAATTTATTCTCCTTATCAATCTTTATCCATTTTTCCAAGTCCATTTATATATATATATATATATATATATATATATATATATATATATATATATATATATATATATATATATATATATATATAAAACGGTATATGATATGAGCTAACTAATATTTACTATTATTTAATGTTGAAATTGCTATATCCGATACCGTGTGACCGAAGGTCAATGCCTACACGTGGCTATAAACGGATATAACAACTCCCCCTTTTGGTCAAAAGTTAACACCCTGTGTAAACTTTTGTAAGATTATTATATTTCGTCTTCGTCTTCTTCTTCTTGGGCTTGAGGGTGGATTGCTGGTCGTCTTCTCGGAAGGATGCTGCTTAGTCTGAGTTTGACTGTCTTTCGCTGTTGTGGTCTAGGCGGAGGTGGGGAACCATCATCCAATGGAGCCATGGTGATGCTGGGTAGTCTTTTACGGCGACACTTACACACTATGTACAAGACGAGCAGACTGACTAGAAGAACTATCGTGACGATCGTGAACCATGACAGATGTTTATAGACAAAAGGTTGATTGATTAATTTGTCTAGTTCTTCGGAGTATTGGTCCAATTTGTGCTGGGCAATATTGAGATCTTCTACGTCTATCTTGTTCAGTTTTAAAGGTTTAAGGTCTGGAATGTGAAGCTTCGATGAAATATGTTGGCAGCACTTGTATGGGATTATCACTGGGTGGCTTTTATAAGTAATATTTTGATACTTATCAATGAGTGCTTTGGCGTGAACTCTTGTGCTTCCTATAAAGGCATTACAATATGGCTGAAGTCTAAGAAGGGAATTGACATTGATGATACTTGTCCTGACCTCTTTTCCTTCACACTTTATTGTAACTGGTAGTGGGTCTGACACTGTAATCAACCAGAAGTTTTGGTCGATGTCCTTAACGTTGTATCCCTTTGCAAGAAGAAGAGATACCTGGTACGTCTTTGGTAAATGGTTTGGTCCTCTAAGTAGCTGAGCTTCGCAAATCGCTTCACTGTCTATCGGGTAGGGTAGAACATCTGAGCAGATCTTTTGGCCTCGCCCTAGTGATTTGCAGCTTCCCAGGTTTTGAAATTAAGTATATAACATTGAATCATCGTCCTGCGCAATATATTTTTGTGTTGTAGGGATTATATGATGAAATTCTGTTCGATTATCTAATACGGGTATTGGATAGAGATGATATAAAGTATAGCTTTCAGGGTTTACTAAGGGTATTTTTAGAATAAACACTACTTTAGTATCAGATTGATATGCTTCAAGCTCGATAGTCTCAACGTACTGGGCAAGCGTTGAAGAGTATACAGGTAGAGGAAGATTATTTTTTCTGAGAGATTGTGAAATTTCTTGAAGGGTACTAATCAGATCTCCCGGGGTTATTATTGAACTGTGCAAGATATTTAACCTAGCGAATGATATCGCGTTCAGAGCGTCGTTAAGAAAATTTTCTATAAAAGAATAACTCCATTAATGATTCACATAAATGTAGAGTTCTTATCTGGGCATGGTAAAATGCGAGGTCGTCGGAAATGTCCATTATCGATTTGTGGATTTCGTTTATGTCCCAGTTAAATGTTTCTTCGTCTATTTGAAGTTTTTGTATTGAGGCGTTAAAGGTTTTTATTGTAACCGATATCTGATTTTTGAGGAGATTTTCGATATGTCTTTCGCCTTGAGGGACTTTATCAATGCATTCATTGAAGTACTCACCGTCGGAAGCATCGAGGTTTCCAGTTATGGATTTCGAGACAGTGCCTATACCGTTGAATATTCCGCGCTTCTCCCTGTAACTGTATTTTTTCGTATCCGCGATTATTTCTTTGTATTTTAAATTGACAGTGTCGGATATTTAATTGAGCAGGCTGACATGAGTTTGTATTTCGGATTTGAAAGATAACATTCTGGGCGAGTCAACGTCTACAAAGCCATATAATAATCCTTCTAGTATCTTATCATTATTCGCGATAGCTTCCTTTATGTAAGAAAGATCTTTATACACGAGAAGTGTCCATTTGTCGTTTGACACTTATACAGAACCTTCTTCGTGGAAGAATATTCCGAGCGTGTTGTTGATAGGTGTAATCGAAAATTGGGTCAGGCCTACCGAGAAGAGCCCAAGGAATCTGTAAAGAAGAAGAATACTTATTCAAAATAGGGTTTTAGCCTATCGAAGTTGACTTTAGTTGATTGGTTTGTTCGAGGATTAAGAAGGATAGCGGAATTTCGAAAAACTTCTGTAATTTAAAAGGGCCATTAAATTTGTTTTCGACTTTAGATTTTATTTTTGACTCTTTAACATACACTTTATTTCCGACTTTGTATTCAGGGATACTAGTTACGTGTTCGTCAAACCTGACCTTTGCTTTTTCTTTTTGTCGTTCTGTTTTTGCCGTAGCGATTTTGTAAAAATATTCCATACGATTATTAAGGTCCCTTACGTATTTTGATATTTTTCCTGGTTGTATAAAGTTTCGGGTGGTCTACTTGACGTGTGACCAAAAATAAATTCAATCGGTGTAAACCCATGAGTTTTATTTTTTGTATTGTTGTAGCAGATCACCGCGTAGGTTAAAACATTAAAGGAATGTTCTTTTGGGTTTTCGGCTATATTTGCTCTAATCATGTCTGATAAGGTTGCATGGAACCTTTCAATGGACCCGTTAAACTCGGGGTGATTCACACTAGAGAAAGTTAATTTTATGTTAAATAGTTCACAAAGATCTTTGAATAATGAGTTGTCAAATTCGCGCCCATAGTCGCAATGTATTCTTAGAGGCGTACCGAAGTGTTGGAACAATATTAATAAGGTATTTACAATTGTCGTCGCTTTTTTGTCTTCGACTGGGTAAGCCTCTGTGAATTTTTTTTAACTTCGTCTCGAATCGTGAGTGCGTAATATCTGGTTGGATATTCGAAGATGTCAATGTTTATCCTTTCAAATGGGGTTTTCGGAGTTTCCGTTATGACGAGAGGCGTACTTAGGTTTTTTCGGCATATTTTAACCTTTTGGCATATTTCGCACCCTTTTATTAATTTTTCGACGTCTTTTGTTAAATTCGGCCAATTGTACTTTTCTCTTATGCGCCTGACTGTCTCGTTAATTCCCCTATGCCAATTAGTTTTGCCTGAATGGTAGTGTTCTAAAATTTGGGGTATTTCGTCGGCGTCTGGGGTTTTTACAACATTTTGGTAGATTTTAAGTTTTATTTCTTTGTCGGCGAAAATGAATGAGAAAATTTCGAGGATAGGCAGTGCTAGGTTATTTTCCACGTAATACGTTTTGGAAGGGTCGAATTCATTTTGAGCTTTAAATAGGACATAGAACAAGTGTTGGGCTACAATTTCCGGATCAAATGGTATTGGGATAATAAAGTATTTTCTATCTTTCACGGTTTTGCTAGAGACAATTTTAACGCTCATGTTTTCAAAATGAACGCTTTCTTCGAAGATATCTTCGATTATTTTGTAATGCATTTCTTCTAGTTTATTTTGCCAGAAAAAGGTAATAATTAGTTTATGTGGTTTATCTAAAAGCTGTGAATTTGAAAATTCGACTTTGGAATAGTCAATTATTGATTTGGTTCGCTATAGGTCTACAAACTTATTGTTTTCCTGTGTAATGTACTCGTCGTCTATCTCGACGTCATTGGAGTCTGGCTGGTTTTGATTTTCGTTTTCGCTATTATTTTCATTGGCTGCAAAAATGGGGAATTTTGATCGGCAATTTGCACATTCTTGAAAATAATTAATTTTTATTCGCGGTAGAGCATCTGGGTTTTTGTTTATTTTGCCCGGTTTATGTTCTATTTTATAGTTGTATTCTTCTAATTTTAGACGCCATCGCGCATCTGCTTCTGGGATCTTTAATTGAAAACAACCATGTTAACGGCCTGTGGTCTGTAATAAGCGTAAACTTTCGTCCAAAAAGATAAGGGCGGAAATGCTTTATTGCCCATACAATTGCTCGTAGCTCCCTTTCGATGATGGAATATTTAGTTTCTGCACTACAGAGTGTTCTGGATGTAAAGGCTATTGGGAGATCTTTTCCGACTGGTCCCTGGAACAGCACAGCGCCTATTGCAAATGCGCTTGCGTCTGTTGTAAGGAGGAAAGTTTCTTCAAAATTAGGATAGATTAGAATGGGGTCTGAAATTAGGGCTTTTTTTAATACTTCAAATGCACTTTTACATTCAGAATCAAAGAAGAATGGGATGTCCTTTTTCAAGAGTTTAGTTAACGGCTTAGATACTTTTGCAAAGTTTGGAATGAATCGGCGGTAATAACCCGCTAATCCCAGAAAAGATTTAATATCCTTTGCGTTTTTTGGTTCTGGGAAATTTTGAATGCATTCCACTTTTGAAGGGTTAGGTTTAACATCATCTTTGGTAAAGAGGGGTCCCAGATAGGTAACTTCTTTCCTTAAAAACTCGCACTTATCTGGTATAATTTTGAGGTTTGCGTTTCGGAGACGCTTAAAGACTTCTTTTAGCCGGTCTATAGGCTCATGTATGGTGGGAGAGTAGACGATTATGTCGTCCCTATATACAAGGCAACGCTCGTTTTGAATTCCCAAGAGAATGTTGTCCATGACGCGTTGAAACATGGGCGGGGCATTCTTTAGACCGAATGGCATGCGGACAAATTCATAGTGTCCATTGTCAACTGAAAATGCTGTCTTTGGTATGTCATCGGGATTGATCTCAATTTGATGAAAGCCGGACGCGAGATCAAGCGTGGAAAAATATTGACATTTACCAAGTTGATTCAAAAGGTCTGAAATGTTTGGTAGAGGATATTTATCATCAATACTGAGGTCATTGAACTTTCTGTAGTCAATAACTACACGCCATTTTTGTTTCCCGGACGCATCAAGTTTTTTGGGTACCACCCATACAGGTGAGGACCACGGTGAAATAGAAGGCCGTATAATTCCCTGGTCTAACATCTTTCCCATCTGTGCTTTCACTTCCTCTTTATGTATCTGAGGATACCTATAAGATTTTGTGAAAACGGGCTTTGCATTATTAGTTTTTATAACATGCTTGATTTCATTGGTGAAAGTTAGTTTATCATCTTCGATATAAAATATGTCAGAGTATTCTAGACAGAGATTTGTGATCATTTGCTTTTCTTCGGAATTAAGGTGCTCGGTTCTTAACTCGTTTCGAATTATCTGTATTCTGTCGATTTGATCGGCTTCATAATTATCTTGGGTGTTTAGGTTTAGGACAACATCATTAGGGGTAAATGGTTCGATAGAAAGATCGGAAAAATCGATGGTTTTTTGGCATGGCGTTAGCATTTAAAATAGAAGTCATAAATTCACCGCTTTCGTTAACGTGTACAATAGCATTTGGTAAACGAACTTTGTCTTTTTCTTGAGACATTGATAGGGCGTCCGTATTTTTTAAGTTACATGTTAATTTAAAAAAAATTTCTGTGCGAGCGTCAATAGAAATTTTGTTGTTTATCTCGTTTTTATCGAAATTTTTTCTGTTGTAATAGCCCCGACTTTATGCAACGGAATCGTTTTAAAGTTCGTTATTAAATTTTTTGATTTAAGATCAATTATACACTCATAATGTTCGAGAAAATCAAGTCCTAAGATTCCATCAAAATCGATATCTAAGTTATAAATGTATACCTTGTGTGGGTTATCTATTTCAAAAGGGACAAGAGTCGATTCAAGTATAGACAATTTCTGATTTGTTATTCCCTGAATAGTTACGTTTTCTGGTGATCTGAGGGGAAACTTTTTCACCGTATTTTCTTTAAAAATGGATATCTCTGCTCCGGTGTCATATAAAAGTTTGAATGTATTTGAGGCATCTTTAATATAGTACAGGTTCTTGGGGTTGACAGTAAGAAATGGGTTTAAAGGAACGCTTGTTCCGGAAAATTCACATTGAGGTCAAATCGTCTAAATTCATTGTCTGAATCTGACTCTGCAGTTCCGACACCGAGTTGTTCGATTGGGTAGTGATCTCCGGAGGATGGTTTTTTTAAAGGGGAGGTGGAAAATTTTGGAAATCTGAGTTGTCAAATTGTTCGAATTGTGTTTGTTCGTTTTCAGTATAATATTCTTGGTATTCCAAGTTGCTATCATCTTGAGAATATTCGTCGTAATATTGTGGTCCTTCGTAAGATTGGTAATCATAATTTACATGGTGAGCTCTTTGTTGATTTGGAGAGAAATTCGAATTTCTTTGCATTAGAGGTGGACGAGATGCAGCATGACTTTGTTGGGTAGCTGCAGGTTGTCAATATTGAGACGAAAATGTGTTGGGTCTATTTTGCTGTGAAAAATGAGGCACTTGGCTAGAAAAAGGAAACTGCCTTTGATAATTTATGTTACCATTATTTTGAGAATAACTAGGATGAGACATTGATTGGGAACGGCATTCTGCAGCTGTGGCCGTTGCGTCCACATTTCAGACATTTTATAACTTGTGGTAACTGTTTCCTAATTGGTTGGGGAGGTTTTGGAGAAATTTGTTTATTTATTTTTTGAGTTTCGAAATATGAGAGTCGTAGTTCACGCCTAATGCGGGAGTGAGCTTCTAAAAGATCTCTTGGATTACCTGCACCAATAATTTGGCCTAGGCAAGGTTCTAGTCCAGTTAAACGAGTATTTAGGCTCATTGTCTCAATTAGTTTGCTTTGGGCAGCTTTTTGATCATTACTTAGGTTGGAAGCTTTCTGAATACTTGAGAGCATTTTTGCATTCAAAACCTGTAAGCGATTGTAAAATGTAAGGGCGAACTCGCCAGGTACTTTGAAGGTATTGTATAAGAGACGATAGGGACCTATCGAGTCGCCAAAATGAAGGTTTAAGAGTTGTTTAATCTCGCAATATGTTGCAGGGTTTCTTGAATTTACTAATTGCGCGGCTCTACCTTTAAGTTTGTTTTTAATGTGAATCGTTAATAACAATTTTTGGTCAGTTGTTGACATTTGATTAGCACAATCGCACGCGTTTAAAAAGGTACCCAAGGAGATTTGATCGCCTTCAAAATCAGGCACTATAGAAAATATTTCGGAAAGCCTGTAAGGCTCAATTTCTACCTCAGCACCTTGTATCGGTTGCTGGGTAGGTGGCTGAGCTTGTTGAGTTTGTTGAGTTTGTTGAGATTGTTGGGAACGTGTCTCAGGCATTTTGCTAAATACTATTTGTTTTTAATTTTCAAAATATAAATTGGGGGAAAACAAAATATTAGGCAAGTATTGGAGAAAGAAAGTTAGCATATAAAATTCACCTTTTTTTCTTAAATTCATAAAACTAAAATCAGGGAGTATGTAGAAAAATCACGTATAGAAAATCGAACAGAAACAGAATAAAAATAAGATACAACACTTAAACGGGATAATTCAATGTCACTTACATTAGCAGGAGCATTACTATTCTCTCAGGGCTGCCAAAGGTTTCACTAGGTGTTCCTTCCGCAGGTATCTTCGAGTGAGGATGCCTTAAATGTGGTTCTTTTCTTCGTTAAGGGATTGAATCCGCCGTTAACAGTGAGGTCTTCCTTGTTCTTCCGACGTTAGACGAATCCTACCAACTGCGCCAATTTGTTACACTATTAATTAAAAAAAAACTTTTTAAAAAATTTATTATTTAACTTTGAAATTACTTTATACAATATCGAAACTTAAACTGGCATAAAAACGGTATATAATATGAACTAACTAATATTTACAATTCAGAGCGTTTTATATGTTTTAAAATGCTGATGCGGCACCTTCCAGCTGTGGGAATTGCAATTCGAAAGTACTGCTTACAATGCATTCATTGAAATGTTGAAATTGCTATATCCGATACCGTGTGACCGAAGGTCATTGCCTACACGTGGCCTTAAGTACCTGCTAGGACAAATTCATGTAAATTCATTTAAAACACAGTAAATGGAGTACTTTTCAATAAGTCCTGTAACTCAGGCAAAAATTGTGCTATTGAAGCGAAAAAAAAATGATTTGGTGGAAACATACTGGGCTACAACATTGTTTTGGTTAGATCTCTTGAATCCATCTGATTTATTCTACAGGGTGTTTTAAACTTCGGTAAATAAAACATGTCTTTCTTTTTCACCCTGTATTATTGCCTAGAACAAAGTAACATTGAATTTTAATATCAAAAAAATATTCACTTGGAAATAACCTAAATTTCGATAAAAACTTCATCAAAATCGGATCAACCAATCTCGAGAAATTTCCATTCAAGGTTAGACGAAATTTTAGGCGTTGCGTTAATTGTTTTGCGCAGTATATATATATATATATATATATATATATATATATATATATATATATATATATATATATATATATATATATATATATATATATATATATATATATATGTATATATATATATATATATATATATATATATATATATATATATATATATATATATATATATATATATATATATATATATATATATATATATATATATATATATATATATATATATATATATATATATATATATATATATATATATATATATATATATATATATATATATATATATATATATATATATATATATATATATATATATATATATATATATATATATATATATATATATATATATATATATATATATATATATATATATATATATATATATATATATATATATATATATATATATATATATATATATATATATATATATATATATATATATATATATATATATATATATATATATATATATATATATATATATATATATATATATATATATATATATATATATATTATATATTAGTCTTTTTATGTTGTACATAATGGAGTACTACTTTGGCCATTTTAATTATTTTATAAACAAAACTAGTTAAGAAAATAATGCAGCAGTAACTATACTAGTTTTCTAATTATTTAAATATACTTATTACTTACCAAATAGATAGTACAAAATTTAAAAAAAATTAACTAATTTATCCCAATATATGTGACGCACAGATAAGGCACTTGGCCATACACCCATGATGACCTCAACCATCGCTTATTGTCTAGTCTGAATTTTTGTACATGTTTAAGCTAATTATAAACAAATTCAAATTCAAAACATGCTTTATTATCATAAATACATAGTATTTGTTGACAAAGCATTACATAAAAAAAAACTAATATTTAAGACTAAAACATTGTAGGATCACAAAAGAATGTAACGATAAAGTTGTTATTTAAAGTTATACATTATACAATTCTTGCAAATTGTAGTAACTTTTTTTTCAGTAAAGACGATACAGACTTTTTAAATTTTATCTGTGGAATGTGGGATCATTTTTTTACCTCGGTTGGTAGGTGGTTAAAAATCTTAATGTTTTTATACATTAAAGAGTTCTTGGTGGGACTACTTTTAGGAATGGACCATTAACTAATTATTATTTACTTGCAGTTAACCTTCGAGGATTTGTATTTAGTTATTCTGTTAGTTAAATTATTGTAATCTCTTATTTTTGATTAAATTATTTTTTAAAATGTGGTTTTCAAAAGTAAGTTATTTAACTAGTGTGTTCTATAAGCCCTGTTCCAGAAGATCGTCAGTTTTAACTGTTTGCTGAGATTTAAGAACCTCCAGGAAGAAAAACCCACAGTTGCAATCCAATAAAAAAGCGTTTTTTTCCTCTCCCCATTTTTTGTAAATTGTTGTGTGACGATTTTTAATTTCTCTCTTTAAATAGCGATGTTATTTCTGTTGTTCATTTAATTAATATTAAAGTTGAATGTCAGACTCTGAAATAGAAAATATAATTTCCGATATTTCTAATATAATTATAGTCGTCTCTAATATAAATATGGCATTGCTTACTGCCGCAAATGAAATTGCACATACTTTAAACAAATTTACTGGTTGAAGCAAAAATTTAGAATTTTGTATAATTAGTGTAGATAAGTTTTACGAGAGATATCATGAGGGCACCTTAGAGAAATTGTTTTGCGTCTATATGTTCAAAAATAATTCTCGAAGCAGATGATTTTTTACTGTGTAGGGCAGATATAACATCTTAGCCCCAAATTAAAATAGCTCTTAGGCAAAAATTTGGAGATCGCATAAATAGGCAAGTTTTAGCACAACAAATAAACTTTTTATTAAATAGGAATAGGAATGAAAGTGTTCTAGATTTTATAGAATAGGTATCAAAATATTAAAAACTCGTATAGGTAATACATTAAGTCGTGGCACAACACATGTTTAATCGAACAAGCAGAGTTAACCGCAATCACTGTTCTTATGTCTAATGCCACTACTGTTTACGCATAATTTTAATGTTTCAAAACCCAGATAATATCCAAGATAACCACTCTTACAAAAATATCCCAATTCAAAATCAATCTATTCCAATACAAAGAAATTCATAGTCTATATACAATTATCAGTCCGCACCTATATCTAACAATTTTCAGCCATATTTTCCGAATACAAATATTATGATTTCGAAACCAATTCAGAATCAGTTTCCAAGTTCTAGTAAAACTAATTTTACCCCAAAACTAACTTTCCCTACCCAATCTATAAATATCATTTTCAACAAACATACAAGTTTTTAGAAAACCAAAAGATGTATTTTCTAAAGAGAATTCTAACAAACGTATAGGCCATCCAACACCCATGTCTACATCAAGTAGAATGCCTTCTATGTAGACAAGAAATACTCGAAAACCTACTATACGCCAAAATTCCTAAAGAAATCCTCTAGTTTTTACTGAAATAACATACCTAGTGGATGGTACCCCCTGTATATTCAGAAAATGATTTATCAGATAATTATTTTACAGAGGAACCTGTATTTGATAATTTTGAAAACAATGATACCACCCTGATTCTGCATACTTCGAGGAAAACAATTCGCTCTAAATCTTAATAGCTTTCAAGTAAATTACTTTTCTTACATAGAGTTGCAAAATCCACCAGCAAAACGTTTAATTGTCACAGGAAGCCACACATCCCTGATTAGACCCTATATAGACAAACAACACTTTCCACAGTTAATTTACACATCAGAACATACTCTAGTAACATGCACGGGTAATACCAACACCCAGTATAAAAAAAAAATGCCTTTATTAAAAGATTATAATATTAACACAGAACTTGTATTTCTTTTATATAATTTTCACGACTATTTTATAACAATATCATAAAGTTCTACCCTCGCTCTTAACAGTAAGAAATAATGCATTCACTGGAAATTCGAAATCTTACAAATCAAAGTGTCCTGATTTATTTCGACCCAAACTCTATAACAGAAAAAGCCCAATTTTTGGACTTTTAAAACTTCGAAATATTTAATATGGAGCAAATTCAATCCGGATGCTGCAAGTTTGAAGATTTCGAAGACAAATTTGCTTTCTCTCTTATTTGTTCACAACATCTAAATGAAGGAACAAAATCAGAATTGAAAAAAATAATTATACAATTTCCAGATGTACTTCACAAATCCGATAAAAAATTAACCTTTACCCATCAGGTTACACGAAATTAAAACAACTGACGATATCCCCGTCCATACTAAATCATATGGATACACATACATACATAGATAAGAGGTCCAAAAACAAATTTCCCAACTGTTAAACGATCTCCTTTCCTCTATTCTCGGTCCTCCCCAATTTGAATAGTTCCGAAAAAAGGTTCAAGCATCAGGTAAACAAAAATAGCGCATTGTGGTCAAATACCGTAAAATAATGAGAAAACGATCGACGATAGGTATCTAATACCCAATATTTCCGATATATTAGACAAACTTGGAAGAATTCAATATTTTACCACACTTGACGTAGCATCCGGATTTCATCAGATCGAAATGCACCCCGACTAAAGATGCTTCTGCCACCTTCTTCCAAGAATCATGAGCAACGCCCTAAAAGAACTTCAAGGTAAAATATGTTTAGTATATATTATATCATAATTTTTTCTAGTTCCCCACAAGAAAACATCGAAAATATAAAAGCCTTTATCTACGATCGTGAGATAAGAAGCCTTTACCCCACGGATTTTAGTTAGGTGATGTTAGATATTACCGCATTAGTGCCGAAATGATATCTACTAATATTAAATTTAAAACAGAATTAAAGAAAATACGTTTATTTTTGTTCAAAATACAGCATTACAAACTATTTATTGTAAATAATAATTACACAACTATTCCAGTTACTTAAATTAATACCAGATGTACTTGATGAACTTGACTTAACTTGCGATGAACTTGCATTAAATATGTTCAGTTTTTGGATACTAGTTGCTTGCTTTTCCTTATTTACGAGTGTACTCAAAGCAGTCTTCTTTTTGTTTTTTTTTTTCGAAGCCTCAATGTATCCTTCTGCAACTGTATTTGACCGCCATCCCCCGTGCCTCTTTACGATCAAAATATCCACTCTGGTATTGGCTAATAGTGATGTAGAAGACCTTCTAAAGCAGTGGCCGGTATGTTATTCTGGATTGGATAATTTAAAAACAAATCAATAGTCTTAGGAATACCTCCAAAAGTGTTTATTCCAACTGGCTGTTTTGTACATTTACCGTTCTTATAGCACACGAAGAAACGACCGTGATCAACGTGTTTAAAGCGTTAACTTGATGTAATTTTGGACAATTTCCACCATATCTAAACCTTCAATGTCTCTTGATGTTACACACAACTCTAGAGCTATTTTTGTCTTTGTGAATGGAATTATACATCGAAAACACGCACCTTCATCTTTCACATTTTCCACGATTAAATTTGTCAGCTCTGTTCTCCTACATGCTCCTGCTAGTCTAACAATAAATGGTAGTTTGGCCATAAAACACTTCTTAATATCAGCTTCCTGCAAAAAAACACCAATATCGTTTTTCGTTAACATCTTCGATTTTGTAGGCCTATATCCTTCGGACTTTCTTTTTAAAAACGCACCATTTGTGATACCGGTAGTAGGCCAACTCATATTTTGTCTGTGAGTTTTTGGGCAGAAGACTGGAAATTACGCCGATAGCCATTTCTTCGATGGCGGATGGAAGATCTGAATCGCTCATGTTGAAAATATGTGAAACTCGTTCCGAATTTTTTGACAAATTGTTTGGCGGCATTATTTTTTAATGTTTTCTAACAAACTTAATTATAATAAGTACAGGTAATTTGTTTTTAAATATTTAATAGGTAATCTTTTCACGAAAATGTAAATTATATATAACTCGGATAAGATTTTAAACGATCGTAGATAAAATTTTGTACGATACGCGTGTGATACATCGTTATTTTTTTAACGTTTATCCCGTTATTTCGTAAATGTCTATTATAGTATTTAAAAAATTTCGGGAGCACAATCTTACAATTCAGCTCAACAAATCTGAATTCCTCTGTAAAACAGTCGAATCCTTAGGTCCTGTTATGTTACCCGATAGTATAAAACCAAACCCCAAAAAAATCGAAGCAATCCAAAATTTTGTAATACCCAAACCAGAGATATAAAATCTTTTCTGAACCCAGTTGGATATTACAGAAATTTTATAAAAAACGTTTCCCACCTGACTAAACCCCTAACAAACTGACTGAAGAAAAATCATACACCCGAATTTTCAAACAACTTTGAAACATGTAAAAATATTTTTATGAACGATCTTATACTTCAACACCCGGATTTTTCACAGCTTTTTTCACAACCGACGCTTCGAACTATGCTATCGGAGCCGTCTTATCGCAAAGTCCAATAGGTAAAGACTTATCTTTAGCGAATGCTTCACGTACCCTTAATCCTGCGGAACTTAACTACAATACTATTGAAAAAGAATTACTAGCAATAGTTTGGGACCACAAAATATTTTCGGCCGTATCTTTTTTGTACCTGATTTAAAATAATCGCCGACCATAAACCTCTTCAATGGTTATGTTCAATCAAATAGTCTAACTCGAAACTAGTGCGATGGCGCTTAAAACTAGAAGAGTACGACTACGAGATTATTTACAAAAAATTTAAACAGAACACAAAGGCAGACTTACTCTCACAAAATCAAATTAACCCCATCGAACACGACCAAATCCATACTACTAAATTTCGACCCTGATGAAATACTATCACTATCATGCGAAGATCTCGATGTCGTCTTAAGCACAATTGTTAAAGAAAAAGAGATTCCCGAACGACATCCAAAAATAAACTTAATCTCAGATATAACAGCTTAACCAAAACAAAAACCTACTAGTGACTTAGAAACGCAACATTCTAGCGTAGAGCATCCGATAATAGGAGCCCCTTGTTTACAGATCTTTTAATGTATATAAAAATCAAATGGTTTTTAGGTACTGTAGTAATAACCAAATTAAAGTACAACAATACATTTTTGACAAACACCGAACATAATAATAAAAGAACATGTTACATCCAAAAACACCTATTCTTTACATTCTAAACATAAAACAGTAAAATCAATCGTTTTGAAAATCTTCCAAAAATATTCTAGAAATAATACTTTCATATTTTAGAGAGACGAAGACATCACACCATGGTATACAAGAACACATTATAGCGTTAAAGAAAAAAAATCTATTGGCCTTATTTAGAACACGCCGTAAAAACGTACATAAATCTCTGTAAAATCTCTGATATACTTTACTAACTGTAACAAGTACAGAAATGGCTAACGAATTAATCATTTATTTTAATCATTACGGATTACTCCGAAAAATGACAACCGACAATGGCGAAGCTTTTAGGAACGAAATCATTCAAAACCTATGTTTTCTTCACCAATAGATATCAATATTGTACGCCACATAACCCAAATTCAAACAGCCCTATAGAACGACTACACTCAACATTGAACAGAACTATCATAATAGAAGACAAAAAACTTAAAGAAAGCATTACTATACTAATGGATCGCGCAATTTTGTCACAATATAATAATTCTACTCATAGTGATCTAAAATATACGCCTTTTCATTATATACGACTAGATTATAAATAAATGAAATAAATATAAAAATTTTCAAAAAAAAAATCTAAACCAGAAGGACATCTAATCTTCTGGCACTGCTCATCGCTACAGTCTTAGAAATAAAAACAATCAAAATTCCTATCATTCCCTTATCCCTAGCACAAATATACATTACAAAAACACATCACACATCTCTTTAACGTATTAATTTTACGCAGATCGAGAACTGCCTATATAACATGCAACACCTTTTAGAAAAATGTAACGAAACAATAATTAATGCCAATACAACCGAAAACGTTTCATATTTAATTTTATTTAATTCGTTGCTTCCTATCTGAAATCACTTCTTAAGGAATGTAAAACTTTGGCTTCTTACTGGCAAGTCCAGTTTCTTACTTTTGTTCCTACCTACATACCAGCAAAATTTCCTTATTTATCGATTGTTGATTGTTGATGCCATTGTCAACCACAATATTGTATTACTTTATTGAAACATCGGTTTGAATATTATAGTAAAAAGAAATGCCGCTGAAATTAAGCAAAGAAGATAACATTGAAATAATTTTAATTGTCGGAAAAAATTATAAAACGTTTCGAGAAGCTGCAGACGTTTTTAACAACAGACACCCCGATAAAATTATACATTTCACAACAGTGGGGAATATTCTAACTAAATTCAAGACTTTTGGAAATGTAGAAAATAACTTTAACAAGAAACGGAGGTCAAGGGTTGCGAATGACGAAACTACAAATCAAGTAATGCTTTCTGTGATAGAAGTCCCTAAAAAGTCCCTACGCAAAAGGTCAGCAACATTGTAAAATAACTTAGGTAGAGATACAGTTTCAAAAATATTGAAAGAAAACAGTTTTCGACCTTACAAAGCAAAATGTATACATACCTTGAGACCAAGAGACTTTGAGCGACGGTTCGACTTTTGCTGTCTGATACAAGGGGAGCTAGAAGATGATCCTTTTATGGCAAGACGCATTATTTTTACTGATGAAGCAACGTTTACTTCCAATGGGACTGTAAGTTCGCAAAACTGCCGTTGGTGGAGTGACGTTAATCCTAATTTTGTTATACAAACTCGTGATCATTATTCATTCAAAATAAATTTGTGGTGCGGAATTTATAAAGATAGAGTAATTGGACCAGTTTTCGACATAATTTAAATAGTCAACGCTATCATAATAGAAGACAAAAAACTTAAAGAAAGCATTACTATACTAATGGATCGCGCAATTTTGTCACAATATAATAATTCTACTCATAGTGATCTAAAATATACGCCTTTTCATTATATACGACTAGATTATAAATAAATGAAATAAATATAAAAATTTTCAAAAAAAAAAATCTAAACCAGAAGGACATCTAATCTTCTGGCACTGCTCATCGCTACAGTCTTAGAAATAAAAACAATCAAAATTCCTATCATTCCCTTATCCCTAGCACAAATATACATTACAAAAACACATCACACATCTCTTTAACGTATTAATTTTACGCAGATCGAGAACTGCCTATATAACATGCAACACCTTTTAGAAAAATGTAACGAAACAATAATTAATGCCAATACAACCGAAAACGTTTCATATTTAATGACTTATAAATAAAAACAAAAAAAAACATTTGAGCATTTCCAAACAATTTTAGCTAATTCAAAACCCTTACAGATGTTCCAGAGCTAAAAGAGGTTTATTTAACGCTGTTGGCAAAGTAAACAAATGGTTCTTTGAAACTCTTGATTCCGATGACAAGGAAAGGAAAAATAAGTACTTTAACACTTTACAACAAAACCAAGACCACAACAGAAGAATGTCCGCGACTAGAAGACATCTGCAAGTAGAACACACTGTCAAAAGACGAGTACTTCCTTTACAAGCTGCTAACCACAAAAAAGAACGAATGTCAACTAATCGACATCCACTACAATAAAACAAGAATTCAGCATCTTAATGGAAAAGAAATTTTAATTAATTCATTTGGTGAGACAATTATAAAAAGCAAATGCCAAAGAGAATTGTCCGAAGTCGAGAAACCCAGTATAGTCGTTATACCTTCATGTGCAATAGAAATCAGTAACAACGTACGAAAAAGAGAAAAATACAGAATTTCAATACGTATTGGGGCTGCCTAAGTTTTCGTATAGACATCGAGACAAACCAAATCAAAAATTACAATTCGAAGAAGTAAATTTAGAAGAACTAAACAAGGCACAGCAGATCCTATCAACTGTCTAATTTCACAAATTAAATACACCTGGAGTATCAGTGAACCATTGGATTACTCCACTAATAATTATAGTATTAATAATTGCTATCATCCTGGTGTATGTAATAAGAAGAATTTGGAAGTGCAAGAAGCAGTCCCAAAGAAACCAAAATTCCCCAAAAATTCATATCGAATTGAATAACGAAAAACCAGTCAACTCTTGTTTTCCGATCCAAGCTTGATGATCTCAAGCTTATATCATTCACACCTGTAACCATAGCATATTGTCTATAAATTATAAACTATTTATTATTCACTTGCAGTTAACCTTCGATCATTTGCATGTAGTTATTCTGTTAGTAAAGTTGTTGTAATTGCTTATTATTGATTAAATTGTTTCAGAAAGTGGTTTTCAAAATTAAGTTATTTAACTCCCGTTTTCGAGTTACAAACCAGAAATTAAATTCTACGACGCGCAGTCTCTCTTTTTGCTTTACAAAACACATCGGATCATGACGGAATATTCCTACGCGGCAAAGAGGGGCCATAGTTTTCCACCAATAAGCAAGCAGTAGGGGCAAATGTCAAGGGATGAGCTATATTCCTTAAACTCAAATTTTAACGCGCAAACAAAGTATTTGATTTAATACAGTATTTGAAATAATTTTTCCAGGTAATTTAATTATACATATATATATATATATATATATATATATATATATATATTATATATATATATATATATACAGTGTGTCTACTTAAGTTCTCTACATATGGGAAACTTTTTTATTAGTAGTTTTACGGAAAAAAGTTACTCTTTATAAAAAGTTCTGCTTTCTGCCAAAATAATATTAAAATATTCAAATTTGAGATTGCATATACAGGGTGGTCAAAAATTCCAAAAAATCCCAATTGACTCAAGAGAAAAGTACCTTTAATTTTTATTTTATAGGAAAATGTAATACAAAATCTTACTTGGAATAAAAAAAAACATATCTAGCACTAGATTCGTTGCTTCCTATCTGAAATCACTTCTTAAGGAATGTAAAACTTTGGCTTCTTACTGGCAAGTCCAGTTTCTTACTTTTGTTCCTACCTACATACCAGCAAAATTTCCTTATTTATCGATTGTTGATTGTTGATGCCATTGTCAACCACAATATTGTATTACTTTATTGAAACATCGGTTTGAATATTATAGTAAAAAGAAATGCCGCTGAAATTAAGCAAAGAAGATAACATTGAAATAATTTTAATTGTCGGAAAAAATTATAAAACGTTTCGAGAAGCTGCAGACGTTTTTAACAACAGACACCCCGATAAAATTATACATTTCACAACAGTGGGGAATATTCTAACTAAATTCAAGACTTTTGGAAATGTAGAAAATAACTTTAACAAGAAACGGAGGTCAAGGGTTGCGAATGACGAAACTACAAATCAAGTAATGCTTTCTGTGATAGAAGTCCCTAAAAAGTCCCTACGCAAAAGGTCAGCAACATTGTAAAATAACTTAGGTAGAGATACAGTTTCAAAAATATTGAAAGAAAACAGTTTTCGACCTTACAAAGCAAAATGTATACATACCTTGAGACCAAGAGACTTTGAGCGACGGTTCGACTTTTGCTGTCTGATACAAGGGGAGCTAGAAGATGATCCTTTTATGGCAAGACGCATTATTTTTACTGATGAAGTAACGTTTACTTCCAATGGGACTGTAAGTTCGCAAAACTGCCGTTGGTGGAGTGACGTTAATCCTAATTTTGTTATACAAACTCGTGATCATTATTCATTCAAAATAAATTTGTGGTGCGGAATTTATAAAGATAGAGTAATTGGACCAGTTTTCGACATAATTTAAATAGTCAACGCTACTTGGATTTTCTAAATACTTGTACGATTTTATTCATGAACTACCTATAAGTGAGAGGTTCCAAATATGGTACCAGCAGGATGGCGCACCATGCCACGGAGCAAGGGATGTAACACAATACTTAAATTTTATCTTTAATGGACGAGTAATCGACAGGTATTCTGATATTTTCTGGCCAGCTAGATCTCCGGACTTGAACCCTCTTGATTATTTCTTTTGGGGCTACTTAAAAGAGAAAGTGTATCTAAAGAGAATTTCAGAATGTTGATCATTTGGAGAGGGTAATTAGTGAAGAGATACAGGCCATAACGCCTGCCATGATTAGAAACGTTTTAAGAGAATTTTCTGTAAGAACGGTTACCTGTATGGAAAGAAATGGTGGATATGTTGAGGCAAATGTGCAGTGAAGGAACAGTTAATTTTTTTTTGTTAATTAAGTTTTTTACATGTAATGTTTATTAGAATTAAAATTAGTGAAAGTATTTTCTACATTTTCAAAGTCTTGAATTTAGTTAGAATATTCCCCACTGTTGTGAAATGTATAATTTTATCGGGGTGTCTGTTGTTAAAAATGTCTGCAGCTTCTCGAAATGTTTTATAATTTTTTCCGACAATTAAAATTATTTCAATTTTATCTTCTTTGCTTAATTTCAGCGGCATTTCTTTTTACTAAACTGATGTTTCAATAAAATAATACAATATTGTGGTTGACAATGGCAGTGACAATGCCATTATCAACAATCGATAAATAAGGAAATTTTGCTGGTATGTAGGTAGGAACAAAAGTAAGGAACTGGACTTGCCAGTAAGAATTTTACATTACTTAAGAAGTGATTTCAGACAGGAAGCAACGAATCTAGTGCTAGATATGTTTTTTTATTCTAAGTAAGATTTTGTATTACATTTTGCTATAAAATAAAAATTAAACGTACTTTTCTCTTGAGTCAATTTCGATTTTTTTTGGAATTTTTGACCACCCTGTATATGCAATCTCAAGTTTGAATATTTTAATATTATTTTGGCAGAAAGCAGAACTTTTTATAAAGAGTAACTTTTTTCCGTAAAACTACTAATAAAAAAGTTTCCCATATGTAGAGAACTTAAGTAGACACACTATATATATATATATATATATATATATATATATATATATATATATATATATATATATATATATATATATACAAGAGTCACAATGTAATTCAATGCCGGTCGTGTGATTTGCCAGCAGGGTAGTTGTTTTTGTGATTCCATTTTGTGCCTTTGCCCTACACGGGGCTCGCTAGTCTATGGCGGCCTGATGAGCTCTAATAAGAGCGAAATCGCGATCGTCGTTTGACTGAAATGGATCATTGTGTCTGCTGTGATGCAGAACATGTTCCAAACAAGGACCATTTTCTTGTTATGACGTTGGTGTACATGGAATGAAAACATACTATCATTTAATGCTCCCAACGAAAGCCAGGAGTCACAATGTAATTCAATGCCGGTCGTGGTATTAGCCAGCGGAGTAGTTGTTTTTGTGATTCCATTTTGTGCCTTTGCCCTACACGGGGCTCGCTAGTCTATGGCGGCCTGATGAGCTCTAATAAGAGCGAAATCGCGATCGTCGTTTGACTGAAATGGATCATTGTGTCTGCTGTGATGCAGAACATGTTCCAAACAAGGATCATTTTCTTGTTATGACGTTGGTGTACGTGGAATGAAAACATACTATCATATATATATATATATATATATATATATATATATATATATATATATATATATATCTATACATATATCTATATCGAAAGTCTTCCGTCTTTATTATTACCAAAAAAAGAAATTGTCTCTTAATTGTCAACCATTTTGCTGATAAAATTAAGTTTTTAACTAAGAATTTAATCTAGTTGTTTTATGAGTAAACGAAGACAGCAGAAAAACAGTTTGTTAGAAGTTGATTCTCCTACAAGTAAAAATGAAAATGAAGAAATAATTGTAATTGACTTGAGTCAGGAAGGATGCCAAAAAACGACACGTTTAATACTAGAAATAGATTTTTAGAGCAAAGGAAGATCTACTTTTAGCCGAAGATATTTTATGCTATTAGTGGCGACTGGTGTATAAGAGCTGCGGAGCTGCAGAACCCACGTAATTTCGACAATTCATATTTTTTTAAATATTTTTGTATAACAAATAAATCCGAGAATAAATCTCTAACATCACTTTTGTTACTTCAAATCACGCCCGGGCTGTATTTTTAACCGACTTCAGAAAAGAAGGAGGGTCTCAATTCGACTTGTATGTATTTTTTTTTTATATTTGTTCACGCATATTGTCTAAAGATTTCGATGAGTCAAACGCCAAATTGTAGAGGTCGTTTTCCTGGTGGTCCCATATATTTTGATTTGAAATCCGTTCCCTCGTTTTTGTAGTAATAATATAAAATAAAAACATATGTATACGGGCAATAACGGCAGCGGCTTTTAATAAAATTTATATTTTTTAAATAGCTTTTCAAACTAAAGCATTAAGGTGTATAATAGACATTCTACCCCATGTAATAAAAGGTATCTCTTTTGCTATCCCTTACGTAATTTTATGTCTACAGGGAGACCAGGAAAATTTGCAAACGTAAAATCTGGTATTTTTAACCGCCTTAAAAAAGAGGGGGTTATCAGTTTGACCCTATGTATTTTTCTTATGTTTGTTCATCGATTCAATCAAATTTTCAGAGGATATTCAAGATATTGCTGGAGTGCAAGTTCTTTAAAAGTAAGCAAACAAATGGTGTCAAATCTAATAAAAAAAAAATTTAATTAAAAATCACTGGCTAATATCCAGGAGCCAGTGGCAAAAGCTCTGAGAATCGGTATAAGGAATGTACAGAAACTTGTGCATGAAAAAAAAACATAATTTACGTCCGAAGAAAATTAAGAAATGTACACGAAAAAATCCAAAGGCAAAAGACTTAGGTTACAATGCAAAAATGGATATTCATAATGCAATTTATGATTTATACAAGTCAAAGACTAATATATTCCTTCAGAAACTGTTTAATATTATAGACTAAAAATATCATCATCACTTAAATAGTCCTCATATTCTGAGTCGTCCTCAAATGGCACAATGATCATTGGTGCTATTTCGACATCTAGAACTCGTTCTCGATTCCACCAATCCCATATTAATTTCTCCGTATGTTCCACAGATTTCTTCCAGTACTCCAGCGTAATATAATTTAATGAATCTTGCCAAACAATTTGCACTTCAGCTGATGTAAGACCATCGTTCACGTGTTTTTAGTAATATGATTTTGCCCCAGCCCATATTAATTCTATTGCGTTAAACTGGCAATGGTTTGGCGGCAGTCGAAAAACCTCATGTCCATTTTCCCGTAATATTTCATCTACGGCATATATTGTTGGGTTTTTAATAGATTTTGCCATTAAAAGAAGTTCTAGTTCCAGTATATTGGGTAAAGGATTTTGTTTTTGTTTTATTAGCCAGTCATAAATATCACTTTTCTTCCAGGATGGAGTAGGTTGTTTATTTAAGATTCTTGAATGATAAGATGCATTGCCTAGAATGATTAAAGATGGAGAATCTAAATTTGGAATCAGTTGTTTTTTTAACCACTTTTCAAACAGTTCACAGTTCATATTATCATGGTAGTCCATACTTTTGGATGTTGAAGAAAACAGTAAACTTGCACCTGGGAGAAATCCTGTTGAAGAACCTGCATGCAAAATGATGAACCGTTTTCCCGTCCCACATCCCTTTTTTCTCTTGACACTTTTTTCAGACTCGTCCTGACAAGATTTCGAACCAGTTCCATTAGAAAATATCCAAGTCTCGTCTAAAAATATCACTTTTCTAAATTTTGAATTAACATTTGCCGTGTATTTCTTTAAAAACTGGATACGCTGATTTGCTATATGTGGCAAGTCGCATAAAAATCTTTGATTAGTCCTTTTTATATTGAAAACTCAACATTTTTATTAATTTTGACAACGATTTTAGTCCAATTTCCAATATGCCTCGATTTTTTAAAGCTTCTTTTAAAACTTGAAGGCTTATATTAGTTTTTGATGTGTATACATCGTAAATTGCATTACCAACATCCATGTTTACATTGTTACTTAAGTCTTCTGTCTTTGGCTTTTTTCGTGTACATTTCTTAATCTTCTTCGTTAGTAAATTATGCTTTTTTTCATGCACAATTTTCTGCACAGTCCTTATACCGATTCCCAGAGCTTTTGCTACTGTCTCCTGGATATTGGCCGGTGAATTTTCATTTTCATAATATTTTATTAGATTTAATACCATTTTTTTCGCTTGTGGATGCAAAAATCCGAAAATTGTTTTCTATTATTCATTTTGTCACTGACTTGTCAATCTGACTTTCAAGTGACATCGCTCAAAGATTTTTGCAACTGCTTGTATTTACATGTTTATCCTCTTTTTTCATATGTAAATATCGTAGGTCTATCTACTATGCGGAGGATATGATTACACGTAATAAAAGAAAAACAAACTTAAAAAGTTTGTCGTTGATAAATCGGATGACCCGCACGATAACACTGCTTTTAACTATATATAAATATAGTCAATTAGTAACGAAAAAAACTTAGAAGGAAATTTAGCGATGCAAACAAATAAATAGAACGTAGCAAATATTGTGTTCTTTGGAAACAAGTCATGTTCGTAACAAATATAGTGAACATCTTGAAAACTTTAAGTTGTTTTTTCTAAAATGTTATTCATGATTTTTCTACCGATTATAAAAACGAAAATTTACTACCTAGAGTAAATAAATAAATGGTGACGTCTAAAAACGCCAGTTAAGTGCTAGAAATATGAATAATAAGAAAGTTAAGACGCTTGTGCTCCAAACTTTTGTAACCATGAGTTTTGCTACACATGTTTAAAGCGATGGACGAGAAAAAGAAAATTGCCTGATTTGCCGACATTTTATTATTCGGTTATTTTGAAGAAAACCAAAGAAAAATTCTCTCTTAAGAAAAATGATGGAGTCAAGCAAGCTATCGTGTTATATCTCTATCTAAGAGATTTTCTAGATGTCTAGCTTGTTTGTACTAATATTTAAGAGTATGTGAATTAAAGTTGCATATCTATAGATATAAGTTGGTTTCAAATCGGACAAATTTCTTTTTCTCTGGTTCATCACTTTAAACACGTGTAACAAAACTCATGTTTCCATTGCAGTTAGACAAATTGGACATTTCACTGCTTTCTGCTTAACTTTCTTATTACATATTCATATTTCTAGCATTTAACTTGCGTTTTTCGACGTCACGACTTAACGTCACTCTAAGTAGTAAATCTTCATTTTTATAATTGTTTAAATATTCAGACTATGATGAACTATCCATGTCTGCAAGATAACAACTATTACCCCCGCTTAAATATTCGTTAAATGTCATTATTCATTTTCATATGGCAGTTAAACTCTTAAGCGACTAATGACCATATTAGAAATTTCTGTCGAATATATATCTTTCATCACACAGCCTGTGAATATCAATGGATTGAACCTCATTTTTCTCGATGTTAGAAGTTACTTTATACTCAAATTTCAAGTTAAGAAACTAGCCAGAATGTGTTTGAATATGTATACAATTGTTTAGATTAGGCAGACTTACTGATTAAAAATATCGTTCTTTAACATCATTTTCAACAAGAGACCTCTTTTCTTTAGGATTACCTCAATTTTTTTGTAAACATAGTAAATCTATGATCGTTTCTAAATTACCTGTCTACGAATTTTAGAAAATTGTCTTTCGAAATTCGGTACAAGATGCTCACACTATTTCTAAAACCTGCTTAAGTTGTGCATATACTTCTTTAATGACATAGTCCTGTGTAGCAGCATCGGCGTTTTTCGCTGGATTACTAACATTAGTCAAAGTCTTTCTCTGATTATCATATGATCTATCAGGTGTAAGTTAAACTCAAACCCCGGGTGGACCCCATAATACTACTACTTTGACAAAACTTCTCCTTCGTCCAAAATTATCAATCGTGTTGTTAACACTAGCCTTTTAAACTTAGACTAGTGACTTCCTACCTATATATTGTATGAAAAAACAGAATAGGAGTACGGTTTCTCACTAATATCTTAACAACCATTCTATAATTATCGTCTATAATATATTAAATAATTTTTAATTGTCGCTTTAGGGTATAACACCTCTCCAACGCATATTTGGTGTTTCTCCCTTATTATCGAGAGTTATAGTTACTTTTTATGTTATTATAAAAGTAAAAAACTCTTCTACGTGATAGTTCATTTATAACATCCCCTTATTGCTGATCACTGCAATACAAATACAAATACAGAGTGTTTCTTAATTGAGTGCCGATATTCAGGATGTGACTCTTACATATTTTTAAAGATAATTGATAATTGAACGCAAATTGGAACACGTATTACTTTTTGTAATACCTATAAGACAGTATCATTGGCATTTGGAACAATCGACAAGGTGATGTTTTTTTTTGAAGTGACGACCCCTTCTACAAGTTTTGTTTTTGCAACGACACTGATTTTTTATAATAAAATCCGATGCTTTAGACAGTTCTAAAACTTATTTGCATCTTGCATTTTTATGATATCTTGTACGGTTTGGAAGCTATTTCGCAAAGTATTCAATTATGCATGTCGTTTTGTCAGTTCGTTCACAATTTAGTTTACCCTGTTTTTTTAAAAGTAACTTTCTCTCATGAGGCTTTATTTAACCTAGTGGTTTTTTCGTTAACTAAGCAAAAACTTTTAATCTTATATAAATCAAGTAGGCTAATGTCGTTGATGTGTTAAATAACAAAATGTTGTTGTTAGTACAAGTTAAACATACTGAGTACTTAGTTGCAAATCGTGTAGCAGAATAGTGTTGTCATTAAAATAATGGATATTTTTACACACGCTGAGTTAGCCGACATGTATTTTATTTACGAGCTTGCTGGTGGCAACGCCTATGAAGCCAGGCGAATTTGCGAAGAAAGGTATCCAGGTCGTGCTATACCTGATCCAAGAATGTATATTCATAGACGACTCTAATTTTCAAGAACAGTTTTCAGTTAATGTGTGGACCTGAATCGTTGCAGATTATTTGATAGAACCATTTTTTCTTCCAAGAAGACTTGATGGATTATCATACCCTCATTTCCTGAAAGAAGAATTGTCCAGTTTACTGGAATTCGTGGCTATCATGCTAAGAAACCAGATGTGGTTTTTGTATGATAGGGCTTCTGCTCATTTCAGTATCCTGGTGCTTGAATATTTAAATCTGACTTATTATAGTCGATGGATAGGCCGAGTAGGATCTCAATCGTGGCCCCCTAGGATGCCCCATTTAAACAGTCTAGACTTTTTCTTATGGGGGAATTTGAAATTCTTGGTTTACACCTCACCCGTTCAAAATGAAGGGGATTTGAGAAATCGCATAGTAGCAGCATGCGAAACTATATACCCCTAAAATATTTCATAGGGTACGTAAATCAAGTTCTTGTAAATTGTTACGTTAACTATGCATAGGATTTAGTGTAATGATTTTTTAAAACTATTTTTCTTTTCTTCTTGTTTCCTGAGTCGCAGACGACCTAATACTGGTATTCCCTTGAGTCCTTGATCTAGCATGAAAAATGTAAATACATAAGTAATGTTTGATAATTATTTGTCTACTATTAAATATTTCGTTTTACTTAGCCATCGTTTACAATTTATAAATATCATTTTTAAAGTAGAATATTTCTTTTTGACAATTATTTACAACTTCTTTTTGTTGAGCTTGAAAGAAATAAATCTGCATACTGCAGAGTTTATTAAAATTTCCTTAACCAGTTAATTACGGAAATTTTAAATTATGAATCCAAAAAATTCTACTCATTTATATAAAACATGTATTTCGTATTGTCTGGCTATATGTTTGAAGTTGTCAAAGTAGGAACATTTTTTTAATGACACGGGTGCTCATGAGTAAGTAAAATTTCCAGAAAAACTGGTAGTTACCAAATTAACTATATCAAGAAGCAACGTTCCTTGATGGTACATTTTAATACAAAAAAAATATATTACAATTAATACATTTGAGTTATTAACTTTGACATGATTGGAAATGGTTGCATGTTGTACAATTTCCGCGATATTTTTTTTTATTATAAAATAAACAAGGAAAATACTCGTCGTAATTTTTTGCATTTGGAACTATCGCATGGCTCTGTAGGCGTGGGTCGTCATGAAGCAAATATTCTATTTTGCCGACGTAGCTCTCCTTTCCTTTGTACTTTGTTATCTTGTTATTTGAATTATTTTTACGGTTTCATAAAGAACTAGTTCCGGCTGATATTGAGGTAGGTTCTAGACGCTGTCCTCTATATACTATTTTCGAGGTTTGTGGGTATTTGAGAATATGTGCTTTATTCCCTATGTCTTTAGTTTTTCGCTTTGAGTTAGATTTCAAAATCTTCTGCTGTTTTTGCTTCAGCTATTGGAAAATTGTATCTGCTTGGGTATATTTCAGGGACATTCTTAGAAGCTCTCGAATTTTCGTATCCAGATAAAGTAGGGTACCCTTATCGCCATGAAAGTCAGATTTGAACTTTAATATATCAATTTTGTCATAATAATTGCCACTACAATTTCGTAATTATTTAATAATTTGATTCTCAGATGTATCGCTTTGGAGTGTACGAGACATCTACACTGTTGAATATATACATGTTAAGTTCTGTGGCTAGATTTGAGTTTGTCAAAAAAAATTATATGTATGTATATGTATGGTTTTGTTGTATTAAGTTCTGGCGCTAGTTGTACTCGTCTCACAACTAGTTAGCTGTACTGATGGAGACCTTAAGGCAGAAGCACGTGTCTATAGTTGGCCAAATTTCAATGTGCTCTAGCGGTTGTCCCAAAAAATCCTTTTTCAACTATATAAGTTAAAAGCATTTATTATTAGCAAATATAACTGAATGTTTTCAAGAACAAACCAACTTTAATAGAATCCTTAGCATTCATTTAGTAGCGCAAATTTGCATCACAATTTTTATGATGGCTAGAAACTCAAACATGTTTGCAAAGTTTTCGCTGAAAGCTCTGACAACAGGCATTCACATTTTACCTAAAAAGCGAAAATTACGATTTATAATTTAATGCAATTACTATATATCTACCTATATATTTTTAATATATCCTTCATATTTTGAACATTGTTGGATTAATTTATTTTGATACAATTTGTAATATTTGTAGTCTCATTTAGCATTTATATAAAATTAAAGTATAGTTCGGAAATAATTACGTTTTTAGGCGGTTCATAGTGGATACTCAGCAGGTCATGTAGCAGTAAGTGCAAGGGACTCCAACAGATTCACGGTTTCAGTGAACCTAGAACCTGAAACTAAAGCTGTGTTTTACCTCACATATGAAGAGTTATTGGTGAGGAAGAATGAAAAATATGAAGTAGTTTTGAATATTCATCCTGGTCAACCCATCAAAGATCTATCAGTACAGGTAATCAAAATCAGTTATATATATTGCTATACTATTTAAATTGAAATATTATAAAAATGGTAGGCACTCATCTTTAAAAAACTATTAAATGTGGAGCTGGAGTTCAACAATATATTGAAACTAAGGTATAAAAACTTGGTTTATTAGTGGTTTTTTCTTTTTCAAAATTATTTATTAGTTTTTGTTTTTATCTGTCACAGATTTGTCGAAATTCGGACTATGCCATATATTTGTTGATTTAATAGTAGACAATTGCAAAGATAGTACCTGTACCCACTGCTAATCAAAATCAAATTATTTATTAATTATAATGCCTTTTTTGTCTTTGAGATATTGTTTTTTATTTTTAATAAAAATCGTTTCCTTGAAACACTTTTCACACTGTCCGGAAAAGTTTAAAATACATTTCAAAACGTGTCAAAAGATACCGCCTAAATCATTATTTATTTTTCAATGTTTCATTTAAAACTCAAATTCGAGTACTAACCAACTTCTATTTTAATTTAAATAATATGACACAACTTAACAACTTACAATTCTTTGGTAGATAAACTATAGGATTAAGAAGAAAATATAGTATTTAAAATTAAAATGTAAATACTATTTCTCTGATTAAAGACTTTAAAATAATCTAATAACACGATATAAACGTTTAAATTAAGCTATAAATACGCTCAGTCATATCTAGGTCTTTGTCTAGGTCGCTTTCAAACGCAATTAATGCCAAAGACTCTAATCCTGCGTGATTGTGTTTCAAAAAAAAAAATTGTACATGTTGAAATATTAATAAAAGCCTTTCGAATAAGGTTACGTTAATAGGTAGTGTGAGATATCACCGAGGACTTTATCATATTTAACAAACTTGACGCACGTGTTAAGTCCATCAGTTGATCAAATAATACTTTAAAAAGTGAGGAATAGTTTCAATTAGAGTCCGACTGAAGGTTATTTTTTTAGCCGAAGCTAAAGCCGAACTCGACGCGACGGGATGAGGCGCAACCCAATGCAACGCAACGAATGCAACGCAATGCAACACAACGCAACGCAACACAACGCAACACAATTATACTACACGACCCAACGCAACAGAACACAACTCAACACAACATAATATAACACCATACAACATAACAAAACACAACACAACACGATACATACCTATGTGTACGCTTAACTGTTTATGTTCCTTACAAAGAATTTTCGTTAAGTGGAACCATGAATTATGTTATTCATTCAGATTTTGAATAAAATTATATATATATATATATATATATATATATATATATAAATATATATAATATATATATATATATATATATATATATATATATATATATATATATATATATATATATATATATATATATATATATATATATATATATATATATATATATATATATATATATATATATATATATATATATATATATATATATATATATATATATATATATATATATATATATATATATAATAATAAACAAAATTTATTACTTTTCATTTACAAACAACATACCTGTACAAGAAATTAACTATGTTAAATAAATGTATAAAAAATACATAATAGCAAATGAAAAATAAAAGGCCATGTCATTGTAGTTTCCTGGTAGACAACCAGGCACTGTTTAGGCCTTGCATTGTTGGGAGAAAAAATAGTTAAAAGCACCTCAGTGTCAGCAAAAAAAAAAAAAATAAACATAATGTATTGTCAGGTCGGTAGTATCTTTAACAAATGCTAAAAATACAAGCTAGATAGAAGAAAGAAAAGGAAAAGGATTGGGGAAAGGGTATATACCAATGTAAATTAAGTGCATGAAAAAAAAATATATAAAAAAAATGTTGGGAGTTATTCAGAGGTAATTGCTTACTGGCGAGAGAACAGAATTTTATTTGTTTTTGAAAGGCAGAACAGGATTTATCAAATGACGCAATGCCCAAAGAATTTAAATTGGAAGAGAGGTTATATGAAAAACTTCTTTTGAAAAGTTCTTTTCTATGCCGTGGAATAGTCAGCTGATGTAGGTCTCTAAGATTACGACGATGATCATTCATCCTGAAACGTACTTTGTCGTATAAATACTGTGGAGATTTAAATTTTATTATTTTGTAACTAAGAGTAATGGTGTGTAGCTTCCTGCGATTAAACATATTGAGCCACCCAATATCTTTGAGCTTATGTGATATGTGATTTCTACGGCGAATTCCAAAGATAAGGCGAAGACAAGCATTTTGGACTTTTTGAACTCTGCGAGAATCAAGCAAGGGCCATATACGGTGTCACAGTGGTTAAAATTGGACAGGACCAGGGAATCGCATAGAACTTTTTTTAATTCTTGACATAGAAATTGTCTTTGATTATAAATAAGTTTAAAAGCGCTATAAGCTTTTTTTAGTTTGCCGGTTACATGCTCATGAAAAACTATATATATATATATATATATATATATATATATATATATATATATATATATATATATATATATATATATATATATAGATATATATATATATATATATATATATATATATATATATATATATATATATATATATATATATATATATATATATATATATATATATATATATATATATATATATATATATATATATATATATATATATATATATATATATATATATATATATATATATATATATATATATATATATATATATATATATATATATATATATATATATATATATATATATATATATTTTGAAACTAACCAAAAATCTGGTCGGTTAAAGTAAAATATAAGAGATATCGTAAAGAATAATCGTCTTAAGGGGGAACTGCACGCAGTATTATGGATCATTTGCAAGCCTTCCGCCGCTGCAATATTATGTTAAAACTATAAGAGATATGTATTAGCTTCAATGTGATTTCAATAGGGAAATATGTATAGTTGGGCGCTAAATGCGATTTTTTATGAAAAAAATCTAATCTAGAATAATAACATAGATGTAGATTTGTCTATTTTCGCCCATTTTTCGACCACTTTTTGACGCAATTGCCGTCTACGTAACTGCAAAATTTGAAATGGTAAATCGTACTCATGTCTTTGTATTTCTGCATCGCGTGTAACTTTTTGAACCCATTTTTAAACGAAATGTAATTTAAATTGCCTATGCATAACACATTTTTTTGAGGTCGGACGTGCAGGAAGTTTTTTCTAATACGTAGGTACCTTTTCATCTTACTTTGAACTTGACTAGACCTTGTCGCTAGTTTTTCACTTTTTGCGTGCAGTTCACCCTTAAAGGCTTTGATGAATCACCTATTAAAATTATATTTTTATGAAACAGTTACAGTTTCTCTGAGATATAAGTTAGTTTATGATATCTTCAATACACACACATACACCACAACATAACGCAGCACAATATATACTAATACGCCTATGAATATGTTTAACTGTTTATATTCCTATGAAAAATATACTATATGTGATACTATTTTTATAAATTAAAAACTTGGATTTAATATTCAGTTGCTTCAACTCGTATAAATTCCTGTAAGATGTTAACTATTTTTTCCATATAATCTCGATTGACAGCTTCTAAAGTATAATCTATTTAAAGTTAGATCGCTATAACATAAATGTCTGATAAATATGCAAAAACCATAAAACTCTATAACTATCTCATGTAAAGATCCCTTTTACCTTTCTTTTCGTCTGTGTGTACCGGGCATAGCACAAAAACTACTTATCCGATGGACTTTTTTTTGGTCGAAAATCAATGGTCATAAACCATTTTGGTAAAAATCCAATATGGCGGGATAAAATGGCGTCCTGGTGAAATATTAAAAAATTATTACTAAGAACTGCTTATCCAATTAACCGAAATTTTGCACAAAAATCAAGTATTACGTAGAAATCAACAATCAACATTAAAATTTTGGCACGAATCAAGTATAATCAAAGTTTTACATGGCTTCAAATTTTAGCGTGTTTAGATGTCCAAAAACATGTTTTCTGAATTCCCGTTAGTTTGTCTATCGGTCTATCAGTTCGGCATAGGTAAAAAACCACGCACCTTATTGACTTCAAATTTTGATTAAAAATTAAAGGTCTTATGGGGATGACCTGATAACATTTTGGTAAATATCCAATAAGGCGGAACAAACTGGCGACCTAGAGAAATGTTAAAAAAAGGTTATCACTAAAAAACTAATTATCTATATTACGTCATATTTTGCACGAAAATCAAGTGTTACACGGAAATGATCTGGTAAAATTTTGGTATGAATCCAAGATGACAACTTAATAAAATATTTTAAAAAATTAGCCTGAAAAAACTACTTATTAGTTCAATTTCAAATTTTGTGCAAGAATTAAGTGTGATACATAGATACACTTGTAAAATTGTGGTACGTATTCAAAACGGCGGAAAAAAATGGTAACCAAATAAAATGTTTAAAAAAATCATCGTAAAAATATTTTCTTATTCAGTTGACTGAAAATATATGTGATATAGGAATAAATTGATACGAATTCAACATCACGGAACAAAATAACGGTCTTAAAAAATTATTGTAAAAACTACTTATTCAATTTATTTAAAACTATGTCCAAAAATCAAGTGTGCAGAACTGGTAAAATATTGGTATAAATCCAATATGGGGGAAAAGATAGTATATGTATATCTGTTATCAAATAACTATGTGTGGAACTAAATTGGGTTACACTTCCTAAAAAAAAAAGGAAATATTCATAGTGAGGGAAGTTCCGGGTAAAGGAAATTTTTTTAATATAAATAAAATCGGTCTCACCCATCTTTATCACCCAAATAAATCTTATCTATCCGAAATGTGTGACCTAAATATATCGTCTCTAATTAAACTATGTAACATTTTTAAAACTAATAAATATTCATCTAATCCATTTGTATTCGATGCCGTAGTTAACCAATTAAAAACTCATTACACACCTGAGTGGCAACTTGAGTTAAATGAATAATTATTAGGTTAAAAATACCACATCGGTGTATTAGAGACGAGAGAACTGGTCATACAGACAGATTAAAGAAGATTTATTTGGGAGATAAAGATGCACCAGACAGATTTTATTTATGTTAAAATGTTATGTGTCGTCTTGGTGTCACTACTGTAAATTATTTTAAAATTCAAAAGAAAGGTATAAGGGACGAGAACAGCAGAGTTAAACGTGTCTGTAATCTTTATGTAAGTTATACAGTTTTATGGTTTTTGCATATTTACCTGACATCTATCTTATAGTGATTTAACTTTAAATAGTTTATACCTTAAAAGTTGTTGGTTATGATTTATGGTACGAATAGTTAACATCTTACAGGAATTGTTACGACTTGAAGTAAAATAGAAGTTTTTAATTTATAAATATAGTATCACGTATACCATATTTTTATAGGAATATAAACAGTTAAGCGTATTCATAGGTGCATTGGCATATGTTGTGTTGTATGTATGTGTATTGGAGATCTCATAGACTATGCCTGTTTTTATAGTTCGTGGTTCCCACTTAAGGGAGAACTGCACGCAAAAAGTGAAAATCCAGCGACAAGGTTTAGTCGAGTTGAAAGTAAGGTGAAAAGGTACCTATGCATTAAAAAAAACTTTCTGCACGTGCGACCTCAAAAAAATGTGTTATGTATAGGTAATTTAGATTACATTTCGGTTAAAAATGGGTTCAAAAGGGTTCACGCGCTGCAGAAATACAAAGACATGAGTACGATTTACCATTTCAAATTTTGCAGTTAGGTAGACAAAGGATCAATGTAAGGCGGTAAAGAGACATTTTGTGGAAAAAAAAACTTATATGCGAAGGCATGTGCGTCAAAAAGTGGTCCAAAAATGGTCGAAAATGGACAAATCCACTTTTATTTTATAACTCTAGATTTGATTTTTTCATAAAAATTCGCATTTAGCGCCCAACTATACACATTTCCCTATTAAAATCACATTAAAGCTAATACATATCTCTTATAGTTTTAACACGATATTGCAGCGGCGAAAGGCTTGCAAATGATCCATATTACTGCGTGCAGTTCCCCCTTAATGAAAATTATTTCTAAGGAACATAAAGAATTAAGCGTATTCATAGACACATAAGTATCTATTGTGTTATAGCATTGAACATCTCCTAAACTAAAACATAACTCAGAGAAAAAAGATGAATTTTGAACTAACTTCTGATTTGGTGAATAAATAAGAGCATAACTTATTATAAAATATCTTCATTCTAATAAAACGTTCTAATTTTCACAGAGTAACATAAGTAATATTTACAATACACGAAATAGTCATCCTCTATCGTTGCATCCATAGTAGGATAATCATCCTATAATGTTGTAAACTCTGGCGGATATAGGAATACAATGTAGTCGAGTTTTAACTTCGCTAAAGTATCTAATAGCTCAGCGAACCATATATTTTTATTATTTGGACATAAAAGATATGAGCTTGCAATAGTGGGAATATTTTTTTATATTCTGGCAATCTGCTGGGAATAATGTGAAATTGAAACCAACTTATATCTTTATTTCACATATTCTTAAATATTAGTGGACCTTACTCTAGGTAGTAAATCTTTATTTTTATATTTGGTTAAATGATCAGACTATGACGAAATCCCCATGTCTGCAAAATAACCACTATTGCTCTCACTTAAATATTCTTTAGATGTCAATATTAATTTGTATATATCAATTTATTTAAAATTATGGGCAAAAATCAAGGTAAAATATTGGTATGAATCCAATATGGTGAGAAAGATAGTATATATATATATATATATATATATATATATATATATATATATATCTGTTATCAAATAACAATGTATGGAACTAAGCTGGGTTAAACTTCCTAAAATAAGGAAATATTCATAGCTAAACTCCCAAACGATTAATGACCATGTTAGAAGTTTTTGTTAAATATATTACCTGTCCTACAAGAAGAATTGCTTTCGATTATATCACAGAGTACCCTCCTACGATTATGATTTCTTGGCCTCTACCCTCATCAGGCAGGCTTGTACCCAGGGAGATCTTAAATTACTGATGGCTCGATATGACTTTTTTTTTTTTTTTTGTGTGTCGATGGGGAATGCTTTTACGCACGGATTCCCTTCCAGTAGAAGGGAAGACAGTGTGGGACTCGTTGCTCTGACAGGTTTCCACCTGTCGGAGTCAACAATACCCACTAAACCCCAACGGGCCCCTATCAGATGGACCATCATTGGGCTAGCCAAGGATCCTTCGATGGGGTTGATGCCGTCCTTTCGGGAGAAACTCCTATGAAGGACATGGTCCTCGCTGTCGTAGGGGGGGGGGGAGGTCCTCACTTGGCAGGATGTTTTTGCCACCTCTCGATACTTGTAGTCACCTGAAAATAAAAAATATTATTAGTAGGGAAGTGTCGTCTTAACAGGGGGGGATATTTCTCTGTTGTCCTCCTTCCTTCTGTCCGGATTGCCGCTGCCTGCGTCCTACTGTCCCGTGGTCCAGTCTGCCGTTGTCAGTGTCCCTCCGTCAGTGTGCCTGGTGGTCTTCGAGTTTTTGGTCCTCTTCTGTGCCCTCAGCGACACTGCTGTTCCGTGATCCGGCAGTGTTGAGGCTGAGGTGGGGTGTTCTTTTACCTCAGGTTCAACTGCAGCTCACGCCGGAGCCAGTTGAGGTACCTGGGATCCTCTTCTTTTACCTCAGGTTCAGCTGCAACTCACGCCGGAGCCAGCTGAGGTACCTGGGAATCCTCTTCTTGGAATTTGATGGCCTCTTGTTGATACTCTTGGGGTTTCGGTGAGCAAGATCTAGTTCCTGAGGAGCACGGAGACTCAGAAATTTCGATTTGCCCACTTCCATCCTAGAGTATATTAGTGCAGGAGCCCGTGTCTGGGTCTCCTGTACCTTGTCCAGTTGTTCTGTCTCGGAGTTAGCGGATTGTAGTCTACCAGGTCTCGTAGGCTTTCGTTGGGGTGATTTTCTGCTGCCCTGAAGGCTCGGGTAGCCTTTTGCCGCATGAAGTCTTCGATAGGTGTCCATTAAAGAACACGCTGCAGATCCTCATTCCTGATAAACCAAGGGGCGTCAGCTGCCATCCTAATGAGTTTGTTTTCTGTCCTCTTTAGCTTCATAAGGTGGGATTTAGAAGCATATCCGAAGGATGTGGAGCCATATGTGAGTTGGCTCCTGGCTACTGTTTGGATCAGTAGTAGCTTGGTCCTAAGTCCCATTTCACTTTTCCGACAGAGCAGTGGATAAAGTTTACCCATCGCTAGTCTGGTTTTTGTCCTCGCTGCGTTGATATGGTTATTCCATGTCAAGCTTCTATCCATGGTCATCCCTAGGTACTTGGCCTCGTGTAACCAAGGGATCTCGACATCTCCAACTCGGATTCTAGCTCTTGGAGCCAGTCTCCTACGTTGGAATAGGATTGCTTGGGACTTCTGGGGGTTGATCTTAACCTTCCATTTGACACACCAGTCATGAAGGTTATCAATGTCCTTTTGCAGTCGTCTGCCCATTATCCGGGTGCTTCTGCTTTGGTGAAGGATGGCCGTGTCATCAGCGTAAAGTGCCATTAAGCCCTCATCTCCGATTGGGACATCGTGAGAGAATATGGAGTATAAGACGGGTCCCAGCACAGACCCTTGTGGTACTCCAGCTACTAGGAGCTGAATGAGAGTCATTCACCTTGACTGTGAATGATCTGTTATTTAGGTAGCTCCTGATAAGCTTTATGTTTCTTCTCTCGTATCCAGCCACCGACATTTTGTGGATCAGGCCTTGGTGCCACATTCTGTCGAAAGCTCTTTCGATGTCCAGGAAAACTGCTCCTGTGGCCTCTCTATTGTTGAATCCTTTGGTGATATACTCTGTGGTTCTGAGTACCTGCTGCTCAGATGAGTGCCCTGCCCTGAAGCCGAATTGTTCATCTGGGATGGAATCTAGTTCTTGGGACTCATCTTTTAGTCTTTCAGCTACTTTGCTTAAAGCAGGGAGTAGACTGATGGGCCTGTAGTTGTGTGGTACTGTCCTGTCTTTTCCTGGTTTTTCAATGACGATGACTTCTGCCTTTTTCCATGTGCTGGGGAAGTGGCATGTTCTTATGATGGAGTTTATGATGTTGGCCATCGCACTGTATCCTTTCCTGGGGAAGTTTTTCAGCATCTTGTTGGTGATGCCGTCGGCTCCAGGGGCTTTCTTGACCTTCAGTTTCCTGATAATGTCTCGAACTTCCCCGGGTGAGACAGGATGTGGATTTTGTTGAGGTAAAATCCAAGCATTCAGGTCTCTAACTGAGTCCTGGACCTCTTCGGTGAGCTCTTCGTCTTCCTCTGGGTATTGGTTTAGCTGACCTTGTTGGACTATGGCATCCGCTAAGGCTTCAGCTTTGTCCTCGTCGGTGTAGATTGGGCCATTTACACCTTGGAGTGGAGGGATAGGACGTTTGTCCATTCGAAGAGCACGTTGCATCTGCCAGGCTGTTTGGTGATGCGTGTCTAGGGATCTCAGCTTTTCCTGCCACTTGTTGTTTCGGTGTTCTTGTAACCGGTTTCTCAAATTTTGAGAGTGTCGGTTTAGAACAGTCCTGTCCTCTTCCTCGTGGGATCTGGCGTAGATCCTGCGGAGGCGTCTGTTGGTCCTGATCTTATCTCTGAGATTTTCAGGAAGCTCCTCGGTTTGTCGATGCCTGCTTATGTCTTCCACTACTGTGTTTTCATCGAAGGCATTCAGGATGGCTGTCTCTAGACTTCTTACGGCTTCATCTAGTCCCTGAGGAGCGCGGATCTCAGGGATTTCGATTGCAGCTTTCCGTTGTCTTTGATAGGCCTTCCAGTCGGTCGTCTTCTTGGTGTGGCGATTTACTCTGTTGAGGTTTACTCCTACTTGCAGGAGTACCGGGTTGTGGTCGGATGTACCCTCATTCAGAGTGTTTATGTCCAGCTCTTCCCTGATGTTTTTCAGGAGTGCTATATCCAACACGGTTGGCCTCCCGTTTCCACGGGGGAGGTGTGTTGGTTGTTCTGGTCCTATTATGGCGAGTCTATGGTCCTCGCATAGTCTGGATAGTTTGCGACCATTTGAGTTGGTATGGGTGCAATGCCATTCTTCGGATCTGCAGTTGAAGTCACCAATGATAATTTTGGCTCTTCGTCCTCTGGCTAGATGCTCGATGTCCTCATTCAACAGCTCTTGTGTTGGGGCGCGATACGCAGAGGTAATTTTGATCGGTACTCTACGCGTGTAGACCTCTATGGAGATGGCGTCTAGTTCCACGTCCTCAACCCCCAGGAAGGAGTGTGGAACGCCTTTTCTGACCAGGATCGCGACTCCTCTCATGGCTCGGTGACCAGGAGGTTCGTATCTGTAGATGTGATATCCTGGGAAGGTCATTCTTATTTCAGCTGTTAGTTTAGTCTCCTGTATTGCTAGAACATCGGGGCGATGTTCTTCCAGGAGTTCTAGGACGTCAGTTTTCCTGGCCCTTAGACCGCAGGTGTTCCAGGAAATGAGTTTTAGGGTTTCATTTTGTTGTTCTGGCAGTGCTTATTTTAGTCTACGGAGCTGTTCCCCCACAGCCTTTGTTATTGTGGGAATTATGGTTTCCACAATAGAGGGCATCATTCCGGTGACGGCTTGCAGGATTGCAGCCTGGAGATCAAGAGGAGGGGAGCTCCCCTTCTTTTCCTTTGGGGGAGTAGTGGTAGTTTTGGCCACTTCCGTATAGGTGGCTTTAGTTGCAGGTTTCGTGGCTGCAGGCTTCACTGTGTTTTTGAAGTTGGCCCATGGGGCTATAGGTGCCTTTTTAGGGGCGGGATATTTCGGGCAGCCCTTGTAACTGGCCGGATGTCCTTTTTGATTCCAGTTGGCACAAACTGCATTTTTGGAGCCATCTTCCTCCTTTTCCGGGAGTCGGCATGCGTCCGATCTGTGTAGTCCTGCACATTTAACGCACTTGTCTGGGTAGGTACATAGCGATTGTGTATGTCCGAACCGCTGGCACTTGAAACACTGTTTTACAGTGCCGTCTTTTCTCTTATTTTCCACTTTGACCACCCGGTCAAAGAGGGTGCTTATTTTCATTATTTGGTTGTTTGTGGTTTTAACCAGGAATAATGGCATGGGTTTCTTTGTAATCCTTGAAGTCATTCTGACTACGCTAGCATCAGTAATGCCGAGTTCGTGTAGTTCTTGTACTATGTCCTCTACCGGGGTGTTCGTGTGTAAGCCACGGATTACCGCGTGTGTCCTTTTTTCCTCCGGGAGCTGATAGGTGTGGTATGGGCGATTGGCCTCTTGAGGGTGGAGGGTCAGGGCCCTATGGTCGTTGGCTGTTTTTGGAAAAATTTGGAGTCTCGAGCCGGAGGCCTTTGCTTTATTGAAGCCTATGTTTGCTCCTTTGATGTTGCGACGGACTTCTGTCCAGGTCCCGTCGTCCTCAATAACTACGGGGGGAATTTTCGGGGTAGTTTCTTGGGACACTACACTTTTGGCGGCTTCGGTTGTTTCCATAGGTACACTGTTTTCACTGTTTTTATTTGTGGGGTTTTCATTTTTGGGGATTTCACTGTTCTCACTGTTCTTACCACTGGGGGGGGATTTAACCCTTTTTCTTTTAATTTTGGTTTCGGCAGATGTATTTGATTGTTCGCTCTGCGGGGGGTGCCGAGTCGTCTTCCCTTCTTGTTGTGTAACAAGAAGATTTTCTAATCTATCGAGCCTGTCTGTAAGGCTTCGACTTTCCTCTCGTAGGGTCTTTAAGTTTTCACTCAGGCGGAAGTTTTCCTCCTTCAATCTTAGGATTTTCTCGGATTTTGCTTCCGAGGAAACTTTGCTCACTTTTGATGATTTGCTTGGCTTCATCCTATTTTGCACTCACTGCACTAGTCCTCACAAGATATTTCCAATAAAGGAAAATTATCCACTTTAACACTTTAACTGTACGGAGCCGGGTGAACCGAATCGATCCGTACTGTTTCAATGCAAAAAGCGAACTGACGATATGACAAAATCCAAAACGAAACGTGAATCATACTGGAACAGTACTACATGCTATTTGTAACACTTAGCGCCACCTCTTGGGGCTCCGGTGGTTTCCGGCTGCAGACCTACAGGTATTTTTTAACTAAGTATGCACAGCATCATCATGCGGAGAGTAGATACTAAAATCGATAAAAATGGCGCTTTCACACATTTTTATCAAAAGTTTTTGTAGGCCGTTTTGCCCCGGAAAGAATTATATCTTTTTGCTATTTTACGTATATCTTTTCCGGCCAAGAACTTTCGATAAAGATGTGTGAAAGCGCATTTTTATCGATTTTAGTATCTACTCTCCGCATGATGGTGCTAGTGCATACTTTTCAAAAATACCTATGGGTCTGCAGCCAGAAACCACCGGAGCCCCAATAGGTATAACTAAGTGTTACAATTAGCATGTAGTACTGTTCCAGTATGATTAACGTTTCGTTTTCGATTTTGTCATATCGAGCAATCTGTTATTTCAGATCTCTCTGGGTACAAGCCTGCCTGATGAGGGTATAGGTCCAGAAATCATGATCGCAGGAGGGTACTTTGTGACATAATCGAAAACAATTCTTCTTGTAGGCCGTTTTGTACCTGCAGAAATTATATATTTTTGCTATTTTACATATATCTTTTCCGACCAAGAACTTTTGATAAGGATATGTAAAAGTGCATTTTTATTTATTTAGTAAGCTCTAGGTAGCTTACTTTATAATAAGACTCCTCTCGTATGATGGCAATTTATACAATATGTATAAAGTTATTCCAAAATAAATATATGTACATATAAATCGTGTTACATGTGTGTGATGGAATACCTTTCAATTTTTCGATTTTTTAAAATTTATTTTTCTTCATATTCATGTTGTATATATGTTTCACCTTTTTTTATTGTGTTTGTTTAGCCGAAAGACACTGTTCTCTTGAATATCTGTATTAGACATGTGATAATAAGAATTTGTTTTATTTACATATCTAACAATCATTCAGATTGAAACAAATATATATTTTTATCTCCATAACGTTTTTTTCAAAATCATATATACATACATAATAGATAAAAACAAGGTTTTTATTTAAGAAAATAAAATTTTACCGACTTTTTAAACATTTAGTTAAACCACTGTTTTGACATAAAGGCCTGACGAAATTTTACTAGTTCATCCCTATTTCACACTTGTTTTTTTGTAAAAAATTTCAACTTAATTGGACTAGTAGTATTTTGATACTGATATTTTAAATATTTAATTAGGCTTCAATTTTGTTTTCCCATAATGACTCCTTACTAATATTTTACCAATTTGACTCTATATCACACTTGATTTTAGGGCAAAATTTGAGATAAATTAAATTAGTAGTTTTTTAGTAATGATATTTTTTAACTTATTAGGCTGCCATTTTGTTCCGCCATATTGGATTTTTACCATGTACAAATGTACCATGTCATCCCCATGTGTTCCTAAATTTTTGACCAAAATTTCAAGACATCGGATAAGTAGTTTTTTTATCTATGCCGCGAACATAAAGACAGATCGACGAAATTGATAAAACATGTTTTTCAACACCATGAAACGCAAAGATCTTTCCTCTTATGAGGGACGTACAAATAGCTTTCTAGTTTTTAGTGAATACAAAACAATAAAAGCAAATCCTAAACCATATGTAATAATAATAATATAATAAAAGAAGATCAAAAAGTGGGTAACTACTAATTAAATTTAAAAACTTGTATATTATGTCGATGTCAGTATAAAGTTAGCCCGCTGAACAAAATAATTGTTACAGGTGGGAGATTGCTTGCCATGGATTTGCTCATTTATTTTCCTCTAGAGTCTAAGTATTTAGAATTGATACCTTTCTATTGCCTGGCTGTAGTTAGAGGAGATACTTATTATTGTTTTTTATAAATATGTTCGGTTGGACAATCAACCAACCGACTTGGTTCCTTGCAACAAAATGCCGAGTCGCCTTACGAGTAATCGTAAAATTCTGCAAAAACCAAACTTACTTAACGAAGGTAAGTCAGAGAAGGTCTTATTCAGTAGAAACTGGGAACCATTTTAATGTGGGGCCGTTGTTCTTGAACGGTGCCGCCCTTCTTCTATTGACTATTAATACCAATTTAGGGAAGTAAAGTATAAAAATCTAAAATAAATATTAATACGGACCAATGTTCTTCTAAGGTGGAATCTTTAAAGAAAAGTACATCGCTTTTAAAAAATATGTTTATAATGTTAGTATTTTTGTATTGTAGCGGAGGGTCGTGGGTTTGGGAACGTTGGCGGAGCGGGGGTGCATGTACGGGCGTGTGTGACGGGAGCCTAATGGACAATGGATGATAGTTTACTAAACGCGGGCACCCGGGTTAGAAATAATCAAAATAAATCCATTAAAAGCAAAAAATTTAATGATAGCTCATCTTAATATTAGATCTTTTAACACAGGTTTTGATAAATTTGTCAATTATGTGAATCAGTTTGATGTATTAGGTGTGTCAGAAATATTGTTAACATCTAGTTACAAAAGCAGCGTTTTTAGTATAAATGGGTATAACTTCATCCGAAAAAACAGGGTAAGCAGAGGGGGAGGCGTAGGGGTTTATCTAAAGAAAAACATAAAATTTCAAATAGTCCAGCTCGATCTGTCATCGGATAGCTGCGAATTCTTAACTTTAAAATTAATACTAAACAAAAAAAAAGTATATTGTTTACAAATATATACCGCCCGCCCTCTGCAAATTCTGATAACTTTATTGAATGCATGGAGGATATAATGAGTCTCACAGTGCCATCCTACGACTACGTAATTTTTTCAGGTGACAGCCAACACGGGTAAATATGATTGCAAATACAAATAGTCTTATCGATGTTATAATATCAAATGGGAATATTGCCATTCAAAACAGTGACGTTATTCCTATTTCCGAAACAGTATCTGACCGTTTCTTAATCTATACTACATTCAAATGAATTAGAAAACCTTATAAAGAAAAATACATAGAGTACAGGGATTATAATACTATTATTTATGATGACTTGGAACGGGATGCCGTCTTACTCCAATGGCATTCATTATATTTAGCTAATGATATTAACCAAAAATTAGGTATTTTTAATAACAATATTTCTGTGGAAAAAATGCAAAAGGGGACAAGTCCAAAAACTACTTTTTTCATGAGAGCCAAAAAACTAGTTTTTAAGGAATCAACTTTTTATTAAACATTATTTAAAAGGTTACTACATTATATTTAATGCTAGAAAATGTTTTACTAGAAAAAGAAACAGGTATATACATTTGTTTTTCAATAATTAAAAAAAAAAAGAATACTTATCCCTTTTTCCTTTAAAAAATAATCATCATGAAAATGGCAAAAGGTGATAAGTAGACATATACCTTTTTGTTTGTGAACAATAGTACAAAAACAAATTTCAAAAGCTAAATAATTTGGATAACCGTACTTATACTTTTAGATTAAAATAAATAGTTCATTTTTTTATTTTTATTGGGTATATTGTCTAATACTTTACGACTTGGTATGGCGATTTAAATCAAACAATGATAATTACAAGTATTTTATATTATATTATACTGCAAACTACATCAATATAAAACTTAAACATAGGTATTACCCTGTATTGCAAAAGAAAAATAAATTTCAAAATAACATTAGGTATAACTTAAATATTTTAATCTTCAGCATCGCTTTCTAATCGATCAAGATCGGGGTCTATATCAACTTGTTCTTCTTTAGTTAAGAGTTGTTGATAAAATGCATGACAGTCAGAATCAATTTAAGGTAGTAGTTGTATCAAATCAGCCTTTTTTTTAGAGCTTATCGGTAAGGGTCCTGTATAGGCATTTTTTACAACTATATCAGTCATTTGGACCAATCTAGATTCTCTTCTTTTAAAGTTTATATTTTTAAAAGCATCATCGTTTCCATAGCTATTCTTATATTGCACTTCACCAAATAATTTACTAAACTTTAGCCATTTCACTTCCCTAAATTCAAATTTGTTTCCATCAGTATCGGTTTTTCTTTTGACTAGCGGGCCTTTTTTTTCAAGAAAAGCAGAAAAATTTAAAAAGTATTCCTGTTCCATTGGAACTATAGTAAATTGTTGCTTTCTGGAGGCAATTCTTACTAGTTGGAACCAGTCTCTGGGAAGGTAAATGGGAAAAGGATTTTTTTTTGCTTTGCGTTCAATGGCCGCGTGATCCGCATCGCACTCCATGTACGTATGACCTGGTATTAAATATTTATGCTCCACTATTTGAAGTAAAGAATGGTTTCCCAGAGCGTAAGTCATCATGGCTATAACTGTGGAATTCTTATTCTGCCCACCGCATGTGTCAGAATAAAAGATAATGTGATTAATTTCTGGTGACAAATAATTATTAATAAAATTATATAAACATGAAGCAATTTCATTTGATCCTCTATTTCTATTGGCTTCATGCCACATAAAGTGGTTTGATAAGTTGGTTGTGCAGTTATGTATAGTTAAATTATAGGTACTAAATTGCCTTTTATAAAATACATTTCCGGATGATAATTTTGGTGTCGGTAGGACTTGTTGCAAATCAAAAGTTAATACCCAAATATTTTTTTCTCTTCTACTTCTTTCTATATCCTCTTTTTTCATCGAGTAAGCTTGGTCAGCCAATTCCTGGTGTCTTTTCAGTTTTAATTCTAGTTCCTGTTTCTGTTCTTCGTTCTGAACAATTTTTTATAGACATGTGCAAACTGTCGCACGTTGTACAGGTATCTAAAGCAGGTTTTTTAAATCGTAAACCGGTCTCTTTAAAAACTCTGCTGTAGATAGGTTTTGATACAGGTTCTGAAACTTTTTCCTTGTATAAATCATACATAATATTTAGGTTAAGTTCTGAGCCTAAGTATTTTTTTTTAGTATGGCGTCTTGAATAGTGCGACTCGTACGCTGGAAACGATTCTTTATGCGTTTTAATTTCACCCAGTTTTTCTGACGATATCTTGTTTTTCGGTTCATGTCTGCCCCTTTTGTCGCCGTGAAGTATACCAGAATTAGATAACCTTTTATTTTTAATTGTACATTCAATTATTTTAGGTGATTCATCAAAAGTTGCCAAAAAACAACACTTACAGACATTGATTATTTTTTCCTTAGAGTTTAGGAAATAGATGTAACTTACAGTTCTGTTTTTATGCATTTTTCCTTCTTGCTTTGTCTTTTCTAATTTTTTTGCTTTTACTTGGATTAGGCTTGCCAAATAGGCTATTCTCTTTTCATAAGATCCCAAATTCCAGTATTCTTGAAAAATGATTTTTCTCTCGTCATCTTCTATTTTCGCTTTACACCTCATTCTACAATCCTTTAATGGCTGTAATTCTTTCCGCTTAATTTGTTTTCCTTTTTTTGTTTTGTAGCTAAGTCCCGCATTTTTTGCTGTTTTTCTCATTCTTTTTAATAATTTGCTTGAAATTTTATTATTTTTTACCTCTTCTTCTTCTTCATCATTATTTGATTCTTCATCTAAGGAATGCTCTTGATAAGGATCGTCGCCTACCTCATTATTTTCCAAGCTTTCCTCTACTTCAACACATTCCATAGTTTCCAAAAGTTCGTCTGCTAGTTCTTTTTGAATTGCATGCTCCATACTTCCATCAGTATTCGGATATGTTATCAGTACTACTTGGTCATTGTCAGTTTGTATTGTTTGAAGTTCCTCCATAGGTGTTGAATAAAGGATTGAAGTTTCTAAAAATATTAATTATTATTTTGCTGCGATAGAAATTTTTACAAAAAAGTTTATTTGGCTTAACGCAGCACGATATAAAAATTACATAAAAATTATTAAGAATTTCAAAAATATATTATGGGTTGCAGTGGATTATTGAGTTAATAATTAATAATGTAATTTTTATATCGTGCTGCGTAATGCCAAATAAACTTTTTTTTAAATCTGACCTGTCTTAGCTTTTTTTTTAATGGCGGTTTCGGCTGGTAGCACTGGCACGCACTGAGTGTATTTCCATCCTTTATTAAACAACGTAAAAAAATAAAAACAACAATACACTGACTGCGCACTGGGTGCAACAATGAAACAGAGACGAAACCGCTATAAAACTTTACCTAACGTAAATAATTTAATGTTTCCAACCCAAATGCCTCTATAGGCATAAACAAAAAAAAATATTTTTTAATTACCTACCTTGATTCACCGACATATTGTCATACTTTCCTTCTATTTCAGGTATGCTACTGATTTCGCATTTGCCTATCTCACTATCTCCAGTAGTTGTTTCTATTACTACCTCTTCCATTATAACGCTATTTTCTTCTACATGTAGGTCTTCTAAAAATAATAATAACCGATATCAGATAATATTATTTATGAGCTGTCTAAAACTAAAATCGTTGCAGGTCTTAATGTCACCACCAGCAAAATGCATAAGACGACAATGGTGTCATTAGTCACGGACAACGGTTTTAGTTTTAAACCAAGAATATGGTGCGTAATCCAAATTTAGCGGCTAATCAATTATTAAAAAAAGCAGTTTATTTACACAAGGAAAACAAGAAAATTAATTAGTTGGTTATTATTTTTATATTTTAAGCAGTGCCGGTTTATCCAGGGGTCTTTTGGGTGCTGTAGCACCGGGCGGTAGGCGCAGCGTAACGCTTCTAAAATTTCAATGCTTCTGCTTATGTTTATTTTTTAAATTTACATACTGAAATGAAAAAAAAGCTATACATCTTAGATTGAGATTACTACCCTTGCGTAAGTAAATCCACCCATCTCTATTACTTAAACTATTTCATGATTATGTGAAATAAAAAATAAATGTTTCTAAAAAATGGTTTTGTTTTAATTTTTTTTTCAACCTGGGGGCGGGGAAGCGTAGCACCTGGCGGCAAAATTCCTTAAACCGGCAATGATTTTAAGCATACATCAAACAAAACATATTTAAATAATAACTTATTATTTGAGGTTATGAAACCCGCGTTTATTATATGAAGAATTAAAATAAAAAATAATATGAATAGAATATATGGATATTTCACTTACCGTTATTTGTAGTATCACTGCCGATATTAATACATTCAGCTAATATTCTATATCCACGGGATTGTTTATTAAAACCATTATTTTTGCCACCCGACATTTTTAAAATACTCGCTTTTACGTTTTTGCAGTTAAACTAAGAATACCAGAAGTGATAAGTGCATTTATCCTTTTGTCCGTGTAAACACACTTTTAAATTAGTATAAGGCAAAAGGGGATAAGTCAACATATCCCTTTATGCCATTACGCTAAAATATTATTTTTGAATTCGGGCTTAGTTAAGTCGACTTATTCCCTTTTGGCTAATTTAATAATTTAAGTTTGTTTAAAAATCTTAAAAATGTAAGGGATAAGTATACTTATCGCTTTTGAATGATGTATTTTCCATGCAGTTTTTATAAGTATACTTATCATTTTTTTTTGCTGGAAAGGATGCCTATGGCATCTAGGAGCTTGATGGTGCAATAAAAACAGTTATGGGATAAGTTGACTTATCCCCTTTTGCATTTTTTCCACAGATTTTATCTTTGATTAACAAGCATGCTCCCTTGCAGAGGAAATTAATTCACTATCGACCTTTTATCCCGTGGATATCAGACAATACAAAATTATTAATAAAATTAAGAGACAAAGCTCATCGTAAATACTTAAAAAATAGGACACAAGGGAGTCTATTATATTATCGAGACCTTAAGAACTATACGAAACATGCGATAGCACGAGAGAAAGTTGCATATTTTAATCAGATGTCTAATAAAACAGGTAAAGATTTTTGGGCAAATGCGAACAAACTAAATTTAACACATACTGAAACTCATGAACTGCCCCGTGAACTTGCAGATGAAACCTCACTCAATAATTATTATGTCCAAAGCAGTAATGTAGTGGATACTACATCAAACGATAAAATAAAATTTTATGAACAAAATATTCATCCAAACGTAACCCATGACCTCAATTTTAAATTAATGGATGAAATATCAGTATATAAAATAATTAATCAGATGAGTAGTAATGTCATAAGTGAAGATGAAATTTCTTTAAAGGATATAAAGTTGTGTTTGCCTTTTTGTATAAAATCTCTTTTAAATATAATTGATCATTGCATATTGGAAAATGTTTTTCCAGATATCTGGAAGAAAGGTATTATTAAACCTTTACCTAAGATTGCTACTCTCAAAAATTCTAAAGATTTAAGACCTATATGTATATTGTCAGTTATATCAAAAATTATTGAGAAACATATCTACAACCAAATTTCTTCTTTTTCCCCTCCCTTGAAAATTATACCAGACTGTCAGTCTGGATTTCGTGAGTACTTTAGTACATCCACTTGCCTTATTAACCTTATAATAAGAATTAACGAAGAGAAAAAGGAAGTGACTTGTTTGTGTTTACTCGATTTTAGTAAAGCATTTGATACTTTGAATCACACAATGTTACTAGCTAAGCTTCATTATTTTGGATTTTCGGAGAATGATGTTAAATTTCTTAGATCATATCTCTCAAATAGATATCACTGTGTATCCGTTAAAAGGCAATCTACCAATTTTAAATCGTCATATATACCTATGACAACAGGTGTCCCACAAGGCTCAATACTTGGGTCACTTCTTTTTTCACTATATGTTGCGGATATGAATAATGTATTAGAATATACTAAATTGCAACAATATGCTGATGATTCTCAGCTGTATTCACTCGATAAACTGCAAACATCTCTAATAAATTTTAACAATGATTTACGAAAATTAAATGAATTTGCCCAGGACCATAATTTAAAATTAAATGCATCCAAATCTGATATCCTATTTTTTGGGAGCAGTAAGTCTATTATAACACATTAAAGGACAAATAAATAACACGTATTTACCAGTGGTTGCTGAAGCCAAGAACCTGAGAGTTAATTTTGATATTGGTCTTACTTTTCAATCGCATGTAAAAAATAAACTTAACGTTGCATATATGCGCTTAAAAATATTAACAAATTTTGAAAAGTATTTACCCCAAAAACTTCAGAATGCTTGTATGCGTTTTTCCTTTAATATTCTTTTTAGAAATCACATTACTCCATATCTTTATAATTCAATTTTATCCATGCTAAACCGACGTAAATTTACTCTTTAGTCTTGAAAACTGGTCAGCCCCCATATTTAAGAGCCCTATTTAATATACATAATCACTCTCATCTTACTAGAAATGTAAATAATTTTACTATACCACCCCACAAAACAGCAAATTTTCAAAAATCGTTTAGTTTTGTAGCAATCCAGTTATGGAATAATCTTCCTAATCACATTTTTCAATTTTTAAATTTAATGAATACATTAAGAATTTACTTTTAAATGAGCAGCGAAACATTTAGAAATAACTGGTTATTTTTTTCTTTTCTATCTCGATCTGCTTTTAAACAAAACTCATACAGTCAGTTAAATAAATCTATATATAAATAATTTTTTAGTTTAATACGCTGATGTGCCGACTTTTCAATTAAAATCTCATTTGTTCCTTGTTTTGCGCTCGTTCTGCACCGCTCGTATTTGTGTATCGCTGCTTTGCCTATTCGTGAACTCCGCCTTTTGTGTAAATTATAAGGTTAAACTATATATAAATATGTATTTATGCTCGCATTTAAGTTGTATTATTATTATTAAAATTAGGTAATATATGTTTCTAGGGCAAGGCTACTCCGACATATATCCTTATGTCGGTGTATCAGATTTATAATCGCAGTGTTGTCCTTATTCGTCAGAACTAATCTTATTTTAAATCATAATTTACATCTTATTATATTTAACTGACTAATAAAATAGTTTTGAATTTGAATTTTGAAAAGAGGGCTAACTAACAAAGGTACCTCTTCTTCTACCTGGTCCACAATATAAACCTGTAAACATATGTATTAACATTTTTTTAGGATATACATTTAAGAATAATACAGAAATATTTTCTGAGATATTTTATATAATTATCTACATATAAACTTATAAATTATAAACAAAAATGTTTTTTTTTTCTAGGTGAACATTGTTGAATCTCGTCCGCTAACATTCGTCAAATCACCTTCTCTACGATCCGGTAACGAAGTGTCAAAGAACTCTCCTGATGTTGACCCTGACGCTGATATTAAAACTATTAACGAGACATCAGCCGTGGTTAAATTTAGCCCGGATATTGCCAGGCAAAATGTATTAGCTACTAGTCTGGGGGGGAAGGAAGAAAATGGGCTTAGCGGGCAGTTTGTAGTTCAGTATGATGTGGAGAGAGATCCCCAAGGAGGAGAGGTATGTAATATAAAGTAAAATCATTAATCATAAAACAGTGTTTGACATCTGTTATTATTTATATTTTTAATAATAATAATAAAAATAATATATATTATTATTTTTTTATTATTATTATTAATTATTATAATTTTTAAATTTTTATTTTGTTACTATTCCATTGAGAAAGGCTGAAACGTCTGGAAATATAAATAATAACAGATTTTTCAAGGAAATAAAATAAAAAACTCGAACCATATCCCAAGAAAACAAAAAATCTAAATATATAATTAAGTAATATAAAAATTCCGTTTAGTGTTTGTTAACGGACTCGAGTTTCTCGCAGTACTTTGCATACATGAGCTTACTTACCTGATCTGATTTGTGATTTGGAACTCACGTGTTAAATATTTCTAAACTCGATATTGGAGATCGTGCGGGGCCCTTATTTATAGGGGACCTACCTTATTTGGTCTGACACCTCAGCTTCCTCAGTGATATTATTATTATTGATCCCCCTAAATAATAATAACAGTAATAATAATAATAATAATAATTATAATTATAATAATGTATATGAATATAATTACAAAATACCGACTCACGGATAAACCACTAGCTAACGACAGGCCGGATATAACACTTTTGGATAAAATTAGAGCAAAGTAGCATACTTTATAGACATATCCCATTGGATAGATCATAATCTACACTAAGAAGAAACGGAAAAATTTAATAAATATTATGAGCTATGCGAGGAATACAGAAAAATGCTTATTGACGTGACATACACCTTCTCGAAAGACATACATATGGAATTTGGAATTGAAAAAAAGTAAGTTCTTCACCAACAAGGCACAAACATCAAACCTCCACCGCATAGTGAGTCTAAGTGACAACTCATACTCTCCACTTAATCTCGCAAATGATAACATCATTCTAAAGTCACTTTCAGACCCCGACAAACAGGAACAGTGGGCTCAAATGGCACTGCACGACATCACAATGACTTGAATCAGCCACACTAGAGATCATAGACTATACAGCAGATAATATCTGGCTGCACTTACTTAGCAAACACGGACTACCTCCAGCGACAAAACCATCATACACCAAAAGCTTGCTAATAAATGCGGGCTCCTGAACACCTTTGTGTCCTATTATAAATACCAACCAAGTTCAGTGCATGAAAATAATGCCTTCAAAGTGTACTGCGACCGGGCAATTATCACCGACAGACGGGTGACGAATAATCAGCCTGATGTGGTACTGTTAAATAAAGAAACAGAGACAGCTGATTTGGTAGATGTCGATGTACCCAACAATAACAACGTGTTGGATAAATATAAGAGAAAAAGGCCAAATATGCGGAGCTGGCCATCGAGACACAGCAGCTGTGGAGACTGAATAAGGTTCATGTGATACCGATTATCATATCATCAAAGAGACTAGTTCCAAAAACACTAGAACAGAACCTGAAAATCATAGGACTGCATACTAACACCTTCATCGACATTCAGAAGGCAGTCCGGCTCAGAACTTGCCACATAGTGAGAACATTTTTACAGGAACATTTGTTGAGAAATTGATTGTCAATTTCAGTAATAATAATAATAATAATATAATATATAAACATCAACATGGAATTTGGTATAAGTAAATGCAAGCTACTTCATATGAACAAGGGACAGTGGAAAGACAACCCTACCACGGAAACAATCAACAATGAAACCATATATAACATGCTCAATAAAGAAACTTACAGATACCTAGGCTTCCATCAAAGCACCCAAATTAACCACACTCATATTTAAATTTAAAACCAGACTCACAAAACTACTAAAAACAAAACTGAACTCCAAAAATCTAATGGAAGCTATTAACACCTTCGCCATATCTATTCTTATGAATTCGTTTGGTATCATTAAATGGTTACACACAGACAAAGAAAACATTCACATTCTCATACGCTCTGAATTCACTAAACCCAGGAAGTTATACCCCAATGCATGCAAGAAAAGACTCGCCATTGAGAGAATAGAAGGAGGGAGGGGAATTATAGATATACAATCGCTAAATAAAAACCGAATCTACGAACTCAGAAAATTCTTCTATAACAAACAAAATAACCTCCATAGCAACCAGAAACTACCAAAAGCATATCATCAAGGACACAACCATTGAAGACGACAGGTGAAGGAAGTGTCACCAGCAGAAAGAAACGATCGACCACATAACGAGTGGCTGTAGAATAATGGCCGCAACTGAGCAGCAAAGGTCGTTCATCAAGCATTAGCCACAACATACAAACTAACAGAGAACTCAAACCCTTACTACCATTATACACCAACATCCGTACTTGAAAACGAAGACTACAAACTCTACTGGGACATTGACATCAACACAGATAAAAAAATCCCCGCAAACAGACCCGATATCAGCTTTCAATTCAAAAAAGAAAAGATCACTTATCTAATTAACATGGCTGTCCACAACGACGAGAACTTCAAAGCGAAATACAGTGAGAAGATCACCAAATACAAATGGCAATGGAAATATAAACCTGTGGAAACAGGAAAGAGTCATCATTGTTCCTCTCGTCATATCAGTAACAGGCCTCACCCCAACAACGTTTACATCGCATTTGGCCTAATTAAGACTTAATACAGACACTCACAGGAACATCCAGAAATCATTTTGAAAACATGTAGCATCGTTGGATCATTTCTTAATACACATTAGTAGTTTTTTTTCCTTTTCCTTTTTTTTCTGTACTGAGTTGTTATAATCCCGTCAGTATAAAATACAGCCACAGGAATACTGTGATAATAATAATAATAATACTTAAGTTGCTTTCATTTTAATATTACCGTCTGCTGATAAAATTTGTGAGGTACCTTTTGAGGTCATCTAGAAATAACCATGAATTAATATTTAAAAGCATAATAATCATAACATTACTAATTATAATAATAATAATAAAACCTCAGGGGTATAGAGAAATGCCTTTATGTCTCTCTATCCACGGGCACGCGCTCCCGAGGTACCCTAGCCAGCGCTCCGCTCTCCTTTACCCTCTTATTGCCTCACCGTCCCCAAACACCTATTTTCTTCCTTACCTCATATTTCCTATCACTCACTATCACTTTTCCTATCCTCCCTCGTTCGCAGAGTATATAAATCCCTGGCAGTAGGTAAAATGCAACACTTATGAAATGTACAATTTACGGAGTAAACGGGTGAATCGACATTGTACCACCATAACCTCTTGTCGCGCTCAGGATTTAGATAGAAGATCCTGTGTGTTAAGTGAGTTACAGTCTCCCTCGACTAACGTCGGAAACAGCGTGATGCCGAGTATGGTTACTGCAATAACCCCACCCCCTCTTGTGGCACCAACCACCGACACGCCACACGCCCAGCTCTCGCTGTTTCTGAGGAGACGTATGTCACCAATCCTCAGACCACGAAGGCTGGAAAGCTATGAAAGCGTATGAAATGGACACCAGAAATGAATTGTTTTATCATGCGCTCCTATTATAACATCACCAGATTTGAGACCGACCTAACCACCCACCGGATCGGCCTTCATAGTGTTTTCCTTCAGAAATACTCGGATCTTCAGAACATCACCGAGCAACGCATTAATGGCCGTATCTACAAATTTGTTTCGAGAGGGGACAAGATTTATTAAAAAAATATAAATAAAGCTATACAAAGCTATATTTTAAGACTCGATGTTCTTTGATTTTCTACTAACTAGGTATACAAAAACAGACGTATTGCAGATACATTATAAAATTTTAATAATCTGATAAATAAATATCATACACATATTTATATTATCAACAAAATAATGTTTAATCTTCTGGCTTTTTCCCTTGCAAACCGATCTAGTTCATCTTCAGGGTCAATTACAATGTCCTTGAAAACCGAAAGTAATGACAAGCCCGTAGGCCGGTCATTAGTCATCGAATTTCTTAGCTATTTTTTAGTCTTACTAAAGTTGAAAAGCTTCTTTATTAGTTATTAGGATTTTTAGTAAATAATACACATTGGGAAGAAGATCCGGATTACGATGGTCAACAATTTCTAGTAGAGTAGTTGGAATGAATTGATCAGATTCTTTTTTTTTTCGACCAAAAATTTTCTAGATGTTGGTCTTAGACCACAAGCTATCTTTATTTAACAATGTCTCATAAATGGTCTCATTTTTTAGAAATCCTTTAGTGAATTTCATGTTCATGCACCTTTCGGGAAGCAGGCAACAAAGAGTTGAAATGAAATTTCTGTAATGTAGAAATCGTGAATAAAGTTGGTCAAAAAAATCGTCTAAGGTTTCTACAATACATCTATAAATTTATTCAAAACGGAGAAGTTTTTGAGATTTTCTACCCATCTCGTTTCGCATATAGCAATCAATTTAATAAATTCGGAATTAGGCATGAATTTTTCAACGTTCATCTTCAAACAATTTGTGCGTTTTGGAGAATCTCTAATAAAATTACCAACCGTCTTCACCGTGCCAATACATTTTCTGATATGTTGAACCTGACATAAGTGAGCAATCGCCAAATTCAACGAGTGAGCTATGCAGTGAAAATATTGAGTCATTGGAAATTCTTCCTTTATACGAGTTTGAACAGCTTTAAAATTTCCGGACATTGCCGCAGCTCCGTTTTATTTTTGTCCCACTAGAAAACGACAGTTAATACCCAATGACTTTAACTCTTTATTATGGTTTTGGCTAGGTATTCTCTCGTAGTTTGCGGAGCAGAAATAAAGCCTAAAAATTTTTTGACAATATACTGTTCATATTATCTAGAATCTGCATACTAACCGATCGCCATAAACAAAGAAACACGCAATCACGTATAATGGCTACGTAATATACGTCATTATGAATCGATATATATATATATATATATATATATATATATATATATATATATAGACCAACCATTTCGATCGATATGGCGGCATTAAACGGGTTTGCCGACTTTCCGGTGTTGCCGCATTTGGAAAGCGGCTCCAATATTGCCAGACTGTCTAAATTGTCTGTGCATCTATTTCACTGAAATATATAAATGTAATTAGAATTATTTTTTATTTCTGGCTGAAGGTGCTCCGCCTGCAACAGAGGAAGTAGTACGACATGAAGAAAACATAGGCGAAGACGAATCTACAAGACAAAACATCATTGACAGAGCCAACAACACTCAGGACAATGGAAAAATATCATTATACAATGAACTCCAAAAAGCTATTGCTGAGTTTAACGGCCTAGATCCAACTCAAAGACCTAAGCTCCCGAAACTATACTCAAGATTTTCAAGACCATACTAGCAGGGTTTAGTTTGGAGTATGACACCCTTGAGAAGCTCCACACATTCACCTACTGTTCTGCTATTGCATTCTTTAGATTCCGTAAACAACAAGTGCATTCTCACAAGAAGACGGCAAAGCTACACACCAACAAAAACCCATATGGCAGATAAGACTTGAGAAGGAAATTGACGATTTGAGACAAGAACTATGAAGTCTCACAGAATTTTGGAAGAATGAACACCCCTCGAGCAGACTGAAGACGCGTGTTAAAAGGATATTTAAAAAGATATGTACAAAACCCACCGATTTTAACCATCAACAAAAACTAGATGAGTCAAAGTCAAAGTAAGCTTTATTGTTTACACAACGCACTTTCTTTGTCCAGCTTTTCTATTTTTTACGGGAGGAACACTTGAAGGAAAATGTCTACAAGTAAGCCTTCTAGTAAGTAGCATATCCGTCTTATCAACGGCACCCATAAAAATGTAATCAATAATACATTGGGGTTTCACGATTGCCTTTCCAGTGATGCGACTCTTTTTACCAGTTACCATAACATTTTTAATATGTAAGCTGGAGAGCATATATCCTTCCCGTTTATCACAATATTTTAATGACAACACTTTCCCATCACTTCGAAAAGTAAATTCTCCCCTTTGAAGCTTCTCTGCCATTTGCGGCATACTCTTTCTATTTTTCCGCACTGTTCCACACGCATTTGTAGCCCTATTATACAGCCATATGAATAAACTTGGGCTGGTATACCAATTGTCACAATATAAAGTATGGCCTTTATCCAAATACGGTTCCAAAAGTGTTAGTACCACATCGTCAGATTTGCACAAATTACAATCATTTGTTTTCAACTCAGTAGTTGCCCTTGTATACACAACAAAGTCTAGGATAAAGTCACTGAATCACATAAAACAAAAAACTTGACTCCAAACCGATGTCCTTTCGAGGGAATGTATTGCTTGAAGAACAATCGGCCTTTGAAAAGCAAAAGGCTTTTATCTATACACAATTGTTTATGCGGTTTGACATTACTGCTCTAATCTTGACCAAACTGTCGCCGTCTTTTGGCCGATTATTGTCTGAGAAATGTAGCATTCGCCAAATAAGAAAAAAACCTGTCACGGGACATCAGTTCAGAAAATTGTGTGGTATATAATAGTGTTTCAGTTGACCAGTACTCACTGAGGGACAATTTTTTTACAAGAGGCATCAGATATGTAACTCCAAAAAATAGCCATATTTCATCGAAATTTGTATCTATCCATTTCCTCAAACGAGAATTTGCAGATAGTTCTTGATGTTCACAAACATATTTATAGAATTTGTTTGTCCAGGTAACCATATCATTTACTAAATTGTCAGTAAAAATACCTTGCAATAGTCCAGAGCTTTACTTTCAGCAGTCAACCCATCAATTTTGCAGCCAATTTCCGAATAGTCGAACTCAAATCTTTTTGGTTGAAGGTCAGATTTTTACCTGATAAAATCGTAGTTTATATTCGGTTGCTTTCCGGCTCTTCGGCAGCAATGTCTGTCTCGTTCAAGGCATTTTGCGTATTTTCGATGTGTTCGTCCTCACTGTCGTTAGTGCTTTTTTTGCTTTGAAATCCAAACTGCGCATGACTTAAAATTTGTTGTGATTCTAGAAAAGTTAATATACGTTTTCTGATAATCTTTTCTATAATGTTTGAGAGTGTTGGTAGTAAGGCAATCCGTCGAAAATTTGAAGGGCTTTCGTGATCACTGCTCTTGTGAAGAGGAATCACAATTGCCATTTTCAGACAAGATGTGAAATCGCCGTTAGCAGATGAAGTATTTATGGCTTCAGAAAGAACAGACAAAACATTGTCTGGGAAAGCCTTAAATATGTCGATTGAAACACCATCCCACCCAGAGGCGCGAGAATTTTTTATGTCTAAAAATATTGACTTGAGTTCAGATGCATCGGTAGGTGTCAAAAAAAAAATGATTCACGAATGCTAATATTTGTCATAAAGTCGCGAAAATTACCAATACTCACAATTGTGTTTGACATATTTGCTGCTATTGTACAATAAAATATATTAAGGTCATTAGGCGTTAAGTTTGATTCAGCAGTGTTGTAGCTATTTTTGCATCAGATATCATTAACAACAAACGATTTTTTTTGTTTATTGTCGCTGTTTATAATTCTACGTCTGTAATATGACTGTTTTGCCACCCTAATGGTACGCCCATAAATGTTCCTGTATTTATTGAAGTATGAGGTGAAGATGACGTTACGAATACAAAACTTTCTAATGTAGTGAAAGGATCGCTAGCAGACACTCTGAGAGCCTTTGTTACCCAAGGCTTATTACTTTTTCTTTTAAACCTTTTCAGAGGAAATGATTCATTGAAGAGCTTCACCATTGATTCGTGGAACTCCTGCAACGGACTATCCAAAAGTAGAATATTTTGCTAGTCCATTTGTGCACAGCTTTGCGTAAATTTTGCGTAGTTAGATTTAGTAAATAATCTTCTCTTCCTAGTTCTTCATCTAAACTGACTGTGCTTAATATTAAAACTACAAAAAACCGCTTCATGATGCGAAATTCCCGCAGGGACCACCATACATTCTACCTCACTCCGCGGAAGGTTAGAGCACATATCTAAGTGGCCGAATGCACAGTAATCCTAGTGGGAGCATCAACAAACATTTGCAGGTTAAACGTGTGAAATAAATCTTTGAGAGTCCGAGTATTTAAGTTAGAGACATCCAAAAAATCACCACACAATATAATATTTGAATGTATGGACAGTTGAGAAAGTAAAACCTCTAACTTGTATAAAAAACTTTTAATATCTCCAGCTGGAGCTCTATACAAGCCAAAGATATAAAGATTCAAGGCACTACCAAACTGAATATTCAAAAATCCTATCTTCTATTAAATCATTAAGCTTATCTACTACTGTAAAACTATTTTGTGCTAAAAAAGAATTTAAAATAAGAATCAGTGTACCTCCATTTTTATACTTTGTGCGAGAGTATTTATGAACTAACGTATAGTCGGGATTAAAAAACGGCCCGTTTTCATCCAACCAGTGCTCGCACAGTCGAACCAAGTGAGAGTAGCTATAACTATTCATCAGAAATGACAGTTCATCAACTTTTGTCCTAACTAACTGTAGATTTAAAAATATTAGGATGAAAGAACTATTGTCAAACCTGCATCTAAAAAAGGACTAGCAATGTAGCAAAGTAACATTAAAGTTTTACGCAATCTCTGGAACAGATTTATTCTCCACATTGTCCAGAGTTCCATTAACGATTTCGTCTATATTTTTTTCAGTAATGTGATTATCAGTCACAATGTTTTGGTTTCCACAAGACCCCATAGCCGAATTGTCAGAAGTAGAATTTAAAACTAAAGGATCCAAATTTACACAAGGTATAGACGATACAACAATATGTGAGTGGCAATTATCAGTAGTTACATATGACGCTAACAACCTACATAAAGAACTTTTGCTAAATTTATAACCACGATTTCCATGCAGTATACTATTTTCAATTATTCTTATGGAGTTATTTGTGTAATCTGAATACGTATCCATAATTTTTTTAAATCTATAAAGCAGAGGTTTATACAGAGTACCATACTTATAACAGAAAATGAGATTTGTAAATCTACCAATGGCAAAAATCTCTTTCAGGTCGGTAGGATTAAAATAATTCATTTGATCAATGTAAAGAACAAATTACATAGTCCTTTTTAGTGTAACTGAAAGTCTTGTTGAATATATCTTTGCATATTACTGAGACAGGTGCATTTTTCATAACGAGGCCTTCCACCTTAATCGTAGACTTATTTAATAAAGGGCTTAATAAAACAGATATATTATTAGCGCTATTATCTCGGAGAACCAGTATGTTAGTATTTAGAGTATCAAGATACACTAAAGCAAAAACTAGCAGCTAAAGCGAAACGTCTGCAGAGATACAACAAATGCTCACAGAGAAAACGACAGAACTGGCTTTTCAACACCAATCAAAGACAGTTCTATCGGAGTATCAATGATACCAGAGATCAAACCAATACTAAGAAGATGCTGCCGAGCAAAGAGCATTTAACGGAGTATTGGTTGAACATCTGGGAAAAATCACCTGATCAGATTCAAACACCACAAATGGAATTTGACTCTATCACCAAAGAGGAAGTTAGCAACTTTATTAACTATATTTAATAATAAATTTATATTACTAAAATAATGCATCATTCGGAGACAACTCTCGCATTTCTAATGCTAAGCACTACAACTATGCTACCCAAAAGCAACAGGACAAAAGACCCGTCCCAGTACAGGCCCATGACCTGTTTACCCACCATGTACAAGATACTAACAGAGTGTATTGCAAATCGTATCTATCATCATATTGACAGTCATAACCTATTAGCCGAAGAACAGAAGGGATGCATTCGAGAGCATCAAGGATGCAAAGAACAACGTATCATCGACTCTGTGGTACTTAAGCCGGCATAAAAAAAACAACGCAACATACACACTGCTGTTATAGACTATAAAAAGGCGTTTGACAGTGTACCACATTCCTGGCTCATAGACGTACTAGGAATATACAAAATTCACCCTATGATCATCAATTTCCTGGCAACTATCTAGCACCAGTGGAGAACGAACTTGAGGATCTATAATGGCGATCAATCTCTTACCACCGATCAAATACACAACAAGAGTGGAATTTACCAAGGAGACTCGTTAAGTCGACTTTGGGTCTGCTTAGCGATGAACCCCCTATCCACGTTGTTCAATAATATGGGACGTGGCTTCAATATCAAAGCTAATAGAGTCGATTCCCGAATCATATCCCACCTACTAAAAAGCTTATCGACGTGACATACACATGAAAAATGTAAAGCCTTAAACATCGAAAAAGGCAAAGTCATTAATGGTGATGTAGCCCTACCCAATGAAGAAATAGTTCTAGCAATGAACTAAGGAGAGACCTACAAATACCTAGGATTCCAATACGCTAGACTACTCCAGGATAAGCAAGGAAAGACCAAGCTGAAAGATCAGTTCGTTCAAAGAGTGCGAGCTCTTCGGAAGACAGAACTGAACGCCAGAGATATCATTACAGCAATTAACACCTATGCTGTGCTCTACAGTTTCGCAATCTTGAAATAGACTAACACGGAGCTAGAGAAACTACAATGAACTACTCGCCTAATGATGACCGAGTTCAAGTCATACCACCCAAGGTCATCAACTTTCCGAATGATCTTACCACGAAGAGAAGGTGGAAGATCTCTTGTTGACTTGAGCAATTCGCACTCCGGACAGCTGCAAAAATTGAGAGATTTCTTCACCAACAAGGCACAAACATCAAATCTCCACCGCATAGTGACCTTAAGTGACAACTCGTAGTCTCCACTCAATCTCGCAAGTGGCAACATCATCCTAAGGTCACTTTCAGATTCCGACAAACAGAACAGTGAGCCCAAATAGCACTGCACAACCGACATCACAATGACTTGAATCAGCCACACATAGATAAGGAACCATCCAACCGATGGCTGAAGGATGGACAAATCTTCCCAGAGACAGAAGGATTTGTGATGGCGATGCAGAACCGTGTTATAAACAAACGAAATTACGAAATGAGTGTCGAAAATGTAGCGAGAGACCAGAGACTATACAGCATATAACATCTGGCTGCACTTACCTAGCAAACACGGGCTACCTCCAGCGACATAACCAGGTGTGCAATATCATACACCAAAAACTTGTCAATAAATACGTGTTCAGTTCAGTGGTTGAAAATAATGCCTTCAAACTGTACTTCGACCGGGCAATTACCACCGACAGGCGGGTGACGAATAATCGGCCTGATATGGTACTGTTAAATAAGGAAACAAAGACAGCTTACTTGATAGATGTCGCTGTACCCAACAATAACAACGGATTGGATACATATCAAGAGAAAAAAGCCAAATATGCGGACCTGGCCATCGAGATACAGCAGATGTGGCCACTGAATAAGGTTCTTCGGTACTGATCATCGTATCATCAACTGGACTAGTTCCAAAAGCGCTAGAACAGAACCACCTGAAAATTATAGGACTGCATACTAACACCTTTATCGACATCCAGTCCAGACAGGCAGTCCTGCTTAGTACTTGCCAAATAGTGAGAAAATTCTTACAGGATAACACATAGGAGTAATATATAATATAACAAAATTATTTAAAGTTTACGTCCACGCATTTTGAACATTGAAGTCATATAATATTACATTGTACGAAGAAGAGTGGTATAAGCTTTATGAAAGTGCCTACCTTTTTTTTAATCAAAAGAATTAAATTTTTATGTTATGCGTATCTTCTATTATATAAATCGGTGCAGAAATGGCCCGCTCTCAGCCTGGAGATATGAACTGATAATGAGAAAGAATTTCGAAAATTAGATCCAGAGATGAATCTATCGAAACAAACTATTGCATAAAAATCGTAATTCTAAAGAAATCAGCAAATATTCGCTGTGAAACTTACTTATTGAAGAAGATAGCAATGACGAGATCATGAGTTACAACAGATGTGAACCCTGATAATGAAGAATAACTTAACATACAGGTTGAAGATTTGTATAACAATTTTATTAGCAATCTCAGGCTATATGAAAATGCAGACAAATCGGAACGACAAAAAATCCCTAGGATTTCCAATATTTATAATATAAAAGTAGCAAGTGTAATTAATAAAATAAATTTGATGCTGAAAAACATCTTGAAGCCATTGACAATATCGAATATGAACTTTAATGGACAAGAATTAATCTCCCCCAAAACCACTAAGCTGAGACAGTGACTCCCTAGGGAACCATCTTGGAAAATGTGACTATAATACCAGATGGTCCATTTCAGCATAGATACAGATATAATCACGGAATATGTCAAAAACAATATTTCCCAAAAGCCAAAATCAGGAGAATTAGACACCGCCTCAAAATTAGACGCAACTCCCAAAAAATGCGTGGAAAACTAATGTAACATAGGGATTAAGACAAACAAAAAGCCAAAGCTAAAGGGACTCGTCAACGTTAGACTTTAAAGAAGGTTTAAAACTGGGAAGCTCCTGGGTACGACCAAATCCACAATTTCTGGCTCAAAAATTCACAGCTTCCCACGAATCCCTCGCAGACCGCGCACGATGTTTTACACGTACTTGAAGATCTCACCAGACTACCTTCGCTTCGCGAGACTACAAGACTAATCTTGGTCTTGTCTCAATATAAAAAAATCTATATGAATCCCGGAAATGTACTTGCGAAAATTATTGTTATTTGGGAAATCCAGCTGGCCAAGAAACTGCGGATATTTTTTAAGCATTAATAATGAAATGAGAACCAATATGAGACATTTTTTTATCATCAAGACGAAAGCCAAGACTTTAAAACCAAGACCAAGACTGAGCTAGGTCTTGTCTTAGTCTTGATCTACAAGATCAAGACCAATGCCGCATTTATTTTTCAAGAGCAATACTAAGACTAGCCAAGTCTTCTCTTGGTCTTGGTCTTGCGAAGCCCTAACGCTACCACGATATATTTCTAAGGGTCTCACATAACTCATACATAAAAAAGGAGATCCTGAAGATCCACGTTACTATAGACATATAACATACCTCTCAGTTCTCTAAAAGCTGTTAACAGCTATGATAAATGACAAAATATACCAGCATTGTGAAAATAACTACATTTTTGCCTTTAAACATAAATGATTATAGTGAAAGCAATAGGCTGCAAAGAATAACTCGTTATCGATTCAGTAATTATGAAAAAGGTACAGTCCCAAAAGCTTAATCTACATACATGTTACATTGACTACATCAAGGCCTTTGATTTTATCCCGCACAACTGGCACAAAAAATATTTCTCAAATTTTTGGTATCTGATTTATATACAGTTTTATTCTTAAAAAACATTTACTCTTTTTGAACAGGGGCTCTCTTAAGGACAACTTGAAAAAAAGAATGGTTTAGAATTTTTGGTCATTTTTTGTCGGGTCTTACCATATCTTTTTTATTTGCTTAAATTCGGGTGAACCCCCTGAATTATGTAATAAATATTTTTACTTTTCTTTATCATTTTTAAGAAGAATGGTTTCGAAGCTCGAAATTGTTTTTTTTTGTTTTGTACAAATATTAACCATTGGCGGAGTAAATGTGGTCAATTAAATTGAAATAGGTTAACGAATAATTTTGTTTTAAATGAAAGCTCTAGAGACAACAATATATTTAAAATACTAAGCCAGATTTTTCAGCAAGTTCGTGAGAGAGTTGTAATGCACCGATCTACATGATTTTTTAAATGGTCGTCTGGTTACCGAGACCTTTCAACACTAATTTTTGTATTGTTTTATTGTGTATATTTACTATAAAACCAATATTTTTCCTCAATAACATATTTTTATAATTCCACTGGAAACGCGCCATCTAACGGAAAAGGCAGAACAAGGTCTGCGGGGCAAGCTAGTGATTTTTTGAGTGAGTTTTCAGATAAACTTTTGAAATTTGGCACGTATTTAGAGTATACTTGGGGTTCTCGGACGATACGAGAAGGATTTTCTTTCGTTTTTGGTTTTTCGTCTATTCATAAAAAGAGTATTTTTTTTTCGGTTTTTAGAATTTCCTAAGATACACGATAACTGTCAAAAAAATTGAAATATTGATTGAAATTTTTAGGAAACGTTCCTCTTTACGGTCTCATGAAGCCTGTTGAAAATGGGCCTAATTGAAGTTTGGAAAGTTGTTTTTCAATTTTTAAACTTCATTTTTGCGTCAGAAGCAAAAGTCCATTGAACGCCGTCTGGTGTTCAAACGGTTGAGGTGACACTGAGAGAGCTTAGATAAGAAAAAAATTCTTACACAGACAGACATCTTCAAAAAAGTGATCCTTTTGTCCTTCGCTAAAAATTAGTTTAATTGAAAAACGCCATAAGACAAAAAGAATGAAGAGACAAAAAAAATTCGAGTTATGTTTCACGAGAAAAAACTACCTGGTGTGGAAAAATTCTAATGTTTAACTTTCGGAGATATATATATATATATATATATATATATATATATATATATATATATATATATATATATATATATATATATATATATATATATATATATATATATATATATATATATATATATATATATATATATATATATATATATATATATATATATATATATATATATATATATATATATATATATATATATATATATATATATATATATATATATATATATATATATATATATATATATATATATATATATATATATATATATATATATATATATATATATATATATATATATATATATATATATATATATATATATATATATATATATATATATATATATATATATATATATTCTAAAAGTCAGGAAGAAGTAAACAAAACCTTCCATGTCCTATCAAGCTAAGTTATTCGTTAAGCGGGTGGTTTTGTTATGGTAGTCTTTGAAAACAGGAAAATATTTAAAGTTGGCTCATATCTAAAAAATGGTGGGAGATGGGTATAGGAACATATATGGAAATATTGTAGGTAAGGTATTGGTTTATTCGAAGATACCATAAAATACGGGGCTGTTGTATTTAAAATAAATGAGTTTTCACCATTACTAAATTTCGATAAAAATGCCCTTTTTATACGAATAAAAATGCCCCTTTTTAACATATAGTTATTTTAAATATATGCATTCTCTAACCCAGAAAAGAAAATCTAGTAATTATCTCGCTTACGCAGGTAAATATGGAATTTTATTAACGTGGTGATTTTCTAAAAAAAAATCATAAATTAATTTTTTTAGAGAAAATGGTAGGAGATAAGTATAGGAAGATGTTAACAGAAGTTACTTAAAATCGTGCGTAGAATCAGAAACTGCAATAAAATATAGGGTGTTCTATTTGAAATTTCAATGTTGCTATAGGTTTCGGAGAGATGTGGCAACGCTGCACTTGCGAAAATATTTTTAAAATATAGATTATTACCTATTATGTCCGTATGCCGAATTTGAAAAAAATGCCTTTTATACTTCTCCAGAACTTTTAATAGGACACTCAACGTGAATCACCCTGTATATATATATATATATATATATATATATATATATATATATATATATATATATATATATATATATATATATATATATGTATATATATGTATATGTATATATATAAATCTTAGGTCGGATGTACAGGGTGTTCGAAAAATTTAAAAATTAGGCTTTAAGATTCGTAAAATTAAAACAAAATAAAAATTCACGACAGCATTTTAGTAAATAACAAGTTGCAAATTTAAGAAAGACGTTTGGGTACCCCGTATATTTTAAATGTTTAAGAGCGCATTGCTTCCAAACAGCTGGGGACAGTCCGCCGGCTGACCTTGGAGAGCAGAAAGCGGAAGGCGGAGCTTAACCAGTTTCCACTACCGTCATTGCCTCATTGCGACTCATCTCGATGCGAACGTATTTAGAATATTTTCTTGGCGACTGCTTTACTTAAATTATTTCAATATTTCCTTATATTGCCCGGCAAAGTTGGAAGTTGGGAGATTGTATGGAATTTTTCGATGCAGTCTCATTTATTTAGATATTTTTTAGTAGTAGGTTTCTTAGGGACTGTCTTATTTAAATAATTTTGTTTTATATCCTGTCCAAGCCGAAAATATATTGGAGATGTTATGTTGGGTCTTATGTTTAGATAAAGGTTGGCACGTAAATGCTTGTAATGTGTATCATATTACATCAATTTAATTTTTTAAAGAGCATTTTTTATAATTACACGGACTAGCCTAAGAAAAAAGTTATATGACTAGAATAATTGAAAATATTATTCCTATCTTAAAAACTCCAAAACATACCTGAAAGTAAATAGTTTTACTAGTTTTAATTTTCCAATTATTTTGTTTTATAAAATAAAATCTGGAGGTACCTAAAAAGTAGGTCAATTATGAATTTTGGAGATGACGATATGGCGGACAAATTTCGTTATTGATGAAGAATCGATTAAAAATCGATATTTGATATATTTAAGAGTGCATGTTATGAATTTTTAGTCAGCAAAATAAAATTCTAAAATTGCGAACAAACTTCATTCAACGTAAGAGGGAAGTATTGTGATCGTGAAAAAATCACCCTCCCAGGTTTTTACAGATGTTTATATTTTACAGTCCCTAGATGCCAAAAAACATTTTTTCTGTCGGTCTGACTATCTGTTCGCGGTATAGCTAAAAATTACTTACCCGATTGACTTTTTTTTTAGGTTATAAACCGGTAAGCATTCTGTTTTTCGAACGGAAAATGGCGTCAAATCTATGTCTTGTTTAAAAAAAAAACATTTCTTTCCCTATAATATGTGACCTTATGGAGTAAAACAGTTCACTAGAACGCAACTATTTTAAAATGCAGAAACACAGGTTTTTCCAAGCAAAACACATGCTTGTTAATGACTGCAAATACTATAATAGTCGAAGTGTTGTAAATAAACTAGCATAGTAATACACTGTCTACCAGTTTCAAAGAAATTTTCAATTTATATTTTTTGTATCAGAGTTAAGAAAAAAATAAAATTAAAATGTTTAAATTGTGCATTTCAGTCTATTTAAGGTCTATTTTAAAATATTTAATTTAAATTTTCTTAATAAACTATTTATACCTATAAAAATGCTATATTTTATTTATCGTGATCTTTTTATTATTTTATCAAAAAATCGGCAAATGTCCTTTTCCCGGAACTTCCCTAGTGGAATGTGACCCAATTTAGTTCGGTACATAGTCACAGTATATATATGTGTTACATGTACTTTTCAAACATTTTTATTGGGCGCCATTTAGTCCATCATATTGGATTCCTATCAATATTTTACCAGTTTCTTTCTGCCTGTCTCACTTGACTTTTGGGAATAATTTTAAAATAAATTCAATAAGTAGTTTATACATTAATACATATCGCCTTTTTGTTAAGTCATGTTGAATTCGTACCAGTTTAACACATTTAATTGCAAAATTGCAATTAAATGTGTTAAACTGGTACGAATTCAACATGACTTAACAATTAAAAAGTCTATTGAATAAGATTTTCTACGCTGATTTTTCAAAAAAAAAAAATAATTTGGCCCATTTTGTTGTACCATATTAAATTCTTATAACAACTTTACCAGTTTATCTACATCACACTCAATTCTTGCACAAAAATTGAAATAAATTTAATATGTACTATTTTCAGGCTGATTTTTTAAATATTTGGTTGGTGGTTGTAAAGTTTTAATATTTCCATCAGATGCTCACGGAATGGTATGGAATTCTCCATAGAATTTTTTCTATTTTTAATTAAACCTATGAGCACTTTATAAAATTTGAAAGATACACAATCAGAGTAATAGTTTTTTGATATAGGGTCATTTTTCGGAGAAAATAAATGGTAAAGTTCCTTAATATTATTAATTAAGCTAAGCAGTTTTTTAGCTATGCCGCGAACAGGCAGAACAAAAACGTGAAGATCTGAAAAAATCTCGGAGGGTGGTTTTTTGACGATTACAATACTTCCCTTTTACGAAGGAAGCAAAAATTAAGACATTGCTCCGACGTGAAGAAAAATCCGATTCTTACTAATTCTCCGAGATTTTTCAGATTTTGACATTTCGGGGTCGGTCTGTTCGGGGCATAGGTACCTACTAACCCGATTGACTTCACATTTTGGTTAAAAATTAAATATTAATTATAGTAATTAAAATTTACTATAAAAATCAGATGTTACATAAGAATGAACTGGTAACATTTTGGTAGGAATCCAAGATGGCAAAACAAAATGGCGCGCTAATAAATTATTTTAAAAAACAGCCTGAAATACTACTTATTAGAATCATTCTAAATTTTGTACAAAAATTAAGTGTGATCATATAGATATACTGGTAAAATTGTGGTATGAATTCAAGATGGAGGAACAAAATGGCGGTTAAATAAAATATTTACAAAATAAACTTAAAAAATCCTGTTACTCAATTGACTGTAATGTAGCGATACACTTGTAAAATTTTGTTACGAATTCAACATGACGGAACAAAATGGCCAATAAAAATTTGTGTATTATATATACATATACATACATATATATATATATATATATATATATATATATATATATATATAATGTGTTTTCATTCTGGGTGTACATCCGTTCACTACTGTCGTTCTGAAAAGAACAGTTTTGCTGACGTTTCGCCAAAATCACATTTGGCATTTTCGAAGCTTTCTTTCTCGCGTCCGAATAGAGACTCTTCATTTCATTACCAGGGAATTTTCGGATAAAGGAAATTTACCGATTTTCATTCGAAAAAAAAATGCAATCTCTCAATGGTTTCTTAATGCACATTCATACATTTAACTTTATTCAAAATAAATGAAAAAAGCGTAGCGCTAAAAATGGGTTAATTTCGACCGAGTGAATGCCACCTTAAATATATGTATTTTGGGGTGTTCTTTTCGGAGTTTTGGTATATGATTTGAGCTCTTCACTTTTGAGGTCGAGTATAAATAATATTTATATTAAGTAATAGCAGTTTCTAATCATTTCTCTTAATTAGAAGTAATTTTTCAGTAATGCCTCTCCCCTTGTAGTTTAGCGGTTTGCATCTCTGGTGATATACCAACACCGTCTGTACTAGAAAGCCTGGAAACGGCCGTTGACAGCTTGCGATCAGTCATCACTAGTAGTTAATTTTTGTAGTTAATTCGGTTACGGTGTGTTTTTTGCATTTCTTTTTACAAATAAATTAGAACATTAGTCGATTTTAACTATTTCTTTAAATATTTGTGTTAATGCCATTAGTTTTCAGACTGGTGCTATAAAACTTTCGTCAAATAGAAGTTTGTGGTAGGGTTAACAATTGAATTCTAATAAAAAGTGGATTTTCAAAGAAACATTTTAAATTAGAAATTTTTAAAATTTTGTTACGAACTCAACGTGACGGAACAAAATGGCGGTCAATAAAAACGTGTGTATATATATATATATATATATATATATATATATATATATATATATATATATATATATATATGTTATCACAACAACTTCAAAATTCACTTTTTAAAAAATGATTTTATTTATAAAACACAAACTTTACAAAATTAAAACAATTAAATTAAAATTCAAGTATCGAACTGGCAGCATAACTAGCTATTTCTATTACTAACTTAAAATTATATTTACAAGAGTATTTATATTATTATATTTGCAAGCATCAGCATTGTTCCCACGGTAAAGTCACGTAGAGTGTTTCCTGCTGATGTTGCATCCTGCGAAATATCAGGTCTCGTCACTATTGCGTAATGTCACCTCGTGTGACCGGCAATCAGGTCAATGTATTGTATAATACTGCATATAACAACTCCCCCTTTAAGTAAAAAGTTGGGGCGATGCGGCAACTTTTAGGCTTCGTCTTGGAGTTCCATTTCTTCTTCCATAGATGGGTTTAAGTGCAGGCTGGGTCTTCTCCTGGGAAGAATACTGGTTAACCTCGTGTGTCTCCGGTTCAAAGGCTTCGGAACTGGGGGCGAGTCATCGTTAGGTGAGCTCATGGTGATCATCGGCAGCTTCTTGCGTCGACATTTGCACATGACGTAGGTGGAGACTAAGAGAGCGATAAACACTATCGTAGTTACTGTGAACCAGGGCAGGTGTTTGCTGATAAATGGCTGGTTGATAATCTTGTCAAGTTCCTCAGAATATTGGTCGAGTTTGTGTTGGGCTATGTTCAACTCTCCGATATCCAGTTTGCTAAGCTTTAGTGGTTTGATAGCTACTTAAGGTTTTTCTGGAAGATGTTCGCAGCACTTGTATGGGATTTCTATCGGATGGCTGCGGTAAGTCACATTCTGATAGTTGTCGATGGTGCGTTGGGCATGCACTCTGGTACTTCCTACAAATGCGTTGCATTCAGGTCGTAATTGTAGAAGACTGTTAGTATTAATGACCTTGGTGGTAGCTTCTTTTCTTTCACACTGGACGGTGATTGGCAGTGGGTTGGAGATGCAAATTAACCAAAGGTTTTGGTCGATTTCCTCAACATTGTATTCTCGTGCAAGCAACAGATTTGATTGGCAGGTTCTCGGTAGCTGGTGGCTTAATTGGTTTAAGAGTTGAGCCTCGCAGATGGAATCAGTGTCTATTGGGTGTGGAAGTACATTGGAACAGATTTTCTGATTTAACCCAAGAGATTTACAATTGTACAAACTTGGGAGTGAAACGTATAGCATCGAATCATCATCTCTAGCGACATATTTTTGCGTAGTAGAAATGATGTGATGAAACCCTGTTCGATCATCTGATATAGGAATTGGATAAATATGGTATAAAGTGTAAGTTTCAGGTTCTACTAACGGAATTTTAAGAGCAAATATTATTTTAGATTCGGATTGATAAGCTTCTAATTCGATGATATCTATGTATTTAGCAATGCTATCGGAATAGACCGGTAGGGGTAAATTATTTTTATGAAGAGCTTGAGAGATTTGTCTTAGAGAGCTAATCAAATCTAGTGGTGTTACTATTGAACTATGTAATATTTTAAGGCGTGCAAATGTTATAGCATTAAGGATGTCATTAAGATAGTTTTCCATGAAAGCGTAACTTTCCATTAGTGATTCGCATAAATCTAAAACATTTACCTTAGCTTGGTAGAAGGCAACAGTGTCACTGATGTCTAGAATTGCTTTTTGAATATTTTCTACGTTGTCGTTAAATGTCTCCTCGTCTATTTGTAGTTTTTGTAAAGTGGTGTTAAAGCTCTTAATAACCGATGTAGTTACGGATATTTGATTTTTCATTAGGGTCTCAATGTGTAGTTCGTCGTGAGTAATTTTCTCAATACATTGGTTATAGTATTCGCCATCTGAGGCATCTAGATTGCCTGTTAACGTTTTCCAAACTGTTCCTAAGCCATTAAGAAGTCCGCGTTTTGATCGGTGTTCGGCATAATTTTGGGTATCGACTATTGTTTCTCTGTATTTGAGGTTTACCGAATCGGAGAATGCGATCATTCGAAGTGTTTCTGCAGATATAAATGTATTCAAAAGATTGTCAAGGATTTTATCATTTTTGACTATTGCGTCTTTTATGGGTTGAAGTTCTTTGTAGACAAGAAGCGTCCATTTATTGTTAGAGATTTTAATGGTTCCTTCTTCATGGAGAAATATTCCTACAGTATTATTAATGGGTGTGATGGAGTATTGCGAAAGGGTGGCTACGATCAGCCAGGAGAATCTGAAAAGAAGAAGATCTATTCAGAATACGGCTTTAGCCTATCGAAATTAAATTTAGAAGTTTGATTTGTTTGGAGATTTAGAAGAGTGGCTGAATTTTGGAAAATTTCGGTAATTTCGAAAGGTCCGTTGAAAAGGTTTTCGGCTTTCGTTCTTATTTGCGATTGTTTTACGTATACTTTATCTCCAACGTTATATTCATATGGGTTTTTCGAAACAGACTGATCGAATCTTATTTTAGCTTTTTCTTTTTGGTTTTCTGTCTTTCGTCTTGCAAGTTTGAAAAGATAGTTCATTTTATTGTTCAGGTCTCGTACGTATTTTGATATTAGTTCTTTTTGGTTGTACAGGGTTTCGGGTGGTCTACTAGATGTATGCCCGAATAGCAGTTCGTAGGGTGTAAATCCGTGTGTCCTGTTTTGCGTGTTATTGTAGCAAATGACGGCATATGGGAGGACGTTAAACGGATGTTCGTCTGGGTTCTCGGCGAGATTGGCTCTAATCATTTCGGAGAGTGTCGCGTGAAATCTTTCAACTGAGCCATTAGATTGTGGGTGGCTAACACTTGAAAAGGACATTTTTATATCGAAGAGGTAACAAAGGTCTTTTAGAAGGGAGTTATTGAACTCACGCCCATAGTCGCAATGGATCCTAAGGGGTGTACCGTAGTGTTGAAAGAACACTAAAAGGGTGTTGACGACTGATTTCGCTGATTTGTCTGAAAGCGGATAGGCTTGAGTAAATTTCGTTAACTCGTCTCTTATTGTAAGAGCGTGGTTTCTTGTAGGATATTCGAAAATGTCTATATTTACTCTTTCGAATGGCGTCTTTGGTGTTTCTGTTATAACTAGTGGTCTATTAAGATTTTTTCGGCAAAATTTTACCTTTTGGCAAGTTTCGCAACACTTTATTAGTTTCTCGACGTCTTTCACTAAATTAGGCCAGTTGTATTTTACTTTTATACGCCTAACGGTTTTGTTTATACCTCTGTGAAGGTTTAACTTTCCTCGATGGTAATGGTCTAGTATTTGTGGTCGTTCTTCTTCATCTGGCGTTAGGATGAGATCTTGACATATTTTGAATTTTACATCTTTATCTGCTAAGATGTAAGATAGCATTTCTAAAATGGGCAGTTCTACATTATTTTCCACGCAATATACACTTGATTCTTTAAAATCGTTTTTGGCTTTGAATAGGACGTAAAAGAGATGTTGGGCCACGATTTCGGGGTCGAAAGGTAGAGGTATTATGTAGTATTTCCTATGTCTTAAAGATTTACTGTTCACTATGTTGATTCTTGCGCCTTTAAAGTCGTAATTTTCTTCGAATATATCATCAATAATTTTGTGATGCATTTCTTGCAATTTGTCTTTCCAAAAAAAGGTGACTATTTCTTTGTTCGATTTATCTAGTAGTTGTGTATTCGCAATCTCTACTTTTGAATAGTCTATGAGGGATCTGCTTTTGTACAACTCTGCGAATCTGTTGTAATCTTCGTGTATTTCCTGATCCTCATCTTCAGTATTATTTTCTGCTGTTTCGTCAGGTTTGGTTTCTTCGTCATTGGTGGCATAAACGTTTATCTTAGTTTGTAGTTTTGCGCATTCTTCAAAATAGTTTATCTTAAGTCTTGAGAGTGTATCTGCATTCTTGTTTATTTTACCAGGTTTGTATTCGATCTTATAATTGTAACCTTCGAGTGTTAAGCGCCATCTTGCTAGCCTACTCCCTGGATCTTTTATAGAAAAGAGCCATGTTAGCGGTCTGTGGTCTGTTATCAAGGAAAATTTCCTACCAAAGAGATATGGCCGGAAGTGCTTGACAGCCCAAACGATTGCTAGCGCTTCTCGTTCGATAGTAGAATATTTAGATTCGGCATTGCAAAGGGTTCGGGAGGCATAAGCTATTGGAAGGTCTCTTCCTACTGGTCCTTGCGAGAGAACTGCGCCGATAGCGAATGCGCTGGCGTCGGTTGTTAGAATGAAGGGTTCTTCGAAGTCAGGGTATATCAATATAGGGTCAGACATAAGGGCTTGCTTTATGGTTTCAAAGGAAGTCTTGCATTCAGTGTCGAAAAGAAATTCGACATCCTTCTGAAGAAGTTTTGTAAGAGGCTTTGACATTTTAGCGAAGTTAGGAATAAAACGTCGGTAGTAGCCTGCGAGTCCTGGAAAAGATTTAATGTCCTTGGGATTTTTGGGTGGAGGAAAATTTCGAATACATTCGACTTTTGCTGGATTCGGCTTTACGCCATCTTTGGTGACGAGGTGCCCGAGGTATGCAACTTCCTTGCGCAGGAATTCGCACTTGTCTGGCTGAATTTTTAGATTAGCCTTGCGAAGTCGTTTGAACATTTCCTTTAGTCGGCCCATATGGGTGTGAATGGTAGGCGAGTAGATGATTATATCATCCATATAAACCAGGCAACGTTCATTTTGAATGCCCAACAGGATATTGTCCATGACGCGCTGGAAGGTGGACGGTGCATTCTTAAGCCCAAATGGCATACGAACGAATTCGTAATGGCCATTCTCGACTGAGAAAGCGGTTTTGGGAATGTCGTCGGGGTGAATCTCAATCTGATGAAATCCAGACGCCAAGTCGAGGGTGGTAAAGAACCGGCATTTGCCAAGTTGGTCAAGAAGGTCTGAAATGTTAGGGAGTGGGTATTTATCACCTACAGAGAGCTCATTAAGCTTTCTATAGTCGATAACGACACGCTATTTCTGTTTCCCAGAAGCGTCAAGTTTTTTGGGAACGACCCAAACGGGAGATGACCAAGGGGACACCGATGGGCGTATTATACCTTGATCTAACATGTTTCCAATTAGTTTTTTGACTTCTTTGTGTACCTGTGGGTATCTATAGGATTTCGTGTAAATGGGCCTAGCATTATTCGTTTCGATGGTATGCTTGATTTCGTTGGTGAAGGTTAATTTATCACCTTCGACGTAAAATATGTCGGCGTATTCAAGGCAAAGCTGAGTGATTTCTTCTCGTTCCTCTTCGTTTAGATGTTCGGTTCTTAATTGGGTTTTTATAAATTGAATTCTATCAATAGGTTCCGTATTACAATGTTCGCTAGTATTAAAATTAAAGATTGGTTCAAGGACTTGTAAAGGTTCTATTTGGAGGTCAGAGAAGTCGATGACTTTTGGGATGACATTGGAATTTATGACTGATGTTAAAAATTCACCATTTTTGTCTATTTTAACGAGGGCATAAGGCAGTCTAACTTTTTCTTTTTCTTGTGCGTATAGTATGGCATCTGTATCAGTAAGGTCGCATTTTAACCTGAAAATTTTTTCTGTACGTCCTTCTATCGAAATTTTGTTTCGAGAGTTTTTATTTTTTTCAGAGAAGTTCTCAAGTTTGTTTCCCGCTTTGTGTAAAGGTATTGTTTTGAAATTAGTTACAAGTTGTTTAGATTTTAAGCCAATTATACAGTTATAGTGTTCTAAAAAGTCTAATCCAAGTATTCCGTCAAATTCTATATCCAAATTATAAATAAAAACCTTATGGGGGTCGCCTGCATTAAATGGTACAAGAGTGGATTCGGTTATTTGAAGTTTTTGATTTGTGATTCCCTGAATGGTTATTTTTCGGGTGATCTTTGAGGAAAATTTTCGGCGGTTTTTTCTTTGAAAATGGTTATACCCGCTCCAGTGTCAATTAGGAGTTTATATTTGTTTGATGCGTCGTTAATGAAGTACAGATTTTTTGAATTTACTGCGAGTAGGGGATTTAGAGAAAGCTCTGTTCTGTAAAATTCAAATTGGGGTTCATGTCGTCTAGATTGAGAGTCTGGATCTGATCCTGGACTTCTTGTAATGGGTCTACAGATTAGTTGGTATTGTTCGGGGGGTGGTTTTGGTTCGGGAGTCCCAGAAAATTTTGATAATTTTCGTTATCAGGGATTGGTTCGAAATTTTCATAAAATCCTTGATTGCCTGCACTATATGCGCGGTATTCGGGCTGTTCTGGGTTATAATCACAGTAGTGGTTATCATATGAATCATTTACATATTGGTCGGGGTCATATTCATGGAATTGAGAGTTATAGTTCATATGAAGGGTTCTATGTTGATTGGACTGAAAAATAGGGTTCCTTTGCATTCCTGAAGAGCGAAATTGGGATAACTGATTTTGTTGGGAAGTAGCAAATGGTCTGGATTGGTTAAAGGGTTGATTTTGGGAAGGACCTGGTCTTTGGAAATTAGTATTATTTCGGAAATTAGGTCTATTTTGAAAATTTGTACCAAAATTAGAATAGCTTTGATTTTGTTGGGCGCGGCATTCATTAGCCATATGTCCCAAACGTCCGCAACTGAAACACTTTTGGGGTTGAGAAGGGGTTTTCCTGACCGAAAGGTTAGGTCTAATTGAGATGGGTGCTGGTTTAGGGTTTTTCTGAGTTTCGAAATACGATAATTGTATTTCTCGTCTAATTCTTATTTGGGATTCGATAAGATTTGAAGGGTTTCCAGCCCTGATAATCTGGCCAAGGCGTGGCTCTAATCCTGTGAGAAGGGTATTAAGGGCCATTGTGTCAATAAGGGAACACTGTGCATTTTTTTGTTCAGGATTTAGACCAGGAGTTTTTTGAATGTTTGCAAGCATTTTTGCATGGAGTACTTGCAAACGATTGAAAAATGTTAGGAGAGATTCGTTAGATAATTGTTTAAGACGTTGCAGGTCTTGAATGAGTGAGGAGAGGTCCCTTGTATCGCCAAAATGTAAGGTGAGTAATTGTTTAATGTCGGCATAAGTAAAAGGGTTTCTCGAGTTTATAAGTTGAGCCGCTCTACCTCGTAGTTTATTTTTTACGAAAATCACTAATAATTTTTTTGGTCTTCGACTGCCATATCATTTGCACAGTCACAAGCATTTAAAAATGTTCCTAACGAGATTTGATTTCCCTCAAACTCCGGAATAATGGAAAATATCTCAGATAATTTATAGGGCTCGATAGCTTCTGTAACAGAATTTTTTGAATCTTGTGCCACAGTGGCAGTAGCTGCGCTACTAGTTTGAGAGCGTGTATCAGGCATTTTTCTTAAAATTTTATTCAATAAAAGAAATAAACAATAACTAACAGGGAAATATAAGATTTTCGAACAGAAATTCAACAAAAATCACTTCAAAACACAAAATTCAATTTTAAAAATAAAAGAGATGATTCGTTACTTACGAAAACACTCCAAGATGCATGAATTGTCTTGTTCTCGACTTTGGGCAACCAGGGGCTTCACTTGGTGTTCCTTCCGTTCCTGTCGTCGAGTGAGGACTCTTCACTTGAGAGGGTTGGTTCTTTTTTCGTTAAGGGATGAATCCGCCGTCACAGTTGGAGTTCTCCTGTTCTGTTGACGTTGACGAATCCTACCGACTGCGCCAATTGTTATCACAACAACTTCAAAATTCACTTTTTAAAAAATGATTTTATTTATAAAACACAAACTTTACAAAATTAAAACAATTAAATTAAAATTCAATTATCGAACTGACAGCATAACTAGCTATTTCTATTACTAACTTAAAATTATATTTACAAGAGTATTTATAATATTATATTTGCAAGCATCAGCATTGTTCCCACGGTAAAGTCACGTAGAGTGTTTCCTGCTGATGTTGCATCCTGCGAAATATCAGGTCTCGTCACTATTGCGTAATGTCACCTCGTGTGACCGGCAATCAGGTCAATGTATTGTATAATATTGCATATATATATATATATATATATATATATATATATATATATATATATATATATATATATATATATATATATATATATATATATATATACATACAGGGTTATTCACGCAACCCGTTCATTAAAAGTTTTTGATGATGACATTTAGATAAAATTTTCAAATTTTGGGATTAAGGTAAGGTCAAGGGGTACTTCTTTTTTGAAATATTTTTTCCGGTTTAACCGGAAGTTGGTATCAACTTGCTTATTTTAAACGGAACATCCTGTATTTTATGATATTTTTGGATTCTACGGAGGATTTTAATGCTATTTTATGTAGCATGTCCTATACCTAGGTTCAAGCGTTCTTAACATATTTGACCTTGAACCGAAAATGAGCCTTCGGGGTACCAAATTTTAAAATCTCATATTTTTGTAAGTTTTGAAGATATAATCTTCATATTTTGCAGACGATCGGTAAATAATCTTAGGTTTCTATTTTTTTTTTAATTTGGCTATTTTTATACAAGGTGTCCTAAATTCAGCGGCAAACATTCACATTTTCAAAGCCGCTAAAGTCCGTTTTTTTAAATGGGACACCTTATAACTTTATGCACTATCAAATGTAGAATTTCATTTTCTATCGAACTGTATTAAGGTTCCCTATACCTATTCGTAACCATTTTCGAAATAATTGGGTTTTATAAAAATATCGTATGTATTTGCTTAAATGTTTACATGTTCCAATGGTGAGCCATGGAAAAACAATTGAGATCCAATATCCAATATGACAGATGATTAGTATGCGTTATTTATCGAAAGCTGTCAGTGATAAACTAAATCTTCTAAATCGAAATGGAAGAATACTCAAAGCTGATATTCTCAATCTATTTTGTATTCTTGGAGAATGTTATAAAATTTTGGAGAGAACGTGTCGTGTGTTTAATGAACGCCACCCTGATTTGCCGCCAATGAACAAGTCAAAATTCAAGAGGATTGAACCGAACTTTTTGCGTTTTGGCAAGGTTAAAGTTACAAAAAATATTCCGAAACCAGTGACAAATGCCGAGGATGACGTAATAAACACATTAGCTTATTTTCACGCAAACCCGCAAAGTTCGATACCGTCTGCAGAAAACGATTTGGGAATTTCTTCTTCATCTGTCCAAAGAATCTTGAGCGAACATCATATGCACCCTTATTCCTTCCAAAACGTGCAAGCCTTGAGACCTGGTGATGACGTCCGGCGAGTAGAATTTTGCGAATTCATGTTTTTGAAAATTCAAGAGGACCCTCAATTCCTTTCAAAAATATTTTGGACCGATGAAGCGAAATTTCCTAGAGAAGGAATAACAAATAGAAGAAACGAACATTTCTGGGCATCAGAAAATCCGCACGCTTTACGCGAAACGCATTCTCAAGAGAGGTTTAGCTTTAATGTTTTCGGATAGTATTAAATGATCAGGTGCAGTACTGTATTTATGAAGACAATTTAAACAGTGATAAGTATTTGGAAATTCTACGAGGGACGGTTTCTGAATTTATAGAAGAAATTCCTATTGGTGAGCTGCAAAATTATTGGTATCAATTAGATGGGGCACCAGCACATAATTCCGCTGCAGTTTATCTCCGATTATATCGAATTTTTGAATATCGCTGGATTGGTCCCAATGGCCCTTGGAGATGGCCTCCGCGATCGCCTGATTTAACACTCCTAGACTTTTATTTATGGGAATTTATCAAAGGTAAAGTCTATGCTTCCCCAGTAAATAGTAAACAAGATTTATTTCGTTTCAATCCTCTTCAATTTTCTCTTGTTCATTGGCGATAAATGAGGATGTTTTTCATTAAAAACATGGCACGTTCTCTCCAATATTTTGTAACATTCTCCGCGAATATAAAATAAATTGAGAATATCAGCTTTTGAGTGTTATTTTATTTTAAATTAAAAGTTTCAAATCAGCTGTCATGTTGAATAGAAAAGCACAACAATTGTTTTTCCATGGCTTACTACGGGAAGGTGTAAGCATTTAGCAAATACATATGATAGTTTAATAAAAACCTGATTATTTCGAAAATGGTTACGAATAGGTATAGGGAACCTTAATACAGTTCGATAGAAAATTAAATTCTACATTTGATAGTGCATAAAGTTATAGGGTGTCCCATTTAAAAAACGGACTTTAGCGGCTTTGAAAATATGAATGTTTGCCGCTGCATTTAGGACACCCTGTATAAAAACAGACAAATTCAATAAAAAAAATAGAAACCTAAGATTATTTACCGATCGTCTGCAAAATATGAAGTAAAACTTACAAAAATATGAGATTTTAAAATTTGGTACCCGAAGGCTCATTTTTGGTTCAAGGTCAAGTATCTTAAGAATGCTTGAACCTAGGTATAGGACATGCTACATAAAATAGCATTAAAATTCTCCGTAGAATCCAAAAATATCATAAAATACAGGGTGTTCCATTTAAAATAAGCAAGTTGATACCAACTTCCGGTTAAACCGGAAGTGACAGGAAGTTGAAAATATTTCAAAAAGGAAGTACCCCTTGACCTTACCTTAATCCCAAAATTTGAAATTTTTATCTTTTTTTATCAAAAACTTTTAATGAACGGGTTGCGTGAATAACCCTGTATATATATATATATATATATATATATATATATATATATATATATATATATATATATATATATATATATATATAAATATATATATATATATATAAATATATATATATATATATATATATATATATATATATATATATATATATATATATATATATATATATATATATATATATATATATAATATATATATATATATATATATATATATATATATATATATATATATATATATATATATATATATATAAATATATATATAAATATATATATAAATATATATATAAATATATATATATATATATATATATATATATATATATATATATATATAATGTGTTTTCATTCCGGATGTACATCCGTTCACTACTGTCGTTCTGAAAAGAACAGTTTTGCTGACGTTTCGCCAAAATCACATTTGGCATTTTCGAAGCTTTCTTTCTCGCGTCCGAATAGAGACTGAGGCGTTGGTGACTGCTGCGCTGCCTTTTTATATACTCATTCGGGGTCGAAGGTTATATCTGCGCAGGCGTTGGTCGTTATTTATGTTTTCCGGATGGTGCTGTTGTTGTTGCGCTAATTGCGCTTGAGTTTTTGCGATTTTAGATTTGTCGATTATTGTCTTCCATACTGTTGGTAGTTTTAATGATTCGTCCCTTTTATTCAAATCACCTTGTTTTTCAATTTCTATGGCTTCTCGGATTATTCTGGCTTTATAATGTTCTATATTGGCAATCTCCCTACACCCACTGAAATTTGTTTTATGGCCGGTTTCCTGATGATGTAGGAATAAAGCTGAGGTTGTTTGTTTATTTCTAATGCTGAGTTTATGCTCTTCCACTCTTGCTGATCTTCTCCTGTTAGTTTGCCCCACGTATAACTTTTCACAGTACTGGCACGGAATACTGTATACTCCGTGGTTTTCCAGTTTGATTTTATCTTTTGGGTTTCCAAGAGAGTTGTATTATATGAGCCTGGAAATCCTCGTTCATAGCAATCTTGTCCAATGCTTCGTCGATGGGAATACTGGGATATAACGATTTGACATCTAGGCTTGCTATGATATCGTTTCTTTTAAGGACGATATTTTTTTACAAATGAATCAGCTTTTTCTACAGGTGGTTGCATAATTTCAGAAAGGTATTTCTCCAGTTTTTGTAGCGGCGAATTAAATTTTTGGTGAACCATAGAGTTTAGGACATCTGCTTGACTTTTCCCGTGGTATGATTTTTTGTTGAATTTCGGGGTTTATTGGTGAACTTTTTGTTTTATTTTTAGTTGTTTTTTCTAGGTACGTTGTCGGGTCCTTTGGAACAGGCCTATAACAATTGTCTTGTAGGATATCCTGCATTTTTTGTACGTAATCTTGAGTATTCATAACCACAGTTGCGTTTCCTTTATCTGCTGGAAGGATTGTGATGTCTTTATTTTTTTCGAAGGTTTATTAGGGCCCTTTGTTCAGTGGTATTTAGGTTTTGTTTTGGTGTTTTGCTTGATTTTAAAATTCTTGCCACATCTTTTCGAATCTCCTCTGCTTTTGTTTCTTCAGAGGCGTCTAGGACAGCTTCTGCGATATCTTCTAAGGAAACCCCTAAAGAAGAAATAATAGCTGCAGTGTATATATATATATATATATATATATATATATATATATATATATATATATATATATATATATATATATATACAGGGTGGCCCATCGAAAACGTACCGCAAGGCATAACGGCCAGGGTAATGTTTTTTTCAAAAAATCCAAAAACACGTCAATTTTGTTTGTGAGGGGGACAATTTTTGCCCTTAAAATGATCGCAAAATTTTCAACCCTCTAAGCGGGGGTGTCATCCCCCAAACTTTTTCAAATGGGAAGAGGGGTCAAGTGGTACCGCAATGAAAAGGGCTTTCTATTCTCTATACATTCCCGCTTTGGTTTTTATAATGAGGAGGTGAGAAAAAACAGACTTCTAATGAGCTATTTGGTCGATGTTACGTGTCACCTAGCAAAGCAAGAATTATCTTTCAGAGGCCATAATGAAAAAAGCGATTCCGTTAGTGCGGGAAATTTTCGGGAAACTTTTAATCTGTTAATTAAACGTGATAACGAAATACAACAACATTTAAAAAAAATTGGAAATATTTTTTCTGGTTTATCAAAAACTATCCAGAATGATTTGATATCCTGTATTTCCGATTACCTTCCAGATACAATTCATAGGGAGATAAAAGAGTCGTTGTTTTTTGCAGTGCAAGCTGACGATACTACGGATATTTCTGATAAGTCCCGATGTGCGATTTCAATTCGGTACGTTAATAAATACGGTGAAATCAAAGAAAGTTTCTTGAGTTTTCATGACGTTAGCGAAGACAGAACAGCGGACGCAATGTATGGATTAATTGTTACAGTCATAAGCAATTTCGATTATAAAACAAAATTAGTTGGGCAATGCTACGATGGTGCTAGTGTGATGGCAGGTTCATTGAATGGTTTGCAAAAAAAAGTTAAAGATGATGCTCCTTTTGCTTTGCTTACGCATTGTAGTGCGTACAGATTGAATTTGGTTTTACAAACTGGTTCAAAAAATATAAAAAATTGCCGAATTTTTTTCGCAAGTGCGTCCTCGATTCCCGGATTTTTTCATCAGTCTGCAAAACGGACATTTACTTTAGATTCGACGATAGGAAAGAGGATTTCTTCCAGTTCAGACACCAGGTGGGCTTCCCGTTCTAAAATCATTCAAATCTTGCACTCTGAATGGGAAGGCCTAAAATTAGTTTTTTCTAAAATTATTGACGACCAATCATCATCGGCTGAGTCAATAAACGGGGCCAAGGGATATCTTAAATTTATGAACGATTTAGAATTTTCGTTTCTTACCGCTGTGTATAAACATATTTTTGACATAACTGACCCCCTTTTCAACATTCTACAGAAAAAATCATTGGACATCACCTATTGTAAAAAGCAAATATTTATGGCAAGAGATCGTATCAAGTTATTGGGAAATGAGACAATGTTTAATACAATATTTGAACAAGCCCAAACAAGGATTTTTAATAATAGGGACTCAGGGCAATTGTCAAAAAGAATTAAGTTATCGGACACCATTAAAGGCGATGAGCAAAGTTCTTTACGCATTTTATTTTATGAGATAATTGACAATATTGTGACTCAAACAGAAGTTAGGTTTGCAGATATGTCTCAGTTATTATATTTTTCTTTAGCGGATTCCTCAAAATTCGAAGAATATAGCAAAAATTTTCCGCTTGAATTTGTGACGAATGTGACCAACTTTTATAAAAATTTCTTTGACAAACAAAAATTAATTAATGAGCTTAGTGTAATAATATATCTCGATGAACAATTTGCATTGCTGAGCGTCGAGGCAATTTTAAAACATTTCGTAAAAAATGAACTTCAAGAAATATTTCCTGAAAGTTACAAACTTTTTGCGTTAATTGCTACCATACCTATTACAAGTACCTCAGTGGAAAGACATTTCTCTTGTTTAAAGCGAATAAAAACGTATTCTCGCAATACAATAAAAAATGAACGTTTATCGTCACTTGCGCTAATTTCAATAGAAAAAGAGTTGTTCTGCTCCTTACAGAAGGCTGATAACTTTACGGATGTCATAATAAGTAAATTCGCCCTTTTAAAAGATAGGCGGATAAATTTAATTTATAAAACTTAGTTGTCAGCTAAGTGTGTACGCGGCTTAACGTTTTCTTATAACGTCATTATTCTTGAAATTATTGTTGTTGTCGCCTACCCTAGCCTAAACACCACGAGCCGCCACTGAAAATCGGTCAAGTCATTTAGAAAATATGAAGGATTGAAATTTAAAATGTTTATTTACAAATTATCAGAGTAAATGATAAGGATAAATTCGTTCGACCAATTCGCTATTTTTGTCCTGTTATTTTAGATGTTTACTGCTGATTTTAGTGATTTGACATGCCACAACGATCAGGTGCGGTAGTTGCTAGATAGCTGTTCCGTAACTTGTGCGTTTAAATTTCTCAATATCACTAAATTTTTTATCAATAATTATGGTGTACTCACTTGCAGAAAAAGTGGAAAAAATCGAACTTTATTTTAAAAATAATGAATGTGGCAATCGGGTTGCGCAGATATTTAATGAACGACATCCTAAAAAACACCTTTCCGGCAAAATTGTTCGCGAGTTAGTAGCAAAATTTCGCGAAACTGGATCCCTTATGAATAAAAAGAGGCAGATGGAAAATCCTGTAGTAAATGAAGCTATGGAGGTCTTTGTATTGGGCCAAGTTGCCATGGATAGTACGCTGAGTACAAGAAAATTAGCCAATGAGACCGGCGTGAATCGTACAAGTGTCCAAAGAATATTGAAAAAACACCATTTCCACCCGTATAAAATTCAGTTGGTACAAGAACTCAACGAAGACGATTTTGATCGCCGCTTGCAGTTTTGTGAAACTATTAGTGAACGAGTGGCCAATAATAATAATTTTCTATTCAATGTGTGTTTTTCGGATGAGTGCACTTTCTTTTTGAACGGTGTAGTTAATCGGCATAACTGTCGGTACTGAGCTGAGAACAACCCCAGGGTATTTCACGAGGTGCACACACAACATCCTCAGAAATTGAACGTGTGGGCTGGTATTTTTGGAAATTCTATTGTGGGTCCTTTTTTTCTTCCTGGAACTCTAACAGGTGATATGTACTTAGATTTACTGGAAAATACCATCGACCCAGCCCTAACTGACATCATCAAAAATAATCCTGGATACGTTGAAGCGGAACTGATATTTCAACAAGACGGTGCACCTCCACATTACTCTCAAAATGTGCGTAATTATTTAAACACTAACATTCCCGGGCGGTGGATAGGACGAAGGGGTGCCATTGAGTGGCCTCCCCGGTCACCCGACTTGACTCCTTTAGACTTTTTTCTATGGGGACACATAAAAAGTAAAGTGTATAGCACTCCACTTGCCTCATTAGAAGATCTGCGAACACGAATTATTGACGTTTGTCGCGAAGTGACCCCTCAAGTTCTTCAGAATGTTCGAGAACGATTTGAAGCTAATTTGTATTACTGTATGGAGGTCGACGGGCAACATTTTCAGCGTTTGCTTCATTAATACGGTAAGTTTTTTTTTATTTAATTCAATTTCTGCGTTTTTTGAAAAATGTATTTTTCAAATTACAATCCTTCATATTTTCTAAATGACTTGACCGATTTTCAAAACCAAAGCGGGAATGTATAGAGAATAGAAAGTCCTTTTCATTGCGGTACCACTTGACCCCTCTTCCCATTTGAAAAAGTTTGGGGGATGACACCCCCGCTTAGAGGGTTGAAAATTTTGCGATCATTTTAAGGGCAAAAGTTGTCCCCCTCACAAACAAAATTGACGTGTTTTTGGATTTTTTGAAAAAAAAATTACCCTGGCCGTTATGCCTTGCGGTACGTTTTCGATGGGCCACCCTGTATATATATATATATATATGTGTAAATAACGCCTAAATCAATTTATTGAAATATTTCAAAAACTGTTAATTTTAGAGATAAAGTTTAAGTTGGAAAGTTTTATATTTTTGTGCGCTCTACAACGCGGTATCTTTAAATTTTGATTCTGAAGTTTCATAATCTGGCCACCACTATCAACCTAATTTTTTTCAATACGAACCTGGATTTTTAGTTTCCGGTTTTGAAAGGAAATTGAATTTGCTACACAACCATGTATTGCACGGATATGGCCAATGACGTTTCCATCCAGAAAATCCATCATCAGGAAATAAAAAAAAAACTTTGTACGGCCCTGTCTTTTCGTCATACCTGTTTTAAATAAGTTTTGAAAAAAAAACGGGGGTTGCAAAGAAAATATAATAAAGTCTAATATGTAACTTCATTACTCCACTTTTTCTCTGGCAAAAGTTCCCCGTTGTTAATATTTCTGTAATATAAGTTTTTATCTTAGAAAAATGTTGCAGAGTAATTAATAAAAATACATGGTAAATCGATTCAAGTATACCCGTAAGTATTATAATATTATTAGTAAGGCGTCTTTCCCAAAGTAGGCTTTGAAAACAATTGAAAAAATCAACAGATATTTATTATGTGTCAAACTTAGTTTATTATCAGTTTATGACAAATCAAGTCATTTTACAACCAAGTTTTTAAAATGGAGTTCTCAAATGATGAAAAGACAGATATGATATTTGTTTATGCGATGGCATTTCGTAATGCTACTAACGCGCTTCAAATGTATCAAAATTTGTACCCAGAAGGAAGGATGACCAATTACAAAATATTTGCAAGATTAGAAAGAAGAATGCGAGAGCACGGATCCTTTAACAAACCTCAAAAGAGGATTTCCACTGTTACATTGGAAGGTGGAGAGGACGAGATCAACGTGCTAGGTATTTTTTTTTACTTTAATTATACAGAGTAACTATAAGTATATCTGCCGGCGGAGGCGTATTTAAGGCAAAAATTCCGCCATTCTGCGGAATTTAGACATCTATAACAATATTTCCGCCCTTAAACCGAATTAATTTTCTAGAAGCGGCGGAAAGAATATGTATATATTTTTAAGACTTTCGCCTTAAGGAGGACTTTCTCATTTTTACTTTACTAACGAAGCTTGTATGAGGGATTTTTGGCCTACTTTTTAACTAATAATAAAAAAATAAAGAAATAAGAGTGGGAGTTGAGAGAAATATTAAACTTATAAGAAGAATTTGGCGCTAAATATATTTGACAAATGAAAAATGAAAAATACAAAAAAATATAGGTACAATTTTAGGGGCGTTTGTAACTATATGGAACATTTTTAGCTTCATTAAATGTTTTGCTTCATAATAAAAAATTGTTTCATTAAAAATTATACCTAGTTGTACATTGTAAAGGATGGCGCAAATTTAAAATTAAAATCGACTGAGAGGTGGCCTTTTTTTAGTTCATTTGTAAGAAAAGTATTGTTATCCTGAAAAAACTCGAGAGATCATTATGTTCACGTGTCTAGGTCCTCAAAATCCGAACATGTTTTGTATTTCTGTAGTTCTGTTGTTCCGTCTATCGGTTCTTTGATGGCACATATCAAAAACTTTTTAACATAAAATAATCAAATTCTGAGTATGGATAAGCCTTCTTATCACCTCGATACCCTAATTTTGGTTCATTTGTTTGAAATATATACAGAATTTGCTTCTTGAAAAAATTAGGTTCATTTTTTTTCATTTTTCTTTTCTTGGGTTCCGTTGACGAATATTCATCAGAGAAATGTATCTTCTATTTTATTCTGTGTTTAGAATGCAACCTATTTATTTCTCTGTGTGCTGATTTGCAAAAGTTATGAGTAATACAGACCTAATTAAAAACGGGATGTTTTTAACAACAATGAATCAAGATATTTAGTTAGTGTAAAAATATTTCCTTTTTGTAGTAGTAATTAACGTTATATGGCCGGTATATGACTTCGTTTGTATTTTTCGTACTCTAATAACATCTAACAGGTTTTCATCTTATATTATTTTATTTCATACTGTCGTTATAATATTTTATTAATTAATAAAAACCTAATTTCCAGACGTTGTTTTATCTGTCAAAATGACGTTCGACTTTAAAAACCTAACGGCGCTGGCGCGCGACCAGGCGTTGCGAGACAACGTTTTAGTGGTGTAATAAGCTATTTACCGGCCATAAAGAGTCTAGCTTTTTACCGAAAAGTAGGAATTAAAAATAATAAATTATGGTAGTGTTATTTTGAATATACCTGTACAATGCAATGACTGTTGCAATCTAAAATAACATATGATATTTTTTGCGCACTATAAAATAGATTTTTGAATTACCATAATCAGTCTAATTTTGACATAAAAATACTTTTCTCTTGCGAGGAAAGTAAAACATGTATCAAACTTTCCATATACTTAATAATACAAACACTCCTCATAAAGTTATCCCTCCATTTTTTGTTATTAATTTAATTGTTATTATGTTAGGTACGACATTATGGATTAAAATACTTGAAGAAGTAAGACAATTGAAGGTCGGTATTTAAAAAATAATGAAATTGATGGTCCTGGCCCAAACACGAAACTTTAAATATAAAATATAAACCTTCTCATAGCTTACAAAAGGGGCCACAAAGATACTTTATTTGGCAACATCTTTAAAAATAAAACTAGATAAAAAACTATTTTCCAATTTTCTCTATCTTAGAAACAATTGTTTTACTGTCCCGCTTTTCTCAAGCACCCCCTAAATTTGAATTTTTACTTTAAATAGGCAACACCGCCGACGGGGATACGGTTCCTTAGTTAATTATAATGTGAATTTTTATTAAATACCTACTCTGCAATATATTTTAGGATATGTACATTATAAAAATGTTAACAGCGGGGAAGTTTCCTTAAGGGAAATAGAAAGAGAAACTGGTGTATCAAAAGATTCAGCAAAAAAAAATACTACACCGCAATAGATTTAGGCAATATCGCTGTAGAAAAGTGCAGCATTTAAGGCCAACTGACTACGCAAGGAGAAGGATATTTTGCCGTTGGCTTTTAAGGCGTCGAAGGCAAGACCCCGACATTTGTAAAAAAATCTTATGGTCGGATGAAAGTAGATTTTGCAACAATGGATGGTTCAATCGTAATATACATTACCGGTGGACTCAAAGCAATGAACATTTCCACCGTGAAACAGCTTTCCAGGAAAAGTTCGGTATCAATGTGTGGCTTGGAATTTTAGACAGAAAAATGGTGGGTCCATTCTTTTTTCAAGAAAATATGACTGGTTTTATTTACCTTGACTTTTTATCCACTTCTCTCCAAGATCTTCTAGATAACCTTCCATTAGATATTCTTCTTAATTTTAAATACTTCCAACAATATGGTGCTCCCGCCCATCGAGACCGTCGATGTGTAAGATTTTTAAACAATTTTAAACCCAACAGATGGATTGGTAACAACGGGCCTATAAACTGGCCAGCGCGATCGCCTGATATTACCCCAATGGATTTCTCCATATGGGGTATTATTAAAGACAAGGTGTATCGAACTACCCCACAGAATTTAGATGACCTGATTATAAGAATTCGACAGGCATGTAACGAAATTAATCCTAGGATGTTAGAAAATATTCAAAAAAAGGTTATTGTAAATGCATAAAAATGTTTACGAAATAATGGTGGTCATTTCCAACACATATAATAGTTTCGTTTATCGTGAATAGTTTTTCCTTTATTTTCTTTAAATGTTTTAAAGTTTAGGTTTAAATAAAAATTTGAATAGTTCCTGTTAATTTATTTGAAGATTTTAGAGTTTTCGTTTATTAAAACTGAATTTTGTAGTACTTTTGCTTTCACTATTTAACTATATTTTTCTTGTAAAAATGTCAAATATTTGAATTTAGAAAAAGTACAAGAAAAAAGACAGGACTGTACAGGGTGGGCCAAATTGGACACTTTTAAAGGGAAACTCCCTTTTCTAGAGGAGATAGGCAAAAAGTAATGTCGGTGTCTGGGGCTCAATTTTGACAAAAAACATAGTGGTGGAAACCGCACATCGATATCTCTTACCGTTTCAGAGTTACAGGGTGTTTTTCGAAAATGTGCATTTTTAACAAGTAGCTGTAATTTTTTTCCTATTGATTTTTTTTTGTTTCTGTAAAAACATTTTCAAAGCAACTTTTTACGTAGAATTTAATGGTTTTAGAATAATTTAAAAAAAATTAATAGTTTAATAGGTATAAGCAAAAAAAAAATTTTTTTATATGGTACACCCTGTATATTATTGAATAATTGAAAAGAGCTTAAAATTACCTTTCCGAAAACATAGCACACTTGATATTTTGCTCAAGTTCTCTTTGAAATAGAGAGTTTTTTATAGTTTACTCATTTTAAACCAAGTAGGCTTTGGACGCACGCGGCCTTAAATAAGAAACAATTGCGTAAGTAGTTGTCAAATTGTTATTTTAGCCATTTTGGCTGTATCGACGATCGACGCTTTGTTTTAGTTTAGGCCGGTTTAGGCTTTTAATTAAATTTAAAATGGAATTTGACAATTATGAAAAATGGGATATGATAGTGTGTTTTATAGAAGCCGGACAGAATGCACAGGTAGCAAGTAATTTGTACCACGAACGATATCCAGAGAGAAGGCAACCTTTTAAAGACATCTTCGGAAGATTGCGTTACAATTTAATTAATAGTGGCCAGTTTAAGAAAAATAGACCAAAACAGTATGCAGCAAACAGAGATAAAGAGTTAGAAGAAATAGTAATTTTAGGAGCCGTTCAAAATAATCCCAAAACATCCACACGAAAACTGACTACAGTAACAGGACTGGGACGAAGTAACATTCGACGAAGTTTAAAGAAACATAATTTTAAACCATATAGAACCAGAAAAGTGCATCACCTTAGACCCGGAGATTTTGGACGCCGCATAGTTTTTTGCCACTGGTTTTTAGAAAAATGTAATGAAGTACGCGATTTTCCGTTAAATTGTATTTGGATAGATATGCTTCATCTATCCAAATACAATATAAGCATCTATCCAAATACAATATAAGCAGTGCCGGTATTTTCAATCGGTATAACTCCTATACTTGGGCACAGGAAAATCCTCATTCAATAGTAGAGGTATATATATATATATATATATATATATATATATATATATATATATATATATATCTATATTATATATATATATATATATATATATATATAGCCGTTAACTTTCAATATATATATATATATATATATATATTTTTATATATATATTTTTATATATATATATATATATATATATATATATATGAAACGATGCATAAGAGAAAACGGTCGACATTTTGAAAACCTCCTGTAGGAAAAATCTTTTATTACTATTTCGTATTATTATTTTAATTTTTTAATTTAATTTTTTTTAATTTTAATTAACCTTTTTCTAAATTTGTTATTTGTTTTTAAATTATAAATAATAAATGATTTCGTTGTAAATAACACACTTTTTTGCTAAGTAACTACTAGTAGCAGTACGCAATTGTTTCTTATTTAAGGCCGCGTGCGTCCAAAGCCTACTTGGTTTAAAATGAGTAAACTATAAAAAACTCTCTATTTCAAAGAGAACTTGAGCAAAATATCAAGTGTGCTATGTTTTCGGAAAGGTAATTTTAAGCTCTTTTCAATTATTCAATAATATACAGGGTGTACCATATAAAAAAATTTTTTTTTTGCTTATACCTATTAAACTATTAATTTTTTTTAAATTATTCTAAAACCATTAAATTCTACGTAAAAAGTTGCTTTGAAAATGTTTTTACAGAAACAAAAAAAAATCAATAGGAAAAAAATTACAGCTACTTGTTAAAAATGCACATTTTCGAAAAACACCCTGTAACTCTGAAACGGTAAGAGATATCGATGTGCGGTTTCCACCACTATGTTTTTTGTCAAAATTGAGCCCCAGACACCGACATTACTTTTTGCCTATCTCCTTTAGAAAAGGGAGTTTCCCTTTAAAAGTGTCCAATTTGGCCCACCCTGTACACAGGTAATTTTTTTATTTCCCGATGATGGATTTTCTGGATAGAAACGTAGCGAGCCATATCCATGCAATACATGGTTGTATAGCAAATTCAATTTCCTTTCAAAACCGGAAACTAAAAATCCAGGTTCGTATTGAAAAAAATTAGGTTGATAGTGGTGGCCAGATTATGAAACTTCAGAATCAAAATTTAAAGATACCGCGTTGTAGGGCGCTAAAAAATATAAAACTTTCCAATTTAAACTTTATCTCTAAAATTAACAGTTTTTGAAATATTCCACTAAATTGATTTAGGCGTTATTTACACATCACACTGTACTAACAGGATTTTGGCAACAAGGTAAAAAAATCTTAAATGAGTACTAAAAAAGACAACTTTTCTCTAATTTAACCGAACTAGTAGCACTTACCGTTTCGAAGATAGCAATGGTGGCACACGCTGTTTAAGACATCCTGTATATATATATATATATATATATATATATATATATATATATATATATATATATATATATATATATATATATTTTATATATATATATATATATATATATTTTATATACTTTAGATACTGTTATTTCAGATCTCCCTGGGTACAAGCCTGCCTGATCGCAGGAGGGTACCCTGTGACATAATCGAAAGCAATTCTTCTTGTTGGCCGTTTTGCACCTGCAGAAATTATATATTTCTGCTATTCTACATATATCTTTTCCGGCCAAGAACTTTTGATAAAGGCGTGTGAGAGCGCATTTTTATTGATTTTAGTATCTACTCTCCGTATGATGGTGCTAGTGCATACTTTGCCAAATTCCTATGGGTTTGCAGCCGGAAACCACCGGAGCCTCAATAGGTGGCGCTAAGTGTTATGCTTAGCATGTAGTACTATTTCAGTATGATAGACTTTTCGATTTTGTCATATCGAGCAATCTGTTATTTCAGATCTCCCTGGGTACAAGCCTGCCTGATGAGGGTAAAGGCCCAGAAATCATGATCGCAGGAGGGTACCCTGTGACATAATCGAAAGCATTTCTTCTTGTAGGCCGTTTTGCACCTGCAGAAATTATATATTTCTGCTATTCTATATATACATATATATATATATATATATATATATATATATATATATATATGTATATAATGTGTTTTCATTCCGGGTGTACATCCGTTCACTACCGTCGTTCTGAAAAGAACAGTTTTGCTTACGTTTCGCCAAAATCACATTTGGCATTTTCGAAGCTTTCTTTCTCGCGTTCGAATAGAGACTGAAGTGTTGGTGGCTGCGATGCTTCCTTTTATACCTCCACTCGGGGCCGGAGGTTATATCTGCGCAGCCATTGGTCGTTATTTATGTTTTCCGGATGGTGCTGTTGTTGTTGCGCTAATTGCGCTTGAGTTTTTGCGATTTTATATTTGTCGATTATTGTCTTCCATACTGTTGGTAGTTTTAATGATTCGTCCCTTTTATTCAAATCACCTTGCTTATAATGTTCTATATTGGCAATCTCCCTACACCCATCGAAATTTATTTTATGGCCGGTTTCCTGATGATGTAGGAATAAAGCTGAGGTTGTTTGTTTATTTCTGATGCTGAGTTTATGCTCTTCCACTCTTGCTTATATTCGCCTGTTAGTTTGCCCCACGTACAACTTTTCACAGTCCTGGCACGGAATACTGTACACTCCGTAGTTTTCCACTTTGATTTTATCTTTTGGGTTTCGAAGTAGTTTACCTATAGTTGTTTGTGGCTTATGTATTGTTTGTATGTTGTGTTTCCTAAGAATTCTTCCGATTCTGTCTGTTGTGCCTTTTACATATGGTAAGACTACTCGTTGCTTTCCCGGTTCATATTTTTTGTTGTTCGTTGTTCGGGAAACCTGTGTATTAATAGCTTTCTCTATGGTGCGATTTGTGTAGCCATTTTTCTTTAAAGCACCAGATATTACCTTAAGTTCGTTTTGTCTCGTCTGTACACCTCTACGGGGAGGAGATTTTCAAGATAATCAAGATGTATGAGAAACTGAGAGGTATGAAAACCTATGTGATCTAACCTTTCAAATTAAGTGTCGTGACAGCGATTTACTTCCTACTTTTACACGGTTGTCTTATCATACTCAAACTAGAAAAACTAACACCATACTTCAAAATGCTAGTAAGGCGTTATTAAAAGAACAAATCCATCAAACTAGAAAACAACTAGCCGAGACAGAGAAAGAACTTTTAAAGTTACACCTTAAACTAAGTAACATCATTCACCTTTTATTGTGGAATCGCATAGAAACTCTGGCTTTTTGGCGAACAGAAACGAATAAGAATATTAAGACAGATAAACTTTCCAAAAAGTATGACAATCTTCTAAGAAAGTCGAGTCAGCCACAAAGATCATCAGTAGACGTCGATAAATTAGTACATAATATATCATCCTACATTCTCTCGGAAAGTGAAAAATCCGTACTGAGTAAGGGTTTTAATTTTGCGATATCTCCTAAGGAAATCCCTAAAGAAGAAATAATAGCTGGAGTGGAAGCTGCCCTTGACTCCTCTGAAGAAACAAAAGCAGAGGAGATTCGACAAGAGGTGGCAAGAATTTTAAGATCAAGCAAAACACCAAAACAAAACCTAAATGCCACTGAACAAAGGGCCCTAATAAACCTTCGAAAGAATAAAGACATCACAATCCTTCCAGCAGATAAAGGAAACGCAACTGTGGTTATGAATACTCAAGATTACGTACAAAAAATGCAGGATATCCTACAAGACAATTGTTATAGGCCTGTTCCAAGGGACCCGACACCGTACCTAGAAAAAACAACTAAAAATAAAATAAAAAGTTCACCAATAAACCCCGAAATTCAACAAAAAATCATACCACGAGAAAAGTCGGGCAGATGTCCTAAACTCTATGGTTTACCAAAAATACACAAACCAGGGGCGTCTATCAGACCTATTGTTAGTGCTGTTAATTCGCCGCTACAAAAACTGGAGAAATACCTTTCTGAAATTATGCAACCAACTGTAGAAAAAGCTGATTCATTTGTAAAAAACTCGGAGCATTTCACTCGAATGATACGAGATATCGTCCTTGAAAAAAACGATATCATAGCAAGCCTAGATGTCAAATCGTTATATCCCAGTATTCCCATCGACGAAGCATTGGACAAGATTGCTATGAACGAGGATTTCCAGGCACATATAATAGAACTCTCGGAGCATTGCCTTAAAAATACTTATTTTTCTTTTAACGGGCAAATGTATAAACAAATGGATGGTGCTCCAATGGGGTCCTCGCTATCACCAGTAGTCGCGAATTAAATGACAGCGACCGAAAATTATGTTTTTAAAAACAATTTATTTCGAGAACGTTACAGATATGTTAACTTAACTAAGGTCTTAACTATAATGATTATACAATTTAGGATTTCGATTATATATATAGGTAAAATCTGTTTATTCAGCACTCCTGGAAGTGTGTTGCTACATTGGAGGTAGTTGGCATGTAATTCCTCCCTTCGTAGAGGTGAGCCTCGGGATGAAGGCGAACTAGATGACAATTTGTCCCTGGTTGGCCTCAACTGTATCGGTTGTGGTTGACACTATCTTAGGTGCCTTGAAGAACTTTGTGTAAATATAGAAACTCGCGAAGCTAAAAATCACAATATATAATAATATAGTCCATATGCTAACACTATGCAAGTCGATGGGTCCAATTGCTTCGTTTTCTAATTCGTGTTGATGCTGAGCAATTAGGCTCGGGATATTTCTTAGCTCATCCAAATTTATGGAGTCTAGTTTGAATGGTTGGAGGTCGATGTAGTTAGGATTGACATTGGCTTCAAAGGTTAACTTAGGGAGCTGTATGTAATGAAATTTGGCTCTGCTGTCATGGTAGCTTCTGATTATATGGTTCTGAATTTGGATAGTACAGCTGGGGTTAAGCTCCAGCACATATGTTCCTTTCACTGGGATATTTTCTTTGTTGGGGCCACATTGTTGAATCGCAACGGTCTCTTCTGGTGATATTAACATCCATTCCTCTCGTTCTAGTTTGTGAATTTTTAGTGATTTAACTTCTGTTGGTAACAATTGGCAATTAGAGGGTGATTAGAATATTATAACAGTTGTACTTCGCATGGAGAGTCCTGATTGTTATTCAGAGGACTGTTTTCTTTGCAGATGAAGTTACTAGGTGTAATTTCTTGACATCTGGTCTCAAGAAGCATGTAACTTTGTTCATTGAGGAGTAGGTATTTGCTTTGGGGAATGATAATTTGGAATTTTTCGTTAATAGGAACAGGAAGAGGGTATAAGCGATATAATACATAATTTTCAAGTTCAACGATAGGTACCTCTACAATAAAAACTACTTGATTCTCTTTAGAGTAACTTTTGATTTCTATTACTTTTTCAAAATTTAAAATATTTTCTAATGTAACTTGAAATGGCAATTTACCTACAGTTAAATGTGGACTTATAAGATTAATTTCATTTAGAAGATCTTTTGGGTTTATTATCGAGCTATGAAATATGTTTAGCTTAGAAAAGGTAATGGCAATTTCAATATTTCCTAATATGTCAAAGATATTCTGAAAGGCATTTATGATTTGAGACATAAGCATTTGACTTAAGAAATATCCATAAGAGTTGGTATTATTTATTTGAATTTCTTTAATGATCATGTTAGCTTGTTTGATATGTTTTTCTAAAATTTCTTGGTTATGTGATAAATTTTTACTTAGGTTTTCAAAAATATGAGATCACTTCTCGACAATCGTGATTTGTTCTGTTAATAGTGATTTCATTTTGTTTTGGCTGTTAGAGAGGGTTAGAATAGCCTTATCATATTTCTCAGCGTCATTTTGATCGAGATTTCCTGTAAGAGTTTTTACGATCGTACCTAAGCCATTAATAAGACCTCTTTTACTGCGGGTCATATATGAGGGGTTAATTTGTTTTATTTGAATTTCTATTTTATCTTTAAGGGACATTATAAGATGAAAGGAGTTAGAAAAGTCAGGCTGATTAGAGGATACATTTTCGATAGAACGTTTTAGTTGTAAAAAATGTTCTTGCATTGATGAGAATTCTCGGATAATGTCACTTACATCGAAAATTTGTACAAATGACCAATAGTCAGCAATATTTTGAGCATTACCGATTTTTAAGGGAAGAAGTCCTGGGTTTTCGTTCATATTATGGAGTTTGGGACTGTCTATTTCTGCTTGGACGGTGATGAGGAGCCTGTAACAACAGGAATTTTCAATTCTTTTGTGTGAATTGTTTCGATTTTATTGTTAGATTTATTCTTTATTTTAAGTTCCGTGATTTCGTAGGGACCTTTAAATTTATTATCTTTTTTGTTCCGTTTTTTATTTGTTTTATAGACTATTTGACCAACCTTAAATTGATATTGTTCGGGGCCTGAGGTAGTAGTAGTGAAAGACTGCGACCTAACTTATCAAGAATATCAGTAATATTAGGAAGACAGTAACGATCTCCAATTGACCTTTCATTGATTTTTCTATAATCTATAACTACCCTCCATTTTTTGCTTTCCAGAAGCATCCATCTTTTTAGGGACAATCCAGATGGGACTGGACCAAGGGGAGACCGAATTTTGTATGATTCCTTATGATTCCTTGATCTAACATTTTTGAAATTTGTTCTTTTACCTCTTTTTTGTGTACTTCAGGGTAGCGATATGTTTTTGTAAAAATAGGGGTGTCATTTGTTAAGTTAATTTTGTGTTGAACTTGATTTGTAAAAGTTAGTGGAATTTTGTCGCAATAGAATATGTCTCGAAACTCGAAACAGAGATTCCTGACACTAGCTTTTTCCTCTTTATTGCAGTGGTCTAAACGAATATTTTGTAAATTACTTTTTAGTAAATTATCTTGATCCGATTACGAGATTTCATCCGTTTCCATTTTTTCGCAAAAATTAAGATCGAGAGTATTTAGAATTTCTATTTCGAATGGTTCATTCATCTCAATTTTGACAGGGTTTTCATTGGCATTTGTAATTGTTGTTTTTACCAAAATTTTTATAATTTAATATTCCTAAACCACTTTCTGTGGTGACACGAATTTTTACAATTTGTTGTACCCTCGGAGGAATGATTATAGAAAAATTCTGAAAATAATGTTTACTATTTTCAATATAATTTTTATTCTCAGTTTGATAAATAATAGGTATTTCTGTATTTTTTTGTGTTGAAAGTTTACAGTTTTTTAAGTCTATTTTAGCATTTAGTTGTTTTAATAAATCGCTGCCTATAAGGCCATCAAATTTTTTTGAAAATTTAAACAAATAGAATTTATGATTTCCTTTAACATTAAAAATATTAAAAATAGGAATATTGGCAACCTCATTATGGTATGTCATTGCATGAGCCGTTTGTATATTAAATACCTCATTAGTAATGCGATTCCTAAAATAAGTATAAGCAAGTGTCGGATTCATTAAACTTCTTGAACTGCCTGTGTCGATTAGAAAATAAGCATTTAGGTCAGGAATAAAAATGTAGGGCAAATCCGATTTAATGTTATTTAAATAAATTACGTCGGCAGATTGTCGAACTGCACTTCTTGAAAATTTTGTTGATCATTATTTGAATAAGCAGCGTCCACATAATTGTAATTATGTGTGTCGTTTCCGTCCGATGACATTGGATATGGATTGTCAGCATCAAAGTTTTCGTAATAATTATTATTAGTTTGATTATTATAAAATGTATCGTAATCATATTGGTAATTGCAACTTTCGGAATATGGGTTATTATCGGGTTCGGGGTTAACAAAATTAGGATTTTCGTTATTAGAATTTATTTCTTGGGCAAAAAGTTCTTGCACTGTATATCTTGGTTTTGGAGTTTGGTTTAAAACCGTATTGCCTGAACTGGTATCCATTGGTTCAATTTGATTACGGCGAACTATCGAGCTTGCTCGGCTCTGATTAAAATTTGGGGGCCTTATTGGAAATTGAGGTCTATTATTAACATTAAAATTTGGGAGATTTGGCCTTGTAAAATTATTGAAAGCCGGCCTAGGAGTAAAACTTGGCGGTGACGTAAATCTGAAAGGGTTAGGGGCAAAGGTGGTTCGTGGTGTAATTTGAGAATTAGGCATAAATCTCGGATGGTTTAAATTGGATACATTGGGTACATAACTAGGTTGAAAATTGGTTGGTGCTGAAATTAATGGGCGTTGTACATTGTTTGGCATATTTGGGTAATTATGATTGATACGGGGTATAGGTTTATATGTATTTTGTTGCAAATTCGGGTTTTTACCTTGACTAAAATACACAAAATTTTCTTCTTCGACTACATATGATATGGCTTGTTCTATATTATTTGGTTTCCTCAATCTAACAACTAATTGCATTTGATAGGGCAATCCGTTAATAAATGTTTTTAGTGCAAAATCTTCGTAATGTTGTATTTTAATTTTTCTTTCGGTTTCATCTGTGACTGTAGTATTTAATTTAGAAAATAATAAACATCTAGCATCTTGAACTCTCATACCAAATTGTACTGGAGTTTCATTTTTTTGACTTTTTAAAGAAATTAAGTCTTGAATTAAACATTCCATACTTCTTTGATCTGAGAAAGCTAAGATAAGTGCATTTTTTATTTCAGACCAAGTTTTTAAATCGGCATTAGACCAAATCAGATCGGCAGCACGATCTCTTAATTTCATTAAAATTGTATCTATTAAGCATAAATTTATAGGATTATTAAGGTTAGTTATATCTTGAAAATTACTTAAAAAGTGTCCACAAGCAGTTAAAAATCTATTTAGTTGCCTAGGATTGCCATCAAATGGGGGAATATTATGGTGGTACCGGAGTAACCCAATATCTTTGGTACTCATGTTGCTAGTATTTGATTCAGAGGTAGATAAATTAGCCAAAGATTGTATTAGTTCTTCAACTGACATTAAAAATTAAAGTTTCACTATATATAGAAAAATATGATTAACGTACTATATATAAATATTAAAAGGATACTTATAAATAAACCTAATAAATTATTCTTATATCGCTTAGAAAAAAAAGGAAATTAATGGAAAATGGAAAAAATCAAAGTTTCTTGCAATAATCCAACTATCAGGATGTCCATTCCCAGCTGTTGAGATTCGTTGTTTCTTATCTTAATGGAATCGATGTGTGTATTCCAGGAACTTAGTTCTTCGATTCTTCGTGTTCTAACTGTAAAAACAGATCGATAACGGCGATTTTAGTCCGGGACCAAAACACGATCCTACCGACTGCGCCAATTAAATGACAGCGACCGAAAATTATGTTTTTAAAAACAATTTATTTCGAGAACGTTACAGATATGTTAACTTAACTAAGGTCTTAACTATAATGATTATACAATTTAGGATTTCGATTATATATATAGGTAAAATCTGTTTATTCAGCATTCCTGGAAGTGTGTTGGAGGTAGTTGGCATGTAATTCGCGAATTTATTTATGATATACTTCGAGAAAGAAGCTCTTGAGAAAGCAAGTTTAAAACCCACATTATGGATTCGTTATGTGGATGACATATTTATTATATGGCAACATGGTCATGCAGAGCTCGAAAAATTTCTGACCCACGTAAATTCAATCCACCCCAGAATACAATTTACTCTAGAGTTAGAGGAAAAGAACAAACTACCATTTTTAGATGTTTTGGTCACAAAACTACATAACGGACATTTCGAATACACTGTGTATAGAAAACCAACACATACAGAGAGATATTTAAATTCAAAATCACATCATCACCCAGCACAAATTCAAGCTGTGGCAAATACTCTAATATCTAGATCTGTGAAAAGTTGTACGTAGGGCAAACTAACAGGCGAATATCAGCAAGAGTGGAAGAGCATAAACTCAGCATCAGAAATAAACAAACAACCTCAGCTTTATTCCTACATCATCAGGAAACCGGCCATAAAATAAATTTCGATGGGTGTAGGGAGATTGCCAATATAGAACATTATAAGACCAGAATAATCCGAGAAGCCATAGAAATTGAAAAGCAAGGTGAATTGAATAAAAGGGACGAATCATTAAAACTACCAACAGTATGGAAGACAATAATCGACAAATCTAAAATCGCAAAAACTCAAGCGTAATTAGCGCAACAACAACAGCACCATCCGGAAAACATAAATAACGACCAACGCCTGCGCAGATATAACCTTCGGCCCCGAGTGGGGGCATAAAAGGAAGCGTCGCAGTCACCAACACTTCAGTCTCTATTCGAACGCGAGAAAGAAAGCTTCGAAAATGCCAAATGTGATTTTGGCGAAACGTCAGCAAAACTGTTCTTTTCAGAACGACAGTAGTGAACGGATGTACACCCGGAATGAAAACACATATATATATATATATATATATATATATATATATATATATATATATATTCGAAAATTATGAATTTTTAGTTAACCTTTAAAAATTCAGAATGGTGACGACAACATAGCGGACGAACTGATTAAAAGATTTTGAAATCTTTCTAGAAATCTAGAAAAATGGGAAATCATTAGCATATTAAACATTTGAAAACTACGCTTTTATAAAGTAAACTAAAAGGTAAAAATAACATTGGAATACAATTCAGTTCGTTTTTTTAAGACATACTTTTAAGAAAAACCTGAGAATTCGCATGTCATTTTTCTTCATATTAAAAATGAGGGCGCGTCTATTGGCGTGAACCAGTTTGAGTATTTTATTACCATATAAAATTTAACCGTGTTTATTAAATCGCGTAAACCGATTCAATAAAATTGTTAATAATTTTTATAGTTAGAAATATAAATATAAAAAAATACTCTAAATATAAAAACTTACATTAAATATTACCAAGTAGTAATATGTTTGCCATTTATAACTATCTTCTAATTACCTATCTAATACCTTGACTTATTTTTTTCAATTTTGATAATGTTTTCTGCCAATTAAAACTATTTCAAAAATATTTGTTGAAATGTTTTAATGGGATGAGCTTTTTTCGAGAAAAACATTAAATATGTGTTTCTGCAGGTCGAAATTATCAAATCTTTTTAAAATTTAACATTGTATTCAGGTGAGGAAACGAGAAATATAAGACAAAAAATCGTTTATTTACAACCACGTATGTAATGTTGTCATTTTAAAAGTTTGAAAGAAATTATTTCTGCCTTTGGCATTTATCCTGACTAAAAGTGACATTTACCTGGGTGGAAAGTGATCACTTTTAACCCGGGGTAATTGTCACTTTCCATCCACGCACATGTCGATATTTATTGAATAACGAAAATGTTTCAATTTCATTCGATTATTTAATTTTTTATAAACTTTCCGCGGCTTCTCTCAATTGAGGAGCACAAATTGTTTCTTCTGAATCGCTCATTGTCTTCGAAAACACTTTTTTTAAATAAAATTCTCAAACCACAACAACACAAAATATCTCTAATAGTAAGAATTCCAAATATATGCTGACTCTTAGTTAATTAAAACAAAGAAAATATAAACAGTAATAATCGCTGTAACAATCCCGGTCTCTAGTGCTTCATGTGAGCGAACTTTCTCATTTTTGAGAAATAGAATTGGAAATGACAGACTATCAAATTTGCTGTTTTATCAATTAAGAAGTTATTGGTAAAAATCATAGATCTTTAGAGTAATAGATGTTTTCGCGGAAAATAAGAGATTAATAAATTCATTTTTGAATCGTTTTTTTTGTTTTTTTTAGTTAACAGTTACGGTCACAAAAGCGTCATTTGCATTTAAAAGGTATTATTGTAAATAAAATAGTATACAAACCTCGGTAGAAAGGATTCATTCCTGTTAAGATTTTACCATTTATTTTCTCCGCAAAATGAGTCTAAATCAAAAAATTATTACAGGACAGTCATACTCTGTTTGTTTATCTCTCAAAAGGTATGAAGTGTTTATAGGTTTAATTAAAAATAGAAAGAATTCTATGGCGAGTTCCACACCATTGCGAGGAAATATTAAAACTTTACCATTCTAGCAAATTTAGTTGGAAATATATGCGTCGCTCGCCCTTGAACTAATCATTGGTAAAATCTCGCCATTATTTCGTGACTTTTTGGCCGATTTCGAAATCATACTTGTATAGTTGATTGGACAGTTCAATTTCACGGAAAATGTCAGTTTATTATTGAAACTGTTTATTTGATACAATTTTTAAAAAAATAATATATAATAATAATAATATGTAATGTTATTTTTATTTCTTTGTGTTTTTGCAATTTTGGTTCTTACCAAAATATAGCCAGAGACTTGAATGAAGATATATTCTAACTTTTGTTGGCGATTTTGAAAATAGTATCAATTTTCAAAGAAATCTTTGGCGAATTATTATTTATACACTGAAACATATTTAACAAAGAAATAATTCGCCAAATATTTCTTTGAAAATTGATACTATTTTCAGAATCGCCAACAAAAGTTAGAATATATCTTCATTCAAGTCCCTGGCTTTATTCTGGTAAGAACCAAAATTGCAAAAACAAAAAAATAAAAATAACATTACATATTATTATTATTATTATTATATATTATTTTTATAAAATTGTGTCCTTCTACCGAGGTTTGTATACTGTTTTATTTACAATAATACCTTTTAAATGCAAATGACGCTTTTGTGACCGTAACCGTTAACTAAAAAATACAAAAAAAAACAATTCGAAAATGAATTTATTCACCTCTTATTTTTCGCGAAAACATCTATTACTCTAAAGATCTATGATTTTTACCAATGACTTCTCAATTGATAAAATAACAAATTTGATAGTCTGTCATTTCCAATTCTATTTCTCAAAAATGAGAAAGTTCGCTCACATGAAGCACTAGAGACCGGGATTGTTACAGCGATTATTACTGTTTATATTTTCTTTGTTTTAATTAACTAAGAGTCAGCATATATTTTCAAAGAAATATTTGGCGAATTATTTCTTTGTTAAATATGTTTCAGTGTATAAATAATAATTCGCCAAAGATTTCTTTGAAAATTGATACTATTTTCAAAATCGCCAACAAGAGTTAGAATATATCTTCATTCAAGTCTCTGGCTATATTTTGGTAAGAACCAAAATTGCAAAAACACAAAGAAATAAAAATAACATTACATATTATTATTATTATATATTATTTTTTTAAAAATTGTATCAAATAAACAGTTTCAATAATAAACTGACATTTTCCATGAAATTGAACTGTCCAATCAACTATACAAGTATGATTTCGAAATCGGCCAAAAAGTCACGAAATAATGGCGAGATTTTACCAATGATTAGTTCAAGGGCGAGCGACGCATATATTTCCAACTAAATTTGCTAGAATGGTAAAGTTTTAATATTTCCTCGCAATGGTGTGGAACTCGCCATAGAATTCTTTCTATTTTTAATTAAACCTATAAACACTTCATACCTTTTGAGAGATAAACAAACAGAGTATGACTGTCCTGTAATAATTTTTTGATTTAGACTCATTTTGCGGAGAAAATAAATGGTAAAATCTTAACAGGAATGAATCCTTTCTACCGAGGTTTGTATACTATTTTATTTACAATAATACCTTTTAAATGCAAATGACGCTTTTGTGACCGTAACTGTTAACTAAAAAAAACAAAAAAAAAAACGATTCAAAAATGAATTTATTAATCTCTTATTTTCCGCGAAAACATCTATTACTCTAAAGATCTATGATTTTTACCAATAACTTCTCAATTGATAAAACAGCAAATTTGATAGTCTGTCATTTCCAATTCTATTTCTCAAAAATGAGAAAGTTCGCTCACATGAAGCACTAGAGACCGGGATTGTTACAGCGATTATTACTGTTTATATTTTCTTTGTTTTAATTAACTAAGAGTCAGCATATATTTGGAATTCTTACTATTAGAGATATTTTGTGTTGTTGTGGTTTGAGAATTTTATTTCGTTAAAAATATTGTGCTTGTATGAGCGTACCGTGTAATTTATTTAGACAGGCTAATGGGGGGGGGGGCAGTGGAGGGCCACAGGATAACAAGGGGGGCCGCGGCCCCCCAGGCCCCCCTGTTTACCTCCCTGTGTGAGAAATTAACAAAGTAAGATTCTGTATAACCATAAGCTTCACCACCATGAACAAATAAAAAAAAATTGAAATTTTGACAGTGGTTACTATGGTACTAAACAAGCCAAGCATACAAACTTAAATTAATTGCATTTTTCATAGAGTGTCATAAAAAAAAGTGTTTTCGAAGACAATGAGCGATTCAGAAGAAATAATTTTTGCTCCTCCATTGAGAGAAGCCGCGGAAAGTTTATAAAAAATTAAATAATCGAATGAAATTGAAACATTTTCGTTATTTAATAAATATCGACATGTGCGTGGATGGAAAGTGACAATTACCCCGGGTTAAAAGTGATCACTTTCTACCCAGGTAAATGTCACTTTTCGTCAGGATAAATGCCAAAGGCAGAAATATTTTCTTTCAAACTTTTAAAATGACAACATTACATACGTGGTTGTAAATAAACGATTTTTTGTCTTATATTTCTCGTTTCCTCACCTGAATACAATGTTACATTTTAAAAAGATTTGATAATTTTGACCTGCAGAAACACATATTTAATGTTTTTCTCGAAAAAAGCTCATCCCATTAAAAAATTTCAACAAATATTTTTGAAATAGTTTTAATTGGCTCGAAAACATTATCAAAATTGAGAAAATAAGTCGAGGTATTAGATAGGTAATTAGAAGATAGTTATAAATGGCAAACATATTACTACTTGGTAATATTTAATGTAAGTTTTTATATTTAGAGTATTTTTTTATATTTATATTTCTAACTATAAAAATTATTAACAATTTTATTGAATCGGTTTACGCGATTTAGTAAACATGGTTAAATTTTATATGGTAATGAACTACTCAAACTGGTTCAGGCCAATAGACGCGCCCTCAAATATGATTTATTTTTATAGTGTACTCCTTAATAAGCAATTGTCACGCCAATGACATTTTTATAAGTAGGTTATATTTATTTTTAATATGAAAAAAAGTGACATGCGAATTCTCAGGTTTTTCTTAAAAGTATGTCTTAAAAAAACGAACTGAATTGTTGATCGAAACCTAACCTAACCTAGCTGATAACTATTATAAATTTATTTATATATGTATTCCAATGTTATTTTTAACTTTCAGTTTACTTTATAAAAGCGTAGTTTTCAAATGTTTAATATGCTAATGATTTCCCATTTTCTAGTTTTGGAAATCTTTTAATCAGTTCGTCCGCTATGTTGTCGTCACCATTCTGAATTTTTAAAGGTTAACTAAAAATTCATAATTTGTGACTCTTCAATGCCTCCAAATACCCAAGTTCGCATATGGTGTGAGCGGTTTGATTTTTAAATGTTGACTAAAAGTGCCTAGTTTTTACTAATTCACCCGCCATTTACCTTCGACTTTTTAAATTTTTAAACGTTCATTACTAGTTCATATTTTGCACTCTTAAAAACCACCACCGATCTTCTGTCGAATTGGCACAAAAAGAAAATTCATCCGCTATGTTCTCGACTTCATTTTGCATTCAGTTCAGTTCAGTTTTCCCAAATACCGAATCTACAGCCTATGATAAAATTCGCTCAGCATGTTGGTGACAGACATCGTTTTGGTTGCCTTAATGATGACTAAAAATTTATAATTTGTGCTCTTAAATACTCACAACAACACATATACAGACTTTCAGGAAAATCGTCATAAATAACAAAATTCTTCTATTTGGAGACGTTATTTCAAAATTTCAAAATTTCAAATGTTGTCCAAATGTTCACTCTTAAATACCCCTATATATACGACTTGCACAAACACCAACCTGCGAACGACATGTTAACGCTACCATTTTTAATGTTAAAATGTTAACAAAAAAAAATAATAATTTGCACTTTACATACCTAAAGATTTTCAGTTGAATCTGCACATATTACGATATTATTATATTTTGACGCCGCAGCTTTGAATATTTACAAGTAGACTAAAAATTCATAATTTGCACTTCAATATACCACTTGGTTGCTCTCATAAATCTTTTGTATACGAATATACGAAATGGCATTTTCACTCGAACTGTATACGAATGCTAAATTTGAAGTGAATCATAGAGTCCAAGTAGGAAAAATATATTAGATTTGAACCAGGAAAACAACTAAGAAACAAACAGACCGAGAAGTGAAGCTAATAAAAGCGTAGTAATATTATCATATAGGGCTAAATTTATTTAAACATTAACGTAATAACGGAATTCTCCTTAATAAATTAAGTTCAATTCTCACGCCCCTTATAAAACCGACTAAACGGATGTTATACTGAGCTAGGTACAGACTCCGGTTCTGTCCGAGTTAGTGGAATTTAAATGTAAAATTTTGATATTTTTACCTGATGCTCTCGCAATGGTATGGAATTCCCCATAGAATTTTCTCTATTTTTAATTTAACCTATGAAAACTTTATACCGTTTGAAAGTTAAACAATCAAAGTATGACTGTCGTGTACTAGTTTTTTGATATAGGGTGATTTTTCGGAGAAAATAAATGGAAAAATTCCTTTATTTTAGGGAACATATACTCGAGTAGATAACGAATATAAAAAGGAAATTTGAAAAAAAATTACACGAGAACCATAGAAAAAAAATGCAATCTTTCAATGGCTTCTTAATGCACATTCATACATTTAACCTTATTCAAAATAAATGAAAAAAGCGTAGCGCTAAAAATAGGTTAAAATCGACCGAGTGAATGCCGCCTTAAATGTATGTATTTTGGAGTGTTCTTTTCGGAGTTTTGGTATATGATTTGAGCTCTTCACTTTTGAGGTCGAGTATAAATAATATTTATATTAAGTATTTGCAGTTTCTAATAATTTCTATTAATTAGAAGTAATTTTTCAGTAATGCCTCTCCCCTTGTAGTTTAGCGGTTTGCATCTCGGGTGATATACCAACACCGTCTCTACTAGAAAGCCTGGAAACGGCCGTTGCCAGCTTGCGATCAGTCATCACTAGTAGTTAATTTTTGTAGTTAATTCGGTTACGGAGTGTTTTTTTGCATTTGTTTTTACAAATAAATTAGAACATTAGAAGATTTTAACTATTTCTTTACATATTTGTGTTAGTGCCACTAGTTTTCAGACTGGTGCTATAAAACTTTCGTCAAATAGAAGTTTGTGGTAGTGAGGTACCACTTGAATTCTAATAAAAAGTGGATTTTCAAAGAAAGATTTTAATTTAAAACAATGCCCTTTGTTGTGTACTTAATTGCAATGGAAACTATGTGAAAAGGCCTAACGTTCATTTTTTGGGTCTCCAAAGGTTTGATGTTTATCTTTATTATATATACGTCTATACATCTGCACTCCCATTGAGACAAATCCCATCCACAATTTAAGCCTTACGATCAGAACACCCCATTTATTTCAAAATTAATAAAAATATTGTCTAAACAATTCGTTTTTCACGAGTTGGGCTGTGTATGAGCTAGGTGAAACCAAAAGAAAAAAATAGTTGAGCTAACGTTTCAGTTTTAAACTATCATCTACTCTATTAAAATCTACATTGAAATCTCTACATTGAAAATTTTCACTTTGGCATTGAAACTTTCTGCCAAATTCAATACATGCTACATTAACAAAATTCTCGATTTTGCAGATTTTGATATCAAGAATAGAATCAATCTAAATTTCTGTAATATTGTACATTTTATATAATTATTATTCTTCTATTTTGATAAAATCTTATTAGCTTTTTAATATTATATTAGCCCCTTTTCCGTAATTTAAGTTGTACATATTATGTATGTATATATTTATGTATCTGTTAATTAGTCTGTGAATAAAAGTGTGTTAAAATGTAGATACTGTTTCATTGTGTTAAAGATATTTGGTATGTCAGTTTATCTTAATAAATAATAGAATATTCCTTCAGATTAAGAAAATCCTTTCTTTGTCAGGAAAGAAAAAATCTTTTACAAAAACTAGAAAATTCATTAAAAAAATAGGTTGTTTCTCTTTTCAACTAATTTTACAAATTGGAATTGAAGTAAATTTGTTAGACCGAATTTTTCGTCATGCAGCTACATATGAAACTGTAAAAAGCACTATTTACGGAACAAAGTGCTTTATATCACACGTGTGTTGAAAAGTAAATATAGTCCTACTAAGACTCTTTGTTGTAGGTTGTAAGAAAAATAGTTACTATACTATTTTTCCTATGACCTACCTCGTTTGAAAACTTTCACTTTCAAGTCTTATGTAATATACTATTAGATTTCTATAGGGAGTTATTCTGTATAACTAAATTTTCACAATGTTGATTTATAAAATTACTTTGTCTCTTACATAAACTGGTGTTAAGGGCTTGAATTTGCTACCTCTAAGCACAGCCTATATTATATTTAAATAGCTGACTAAAAGTACTTTTTTATAATTAAAGACAAAATAAAGGCTGATTTAAATATTTTATTATACATAATATTTTACGATTTTTGATTTCTACTTAAAAATAATATGTATCTACTTAAATAAAAAAGATTAATATATGTATAATCTTCTCTCCTAGGTCATCAGTACTCCCTCCACTAAATCCACGCTTATCAAACTACAATGCTGTGGAAGTAACGGTGGCATTTCGGTTTTTTTTTCAAATATTCTCATTAGTTTTGTGTTGTTTTTATGCCATCTAAAGTGTTTCTTACTGAAAAGGATGAAAAAAGCTTATTAGTCTGCAAATGTCAGATCGGAAATAGCCAGTGACAATATTTAGATATTGCCATAGGCAGTAATTAATAATTTGTCAAAAAAATATTTTTACATTTTTATGCAATAAAACCAGTTTAAATTCGTGTAAACACTTGAATAAATCACCCTTTCAATGTCTTTCAGTTAATGAAGCATACGATTCTCAGTTCGACTGCTGAAATGGTTAATTTCGATCCAGCTTTTACTAATGAGTTTACAAAAATATCATTCCATATGACCTTGTTCAAATTAACTGTCAAGGGCGTCCTCAGAGGTGGGGGTAACAACATTTAGACACAGGAGCGTGGTGTGCCTTTATTATGTAATTTCTATTCTGCGATTAGAGAACATTTTCCAAAATACAGGGAGGGGGGCCAGCCCCCTTAACGGCGCCCTTGGTAACTGCATTCAATAGAATAGCAGTGACATTACTGATAAGCAATTTATTTAAATGACGTGTATAATCGATGATTACCACAACCACCCATAAAACATTATATCCAACTCCCAATAAACTAAAAATCATTACGCTGGGACGCTTTTAACATATAATTTAGATTATTTCAGAAATTTTCTGAAAGTTCTGTCAAACAATCATCTATGGTTTTTACCCCATTTGTTGCGGTTATATTGTGGTATGCATATATTAGCCATGTTGCCATATGATGATACAACAAATGACCTCTAGAGCATTTGCACATAGATTCCTCAATGTCATTCATCAAGTTTAATCTGCAAGTAACAAATTCAAAAATATATTAATGACAAATACTATTTCAACACATTAAATATTTTTTACAATATGAATATGTGCCTAAAATGTATAAAGAGAGCTTACTTCAAGCTTCTAAACACGATCTCACTTATACTTGCAACAGCATTCCCTTTGATTATAGGAAGTTCCCCATTAAAACCATGTCTTTCACACTGTTTGAATCTACCGCATTTTCTTATTCTTTGCAAAAGCTTGAATTATTGTTGAGAACCTGATAACTGATTTCGTTTCTATTATGATTATTTAAGTAAAAATCAAGCTTTATGTATTAGAAATCGACAATATACACTATTCTAGTTATTCGTAAGTATACTTACATGCAACAAAAACTAAAAATTCACTTGAAAAACCAGGAAAAAAGAAGTTATTTTACGAATAATCAATGTAAACAAACTTCGAAGAGTGAACATTGATATGACAGTACCTAACAATATGGCCGCCGCGACGTGACAACTCCAGCTGTTCAGTGCGGGAAAAACTACTTATGATGACTCATCGATGCCCGCTTCCAGGCTTTCTAGTAGAGACGGTAGAGACGGTGTTGGATATACTCACTAGTAATACTTCATTTTAATTTATTTCCGGAATTTTTTTCGATCTCATGAATATTTTGAAAATTTTCTAAAAATATTCAGGACCGAGAACAAATTTCCGGATTTAATTTGACCTCGGTATTCGGTAAGAAATGTTTACACTAAATTGTGTTTAAATTAATTTTAAAATTATATTTTTTTGATTTTTGACAATGTCTAATTTTTTTCCTCTGACAAAACACCAGCAAAACAAAGAAAGTTTGATTGACTTGGTTGTTGCCATGGTAACTATGTAAAACCTTAACTTATAAAGTATTTTAATTTAAAAGCTGTCAGTTTTGCTTCCAATAGCAATAACATAAATTTCTACTTATTGTAGTTACATGGAAATACCATTTTAACACTTATAATAGTATATTCTTTAATTTTACATAAACTTTAAGTTACTACAAGTGGTAGAAAATTGCATTTTTTAGTTTTTATTTAATTCTTTTACCTTACGTACACTTCCTATGGTGCGGCGGCGGCGTGCTTAAAATACTCTTTCAATATTTCATATTATGTATTGTTTTACTTCAATTGGTAGAAAATTATAATTTTATTGGTACATATACAGATAGATATATAAACAGATTTAGTTTGCTCCTCAGTTTCGGTTAGCTTTAGGTAGCGGTAACATTGACTTATACTTATTGTAGTCACACGGAAATACTATTTTAAGACTTATGATAGTTAACACTTTAATTTTAAATAAACTTTAAGTTACTACTAGTGGTAGAAAATATGCTTTTTTAGTTTTTATTTTCTTTTTCTATATGTACACTTTAAATAGGGCGTGCATAGCCAGCGGCAGCGAACAAGTCGCATATTTTTTATTCTTACCCATCTGCAAATTGTGTTTTAAAAACGGATAGGTTAGCCTTAGTTAGGTTCTTTTCTTTTGGGGTGAGGTAAAAAAGTGTATCTATGAATTAATAGCTTGAGTTAAAAATAAGGCTTCAGACCCATATTGTGTTACCATTTTTTACAGTTTGACAGCTGCCAATGCAACTCCTAAATAAATACATTTCAAATCCCGTTTAAATGTCGGACTCAAAATTAGTTTTGACAACTGTCAAATATTTTTATTATGAAAATATCAAATATTCTAACTGTTATCGAAACTCGAAACCCCAAAATAATCGATATTTTAAACAGCCGTTAGAATTTATAATATATTTTTTTCTTAATCACCCCATCTAGTACCAAAAGGTCAAATCAATATGCAAACAATATACACCAAAATTTTTCTTTTATTATTTTTAATAATATTAATAATCCCTAAAATAAAAAAAAACATTTTTACCTAACCTAAAATTTCTCCTTAGAAAGAAAATAAGTTTGTCCTGTTTTATCGTTTTTTAAAAAAGCTAAGCGTTATGCATATAAAACATATTTGTATGTTTAGAAGATGTTTTATTCCCAAGGACTATACCTTGTATAATGTTCTAAGCTACCCTGTATAGTGGAAAAATTGTTTATATGTACAAAATTATAAAATACATTTGACATGTTTCACCTTTTCTAGGCACGTTTAATTTTTCTGGAATACATTGTATATTTGAAAAAATTGTTTTATGTACATAAAAAATTAAAAGATATTTATTTCTTTTTGTATATTTCTTTTTCAGAAGTCTGCCTCATAATTTTAAAGCTACCTTAAAATTTAATATAAATTTGAAGTATTTCGTCGTTTTTCAAAATATTAAGTATATATTGTATATAAGTAAAAAATTATTTTAATTTTTTTTTAAATATAGGTGCACGACAAAATCCAGTATCTACGTCAATGTCTTCCGCAATTACCTTGCCTATATCTGTTTTCAATTCTACTGTTAATATACACTTTAAAAATATCGAAGATCTACGCCCATGGCTTACAAAATCTAATTCCCGCAAGACTTTGACTCATACGATCTTTGGTGCAAATTTTAAGCGAATTGGTTTTTCTGTTCTTAAGTGATCGTTCTAGCAAATTTTATGTACACATTAAAGATCATTACATTCATACAGATTGACAAACAAATAAAGAAACGTTTTTGGGTGCTGCTACATGTTTCTAGGGTGCTGGGTGCTTCACTATTTGCTAAAAAATCTAAACGGTCCTGATTTTTTTCCTTTCCAGAGGGTTCTTTAATTCTATTTACCTTATATAATAAAAAAACATGTTTTTATTAAAGTTTGTGGTGTTTCTCCGTTTTTTTATTAAAGAGACAGCCTTGTAGGGCTATCCTTTATTATGTACAAATAGTATTTTGTACTAAAAAAATTAAGTGAATTCGACGTGTTTCGCCATTTTTCGAATTATTGCTTTTCTTTCAAATATATATGTAAAAAAATAAGTTTCTAGGCCAATGACGTCCATATTTTTCCGACATTAGTACATTTACCCTAGTTCTTGCTTTTTTCAATTTAATTGTTATCGATTTGTGCGTTCTCAAAATATGATTATTCTTGCGTTTCTATGCTTCTAAAAATATCGAAGATCTGTGCTCATGACTCTCAAAATCTAATTTCGGGGAGATACTGACCTAGAGTATTTTCACTGCAAATTTGAAAGGAATCGGTTTGGCTGTTCTGAAGTTATTGTGGCGCAAATTTTATCTAGATACACACACACATAAACACACATAATTTTTTCTAAAAATATATGTTCGTATTTTAAGGATAATCATCGATTAAACTGAATGAAACCAGACACTTATATATTTTTATAATTGATATTAACGTTCAAATTTGAACATTATCTTAAAATGCCAGCAGCATATTTATACTGGACTAGAGAAACAATACTATAAGAAAAAAACTTACATGACATCTTTTGAATTTAATACCTTTTTTGAAACACTCTGCTTCTGTACATAGGTCAAACTTGAACTCTTACTTAAAACGTCGCGCCGTCTTCTGATGCTTCACGTTGGATTTACTGAAACTTTCTGTCTATATTAAATTTAATTTTTCCTCTATGATATACAAAATTCTGTTCAAATATCTGGACCTATGTATATGGAATTAAAAACGTGTCTTGTCAAAGTGTTTATTGTGACGTTTATAAAGCAAATCTAAGCATCACGGCCTACCTTAAAAAAAGGTTAAGGTCTTTAAAAACGATTTTATCCAATTTCTGTATCTCCGACGAACAAAACATGTTATTATATGTTTTGCAAAGTAAAGATCGAGCTTTTGATCTGTTTAGTAGTTTTTGTCTCAATACGTCGAAGGCTTATATCCAAAGAAACAAATATTGTCCGCTCTACATTTCAAAAATTTCTCAAAATTCATCCTTTAGGGACATGCCGCACTCTTATGTCGCCTCTTAAGGAACTTCTCCGAGATTTTTGGACGGGAAATCCGAAAAAAATGTCCCACCTCGAAAAATTAACCATGGCGACCTGAATTTTGAGTCATCGGGATATAAAAAAAGGCCGCTATCGAACGCCATTGCTAAGTTGTTAGAGACTCCACCGAAATTTCATTTTTACCAAACGACGCGCCCATTTAACCTCTACGATTGATCTTCGGGTTAACTTCTTCTCAGGCGTACAGTTACCGAGCTAGAGCTTGGCGAATGTCAAAAAACGCGAATTGCTAAAAATTTTTGGTCCAGGAAACGAGGAACTGAGCCTATTAAAATTGTTAACAAGGATTACCAAACGAATGAGGTAAGCGGCGGAACTCGTGCAATGTGCAAACACGAAATAGGTCATAGGGGGCTATGCTCATTATACTGTGACAGGACAAAATCTTTCTTCGAAGAGAAAAAATTGTGTTTTGTAGTAAACAGAATATTTTACACTCAAAAACAAACATTTTTTTCTTTTTAACGTGAATCGTTTTTTAAAAATCATGTTGTAAGGATTTAATTTATGTGAAAAATTCTCGGATGTAACGACTAATCATCGTACCATGTCATACCTATTTGGCCAAACTAATAGAAGTTTGCGGTTGCTATTTGAAGAAAGAAAATTTGTTTCGAGTTCTGGAATATTTGCTTCTAAATTATTCAAAATTGAAACTAGAAAAATGGTAAATAAAATGGTGTCCAACAATTTGTATCAGACATAGATATTTAGTGGGCAGAAGATTACAAATAGCACCTTAATTAAGTATGTATGTAGATGACATGTACATATCAAAATTTTTGTTTATAAAAGTATTATTATTAAGTGCGTTTTTGCGAAATGCAAATACTTTTAAATAAAGAAATGGTCAAAAAATGATTCTGTCATTATGTCAAAAATGTCCACTATAATTCGCTGTTGGTGACCTATCTAGAGAAAAATTTCCAATATTTTGATGGGTTAAAAACTACTGGCATGAATTTTAATAATAATATAATTAGGCCCACCGAGGAATTGTATTAATATGCATTGTTTCTTGGGCTTGGAGGGGGTGATCAGGTCCATCACCCCCTCGCCCCTAGGATTCACCCTTGACTAAAGCTCATAGTGCATTAATAAATATTAATACAATAATGGGCCGTTATACGGGGAAGGAAAAATATTTCCTGGAATTCAACATATATTAACTGGATATGACTGGCAGTTTATTTTTAGAGACATATTATTCGTATTTCGTTATTTAATGTTCAATTCTGTGCTAGTGTTTATAGATGACGGCGTAGATACATTTTCAAGGACGGGGTGGCCGAGTGGTTAAGGCGTTGGACTGCTAATCCAATGGGCTCTGCCCGCGTGGGTTCGAATCCCATCCTCGTCGTTTTTTTATAATTGAATATCTTATTATTTTATGGTTATTATACTATAAATATAAAAAAAAAGACATATTAGGTTCAGTTTGTTATTAGAGGACTATTTATAGATACTTTTATTTGATCGACAATAGCGTTATTATAAAACATAAGCCGGCTAATACTGGTCCTGATCCCATCGGAAAAAAAAGATTTTTCGTTATTTTCAAATTTCCAACAAAACTGACGTCTGTGTCTCGTATATAACCTACAAAAAAACAAAAACCATACGTATTTAATGAATTTTGATAAAAACTTGTGAAAAGTTACTTCTTTTGGTCATTAATAAGCGTGCTAATTGTTAGTTCTTTATCAAAAAGAATGGTTAATAAAACTTTTTTATAAAAAAAAAACTAACCGGCTTCGAAAAAAAAATACTAAAAAGAAAAAATATTTCTTGAAAAATTTACTTTATGAACTATGAAGTGGGAGTCAAACAAACTAATTCTTAATTACTTCATCACAAAAAGACATTTATGTATTGAGTGTTTACATACATCGCTGGTATGTATGGAAACGGACGATTATTTCGAAAAGAAATCGAGCTACCAAAAATGTTATTCAGGGTTTCTAAACGTGTATTGGAGCGAAGAAAAACTATTCGTTCTATTAGTCCAAAAACCTAAACGATGGTATGCTGACCACTAGAATTATCTTTTCACATTTTTATTAAAATTCACTAAACACAAGTAAAATTATAAAGAAAATTCTTTAATTACAGCAATCGGAATATGAAATGATAACATTTTGGTAAATATCCAATAAGACGGAACAAAATGGAGGCCTAATAAAATGTTGAAAAATTAATTAAAAAAGTGCTCTTTCTGTACTTTAAATTTTGCACAAAATTCAAGTATGAAACAGAGATGAATTGGTAAAATTTTTGTGCAAATCCTATACGGAAAAACAAAATGGCGCCCTAATAAAATGTTTAAAAAGTCGTTAAAATTTAATTCCAAGAATAATAACTTTCATTTTATAAAGGAAAATAATAAATGACATATTTTTCCTATAGAGTATGTAAATAAAGTTATGAAAAATAGAAGTATTAAAAATAATAAAACAAAAATAAACTAAAAACTTAAACTAAGACAAGCGCGTAATATATTTTAACCTTATACATTTTTTTAAGCTCAGTACATTAATCTATTAACATTTTCAAAAGTGATTTTTCACTTTGAAATAATATGATTTATTATTTTTTTTATTTGTTCCACCAAGAAAATATTTAGTACAGCCATCATAAGGCATGTCCTAGCATCCTAGTGTCCCACATCAAACATTTCGACAAACGATAAGCTATTCCCGAAAGTGTCTTTTATTCCAAAATCTGACATCCCTATATGCCACTTAGAATCAAGGCCCATTAACTCTATTAGGTTACCTCGATGAGCGATGAGGTCGTGACGTCGACTGGCTGATCTGACAAGGAGGCTAGTTTATTGCTTATTCAGTATTTTACTTCCTCAAGTGACACTTTTAAGACATTTGAATGGATTAATAAGGAAGGGAACCAAAATAACCGAAAAACTATTGAAAATAATTACAAATAGACACAACCACATAAACCTAGATGCCGCAAGACTATTCTTAAGACAAAGGCTATTTATAAGAATGAAATATTTAAATGAACTGGCCAAGGAAAAAAAAGGTAAAAAAGAAGCCATTCTGAAGTGGACCTCCACGAAAAGCTGTATAAAAATGAGAAAAATATTAACTGAATTTTTAATTTGTTACCGTTTAAACATAAATTGTGTGCTGATTTATTTCTTATTATTAAAAAAGATGTTTGAATAGATACATATTTGTGTTTACTGCAAATATAATATACATAGTGTGTTCTTGGTCGATAGCTCGGTACCGGTTAGAAATAGAGTAGAAATTTATGGTAAACTATTAAAAACTAAATCAGGAAAGTGCAAAGCGTTTTGTTCTAATTTGAACCGTTTAGACTCTACAGGCGTTCAAAATTAAAAATCCCAGTTTTTAAATGTCAATATCTCGAAAACAAATGGACAATATATGAAGTAGACGTAGAATTTTAGATAAAATTCAAAAATCTACTAAAATTAGGGGTCATATATGAAAAACTATTTAAGTAGGTATAAAAGTCATTTTTTATACTAATATTTATATTTAAACTTTCTCTCTATCTTTAACGATTATCACCAAAACCGAGAACACACTACTGGGACACCTTGTATAAAAAAATATACATTTTCTAAAGTATTTGTGATGCTAAAATTTTTTACTTTAAAAGAATATTTTTTTGAGACTTTCAAAATATTTTTTCAAAAACGATGCGAATTTTTCGAAATGCACTCTGCAAAATTTGAACCAATATCCCTAAACATAAGTTTAAAATTATAATAACTTATCTTGAAGGTTGCATTTTATTATAACAAAAAAGTTTCAATTTTGAAAAAAAAAATTAATATGTGTAATTAAACGCACACAGAAGAGGACAATATGGACAATGCCGTGCTAAAGCAAGCCGGTCACCGAGTAACGTAGATCGCTCACACCCAGTTGGGATAGATCAAGATCGCTCGAGGCAACCTATAGAGTTATTGGGCCTTAACTTAGAATACAGTTTTCTCAATTCTAACACTATATCTCTTAAAGTGTGCAGTTTATTGATGCTGCATTCTTATTTATCTTTACAATACATTATTTTTGTATTTAATTTAGAATTTAGATCATTAAACTCAGTAAAAATTGATACAAAAAATAATAAAATAAAATTGGAAACATTATTTTCAAATATAGCTCAGGAGAACCATCCTCATCTCATATGTAATACTGATATAGATTCCTTAGAAAGTTGCAAATAATGGAACATATAATAATATAAATCGAAACGTAGAATAAATTTCACGGATCCTGGCCAAATGTTGTAAAGTTTTAATGCCGAATATTATGTAATTGTAATTATAGGAATACCAAATTAACATAATTGAAATAAAAATAATAAACAACTGATGCTTCGATATACGGGGAATTCAGGAACATTTTTATTTTTATTTTTTGCTTTATGCGCACTACCTAAACAAAGTGTCTTTTGCGGCTGCATACTTTTATATATAATTCTTAGTTTCTTAAATAATACTTTAATAAATAAATACATTTCCTCATGTATATACGGAGAAAGTAATTTTTTTCTCGTTTAAAAGATGGACAAACATTTAGTATTTCTTGCTGAATATTAAAACGGTTCGAAATTTACTTAGAAACATTATTGACTATACCTAATGTAAAGTTTCTCTGCATAAAATAGTCAATTGTTTTTTCTCACATTTTCGAACTGATTTGCAGGTGAGACATAATTACTCACTTTTGTGCGGCGACTTGTCCTTTGGAAAACGAAATTAAAATAAAATAAAGACAACTGATGCCTAATCTGCTCATGAAAAAAAAATAAGGAAGTAGTAAGTTTGTTTGACAAACTTTCATAACAGCATACGTATAAAAATTATGTTTTAATGAAAAAATATTGCGTTCGTTATATAGCCTACCTATAATAAAAGCCACGCAACCCCATTGGACAGTTCGCTTCGAAGATATAATGCGCATAATATGCTTTGTCTCGGTTAATATCCTCGCCGCGCCGCACAATGGGCAATTTCGTATTTGTAAGTGGAAAATCGATAAAATGTATTAAATTTTGTTAAAAGAAATATGTTTTTGAATATTTGTTTTTCCAACAACAAAATGGGAACCCTTAGCTAGGTAGATAGTGGCAAAAAGTGTGTTATTCATTCCAGTTTTTCTTATGCGGTTTAAATATACAGAAATGCCTAACGTATATAGTTTAGACAAATTGAGACTTTTCAAACAAATAGATTAATATATAGGGTGTGCTAATATGTGAAAATATAACTGTAGTAAACAAAAATTAAATAAACAAGGAATCAGAATCAGAATCAACAAGAAAAACAAAGTATGTAGTTTTGTTTTAGATTTAATTTTTTGGCGTTAATAAACAAGTATGAATTAACTATAAAATATTGCTTTTCAAAACATTAATGTTTAAGAAATCATGTTCTATTTTCACAGGGGCGTGCGGTGAAATTTTAAGAAAGGGAAGCAATTTTTAGAAACTTACCTATTTGTAATGTAATTCGATTTTTCGATCATTTTTTGCAAATTCGTCAATGACGTCATCATAAAAACGTCGATGCTCCGACATATTTTAGAGAAGTTTATTTTCAATTGACAACAGCGATGTATGCGAAAGTCTCTCCTGCCCCGTTGAATTTCTCACGAAATTTTTTATACGTTTAAGTGTTGGAAAATTGCGTTCTACTGGTGAACTTGTGACAGGTATCGTCAATACTAATTCACACAATTTCGATACTTCGGTGTAGGCATCTTCCAGCTCCTTGTCTTTTAAAAATTCCATTAGTTCCTTAGCGTTATTTTTTGCGCTAATGTCATCAGTTTCGTAAATCACTTTTAGTTCAGATCGCAGTAACACTCGCTCGAAGAACTGGCCATAATGAAGAAGAAGAGATTTAAACGCATCTTCTGGAAAAGTTTTTCCTTTAAATGCATCAAAATTGCAGAGCTCGAGGAATTTAAAATCATTTAAACTGTTAAATCTTTAATTTATTTGTTGCTGATATTGATCGATTATTTCATAAAAGAGGCGTATGATGTTTGAACATCTCCCACCTTGTCTGTTCGAAGACGCTTGGCTTGTGGCTCTACATTTAACGTCATCGTTTTCTCCCAAAATAGGTCAAAGTCATCTCTTTTTTGGCTTAAAATGGACTTAAAATCATCCACTTTGTTTAGGCAAAAAGCAATATCATTTGTTTTACTTTGTAATATATTAAAAACATTGTCCGAGAATGGAAATATTTCTGAAAATATGTTCAACAAATAATTAAAATTAAAATCTCGTTTGCAACAGTCCAAAAACCCCCTCGAACTATTTATTGCTTCCGAGTCCCACGTTTCATTATTTTCTATTATATTCTCAAATAGTTCAATCAGTGATTCACGATTTTCAGATACTGTTGACACAAGTCTTCCATTACAGTTCCACCTAGTAGGAGCTACTTTGGGCAATCGTTTGTGGACAATGGAGTCCAAAGCTTGTGTACGTTTTGTTGACTTGGAAAAAAACAGCCATGCCACTTAAAGTAACCAAAAATACTTTACACTCTTTAATGTGATTGATTGATTGGGATAAAACTAAATTTAATTTATGAGCAAAACAATGGACAAACACAGCACTTGGGAAAGTTTCTCGAACTTTAGCTTGCCCCCTAATTGTCCTGCCATCACTGCAGCTCCATCATAGCTTTGAATAACTAATTTTTTCTCTCCATTAATTTCTTTTGTAACTTTGTAAACTACGGTACATAATGCATCTGCTGTACGATTTTCGGGCACATTCTTTTGTTCGTTTTGTTTTTCCGGATAAAAATGTCTAATACAGTTTTTCATTTTTGTGGTTAAATTTTTCATAGGTGGTTTTGCCCTTCTCTTGGAAATTATTTGAAGCTTATCAGCGAAGTTTAATGTTGAAAATCCCTTTATTATTAAGACACACACCACACATTCACACACACTATTCTTTCTAAATTCTCCAACATTTTCAGCGTTATTACCGACAGCCAAAGTTGACGGTATTTGCATATCCACGTCCGTATTATTGTCTTCCATATCGCACCATGCACGACGCGACGTACGTATCACACAACACACGGATAGCCGTTCAAACAAAGAACTTACTCCAACAATAGCTTCCGCCACCACTTAAAGCACGCGACTGAAATGCAAAAATTGCAAACCGCCGGTGGAAAGTTCAATAACCTCTGGCTCGATTCACAGGAAATCAAACATACAGGACTTGGCTGCAGAGAAGCTAGCGGCCCGCATAGGTTCTATTCGATATTCTATTGTGGCTGGGTCGGAGTCAAGGCCGCATTTATTATGGGCTTGATAATTAAGATAATATTTTAGCATTTTTAATATAAACTAAATTAATGGTTTCCTATTTCAAAAATTACATTTTAGAAGATGTTTTGTTATTTTTTTTGGGGAAGCACTGCTTCCCTTGCTTTCATGGACTGCACGCCCCTGTATTTACATACATCTATTTTAAAAATTAAAAAAAAACATTAAGTAAAAAGCTTTTTATAATTTTAATGTCGACTATCTTTATCACTTAACTTGGATTTATTAAAATATCTTATTTAAAATTATGTATTATATTATTTAACTTATAATTAATAACCCCATGAATGCTATTTTACCTAAGAAGAATATCTTAAGATTCTTAAGGGGGAACTGCACGCAGTAATATGGATTGTTTCTAAGCCTTCCGCCGCTGCAATATTATGATAACACTATAAGAGATATGTATTAGCTTCGAATCTAGAGTTATGCAATAAAAGTAGATTTGTCCATTTTCGACCATTTTTTGACCATTTTGACGAACATGCCTTCGCATATAATTTTTTTTTCCACAAAATGGCTCTTTACCGCCTTATATTGATCCTTTGTCTACGTAACTGCAAAATTTGAAATGGTAAATCGTACTCATTTCTTTGTATTTCTGCAGCTTTTAACCGAAATGTAATTTAAATTACCTATACATAACACATTTTTTTGAGGACGGACGTGCAGGAAGTTTTTTTTAATGCGTAGGTACCTTTTCATCTTACTTTCAACTCGACTAAACCTTGTCGCTGGTTTTTCACTTTTTGCGTGCAGTTCTCCCCCTAAGACTGATCGAAAGTAAGCATAATCAGTAGATGATATGAACAGTTTATATCACCTGGTGATGATGTTAACTCGGCTAGCGAAACAAGCATATATTACGTACTACGTAATATATTGTGGTGTATTGTGGTTGTAAGTGTTTTTGACCAAGAAGAATCATTCAAAGCATAGTTTTATTGTAATTTTATTCCTAAGTTAGATATTTTTTTATTGCTTAAGTTAAACTAATCACAAGAATCGTAGAATCAGTGTAATAAAAATCCTTTTCATCACAATTATTAACTTGTTGAGTTTGATATTGCGTAAGTCTGTTTTGTAATTCAATATCAGGGCTTTTTAACAGCTTTAAAAGTTCCAATGAAAAACTTGCTGTAGATTTTTTTTGGATTGGTTCTAATGTTCTATAATTATTTATGAGGGGGTCCGACTTAATAATAACATTCTTAATTAATCTTTATTTGTCGCATTCCCATTTTTTGGGTGTACAATTCTCTAAACCGGCGACAATCTTTATTGTCGCGCTTGGACAATTGGCTAATAGGAATTTTGCAATGTTTTATAATATCTTTACCATGCACAAGAAGTTTGTGCACGGTAACAGACATATAATACCATGAAGGCTTTTGTGTCATTAGCATATTTTTCAAGTTTATTAATATTTATCTCATAGCCAAAAAAAATAGCCTAACTAAACGTAAAAATTAAATGCTTATCTGATCCTGTTATTTTTAGGCTCTTTGCATAATTTTCTAAAAAAGTCCTAGCCGTATTACCATCATTGGTAGACCCAAATCCAGGTTTAGGTCTGTCGACAATTAAGCCCAACTCAGTTTTAAATTTATTTTGAATGCTGGTTTATTAAAATCTACCTTTGCAGATTCAGTTTTTACTTGCCGTGTTTGAATAGCCAGTCTAGAGCTTATATGTAGCAGGCATTCAAAACATCTTATCCAAACATGTAAAGTTAGTTAACCCGAAATCAAATTATTCTATACGCTATCTCTGAATGTCTTTTTCTATGTGCATGTTTTTAGGGGTAGATCCGCAGATATAACAACATTCGCTTGCAGTAGTGTTAGTCAGTACGTTGCAAATTTTTCCATCTATCATTGTTACAGTAACTGACGATACTTATTTCCTTATTATCTATTATTAGGGTGGCTGGATTTAACTTACTAATTTGTTCTTGAATTATCTTCATTTCCTTTTGAGTTAGTTCGGTATTTCCTTTCGAAAAAATAAATTTTAGGGCAGCAAAATCTTGTTGAAGATGTTTGATTATTTTGCCAAGCGTAAGTATTTTCGACATCAAAAGGGTGTAATTTTAGAGGAACAAAAAAAAATAAATAAATACTCATTTTCACTTACCACATTAAAAATTTTTTGTTTATATCTACTATGGCCTGAACTGACGTCACATACCCACTTGCTAATTAATGTAAATTTTGATATGCCCATTGACATCAAACGTCTTAAAAACATATATGCCGTTATCTCTAAGATTGCTTGAAGGCGTATTTCTCCACTGATTTCTATTATATTCTATTTCTATTATATTATTTAGTTTATTGAATAGAGTAATATGAAGGATAAGGCTTGTGTTCGGCTTTAATTGCACTTTTTTTTTAACACGATATAGGAATGTTTTAATAACTTACAATCGATGTATAAGGCTAAAGCTTCTTCTTTTGTGTAACATTTCATAGACTGGTCGACATCCCGCAGTTTCTTCAAAGCTGTAGCCCTTTGATGTGAAGTATTAGCCGTATTAAGATCGATTAATGGAAAACATATGTAATTTCCTTCAAGCCTTTCCACATTTTTACTTAAAAATATCTCAGATTTTTTCGATTTCGCCTATCTTTCCATTATTTTTTATGAAAAGTTAATAATAATTGCTTTATAGTCAGCTTTATCTTTGCTTTTTAGAGTACTAATTTAAAATTTGTTCAGAACATACCCAAGCATTTTCTCAGGTCTTTGTTTTTTTTTGGGTACGACCATACATCGAAAAATTCTTGTCTGGAAATCGCGAATATGTTTTTATTTAAATAAATAAAAATCAATTTGGGAAAATCTGAGAAACCAAAATTTTTTCTCTGTTAAAAGTAGGTACAATATATTTATTTTACTTATTATCTTATTATTTATCAGCAATTCTGTGCACGATAAAAAGAAGCTGGAGGACTAAATACCAAACGTGTTACAACTGACACTTTCAATTTTAATAATTCCTTGCATTTGTTTTTTCCACTCTAAGCAACGATATTGTTATTGCTTGTACCATATTTTTAACTGCAGGGTTTTATAAGGAACTTTGGAAGCAAATATCTTTGTAAGCCTTTCCTTTTGATAAAAAATATTTCAAACTATTTTTATGATATATATATATATATATATATATATATATATATATATATATATATGTATTATATATATATGTATTATATATATATGTATTATATATATATATATATATATATATATATATATATATATATATATATATATATATATATATATATATATATATATATATATATATATATATATATATATATATATATATATATATATATATATATATATATATATATATATATATATATATATATATATATATATATATATATATATATATATATATATATATATATATATATATATATATATATAATATATATAATATATTTATAATTTATATTATAAATATATATATATATATATATATATATATATATATTTATATATATATATATATATATATATATATATATATATATATATATACTTTAGAATAAACATGTTAATGAAACTGTTTTTTATGTATACTTTTGTCCACTTAAGGCTGGTTTTGCAAGCTTCGCTTTCGTTGTTCGCATTGTCCATTAGCGACCTTAGCCGTATGTGTACATTGAAATTGCGATCTGTGACATTTGTTCTTTAATATACTATTTTAATCCTATTTATAATATTGTAGGTTTTGGTGGATGGTGGTTATTTTGTTCACTTTTTTGCACCTGAGGAGTTACCACCTCTAAAAAAACAGGTGGTTTTTGTTTTGGATACCAGCGGCAGTATGTCAGGTAATAATGTATGCAATAAACTTGCTGACATTTTTAAAAATATAGAGTGTGACCAGTAAATAATGTCTGCTTAATATGAGATTTTTTTTAATAACTGACTTAAGTAAAAATTAGAGTTGGTAAAATATTTTTGCTTGAAAAATAATGCAAAACGACAATAAAAAAAGTTAATCTTAATTCTAATCTATCAAATTTGGCATTTTTTTTAATTGCAAAAAACTCTTTGTTCTCACAAAGAAAAAATTGTAAAGGAAGAAGTTATTTCTTTCTTGAGTTTTAGCTATATACCAAATTTCAGTGTTATCGGTTGGCTTCAATTTTCTCTTATTTTCTATAACTGTATGCTATTTCGCTTTACCAAATGTGAGCAAATCTGAATTAAACTATTTATTTTTGATAAACTCTTAGTGTTAATGAATTTTCCTAATTATAAATTTTTTTTATTTTAAACGTCATTTTGTAGATGAAAAGATAAATGGGTCCAAAAAATGCGACCAGCTTAATGCAAAGATTATGCAGTTTCATTTTATATATATATATATATATATATATATATATATATATATATATATATATATATATATATATATATATATATATATATATATATATATATATATATATATATATATATATATATATATATATATATATATATATATATATATATATATATATATATATATATATATATATATATATATATATATATATATATATATATATATATATATATATATATATATATATATATATATATATATATATATATATATATATATATATATATATATATATATATATATATATATATATATATATATATATATATATATATATATATATATATATATATATATATATATATATATATATATATATATATATATATATATATATATATATATATATATATATATATATATATATATATATATATATATATATATATATATATATATATATATATATATATATATATATATATATATATATATATATATATATATATATATATATATATATATATATATTTATTGGGTTATTTTTAAGTTATTTCTATATCGCCCTTTCTAAAAATAAGTAGAATATTTTTTTAATTTAGTTGAATAACCAAATAAAGCCTAAATTATAAAGTAGCCTATGAAAACAGTTGATTAAATTCTTCATTCAACGATTCTATTAATAATAGTGCATTTATAGTTTAATTTAGGTTTGCTTACATTTGGTTAGCTAGGTGAAAAAGCATTATGTTAAAAACATTTAAGTTAACCTTTAGATTTGAAATTTGGTACATACGTATGAAATCAAAAAACAAACATATTTTTTTTATAATTTTCAAAAATTTTCGAAAAAAAAAAACGTATTTTGCATTTTTTTTAAACAATGTCAAAGTTAACAGGAAAGATAAATCACGTGACTAACTTTTTTATTATCATTTTGCATTATTTTTTATGTAAAACTTTCTGCAAACTTAAATTTCACCGAGATTAGTTATTGAAAAAAATCCCATATGATGCTCTCTTTACTGGTCACATTGTATAATAATATCTTTCAAAAGAAGTATTTATCCAGTATTTAAAACATATATTGTAATTTTAATTTGTATCTTGAGTTTATGTTTATTGAACTATTTATGTACATAAAATCTGTTTTAAACCGAACATTTTATAATAATAATATATAAAAAACTTAAATACATCTGTGATATTATAGGCACAAGAATTTCTCAATTAAAAGAAGCCATGGACAGTATTCTATCAGAACTAAAACCAGAAGATATTTTTAGTATTGTAGAGTTTAATTCAGTAGTAAATGTTTGGAATATCCCGCTTGTAAAGGTGACTTACACGGAAGGGGACTCTCCTTACAACTTTTTTGCACTTACCACTGAAAAATCTAAAGAAAAAGTATCACAAGAGTTACCTCCATCAATCAAAGCCACTCCAAATAATATTGAAAAAGCTAAACAGGTTGGTAAAACGTAAATATTGCACCATATATTTTTTATTTTGCCTATAATGTAATTTAAAATTATTGAATTTTAACAGCACGCATTTGCATAGTTTTAAACTACTCGGTATTTTTATTTTTTTGTTATGTGTTGGATAGATTATGAAGGCCTAAGTACTAGTTAGCGTGACTGTCGCGAAGCGACTAAAAGAACATATTTTTAGTCTAAAGTTTCAAAACTTAAAAAATATATACGACCAGTGCGAGTCATTATGGCTCATGCTGTCTTCATTAAGGCTCATACTGTCTAACGGCGGATAGAGGCATAATACATATTAGTTCTATTAAAAAGGAAAACTCTTTTAAAGTGCGGGACACGAAAGAAAACTGGGCGGACTCAATCGGTTTAGGAAGGTCGGCCAAGAAATCTCTTTAAACCAGTGGTGTCCCGTTGTTCTTTAAATAATATGGCACTCATTTTTGACTATACGCACTTCAGATAATTAAAACATGTAACTATGCTTAATGAACCTTTATCTATATTTGTCTGTTTTCTTTCGTGTACGGCACTTCTGTATCTCTTTTGTGTTGCAAAAACGGCGAATTTTCGAATTTTAAAATGATTTAATTTTGATTTTTCTTGACCGATTTACTTAAAAATATATTTTTTCTTGAGTTCTTAACTTTTCTTGAGTCATTAACGGTTCCCGGGCCTAAGTTCACTATTATTGGACCACCCAGTATAGTGATACACGATTTACAAGTCCAGATTTTACAAGGACAGCTAGCATCAGATCCGGTGAACGAGATTTATCAAAATTTTAATTTATGCAGTTCGACTTTCGGCTACTCGGGTATGCCAAAAGTGGTCGTCTGACTCCGTTTGTCATATAACTTTATACAGGGGTCGTCATTGTGAAATACTATACAGGGCGTTTCCTAATTGCGTCCTGATGTTAAAGGGGGTGATTTTATGTTTTAAAAGTCTTAACTTTTGAGATACAGGATGGTAAAGTTTAAAAAGAAAACATTTTTTTTTGTCATCAGTTCTGATGCTATTGTAGATAACTGCATGAAATTTGATACACGTCTTCTATGCATTAAGGAGCATACGGATTTACCCAGTTTAATTACATATGCACGCCACTGGTAGAAATTTCAAAAATTGATTGTTAGTAAAAAATGCCCTTTTATGCATAAAAGACGTGTATCAAATTTCACACAGTTATTTATCTATAATAGCATCAGAATTAGGATTTAAAAAAAATGTTTTTTTAAAACCCTGTATCTCCAAAGTTAAGACTTTTAGGTTCATATTAAACTTTTTTCTTAAAAAGGTCCAGGAATCACCCCCCCTTTAACATTAGCACGCAATTAAGAAACGCCCTGTATAGTACTTCACAATGACGCCCCCTGTACAAAGTAATATGACAGACGGAGACAAACGGTCACTTTTGGCATACCCGAATAGCCCAAAGTCGAACTGCATAAGTCAAAGTTTTGATAAATCTTGTTCACTGGAATCAGTGCTGGCTCCCCTACTATAACTACATTGATGTGTTAATTTTGGGAAAATATGAGTTCTGTAGTTTTTCAAATATTAATTGCAATATTAGATATTTTTTGAAACCCGGTATTGAACAGAAAATTAATTATTTTTAAGCAGTTTATTGACAGCTACTTTATGAACAATTTTACAAAATATATGAAAAAAAAACTAAGCCAATTTTTAGGTTGACGGCTGTGATTCTAATGGTTCGATTCCTTCTAAATCGTTGTCTTCCTCTGAAAATGATGAGGTTTCGTCGTCACTACTTGAAGATCCCAATGTGATAACTAAATCATCAATAACCGTTTCAATTCTGCCATCTACTTCCCAGTATTTATATTCAATAGAACGAACATGTTTAACATCGATTTCCAATTTTAAGCCGATATTGAGTCAATCGCTTCTAATGTTATTTTATTTGAATCTTTAATTGAATGTTCACCGGTGTTGCGCTCTCGAATATATTTTTTTACTCCTGCCCATGCAAGTTCAATAGGGTTGAGGTCGCACATGTATGGAGGCAGCCTTAAAGGTGTATGACCGCGGCGAGGTTACGTAAAAGACCGTCAATTTTATACTTTTCTTTCTAGGTATGTTGGCTGATATTACTTCATATAACTGATATTTTCTCCATTTTGGATCACATACAAGATTGTTCGATTTAAGCCTCGATATCATATGATCTTTTGTAGAGTATTTTGTTGGCACTTTATCTTCTACGTGAGAATGATAAGACGCATAATCCATTACCACGACTAATTTGGGAGGAATGTTAGGTAGAAGCTCAAACTTTTCAAAATTATCTCTATTCGTCTATCCATGATAGTCTCCAGTTGTTAGTCCCGAGCGAAAAACTAAAGTAGCACCTGGAACTTCTGAACCAGCATGAACTATAATAAAGTGACTACTAGAGCGAATTCCCTGAACAACACCTGTAACACTTTCACTTTGCCAGCATTTGTTCACTGTCATATCATTATCAACCCAGGTTTCGTCTAGATACACAATATTGCGTCCTTCTTGCCTATATTGCCTTACAGTTGATAGATATTTCACCCGCCAGTGAAAATATTTGGTCTCTCAATGAGTAATTTTCGTTTATTTTGGCACTTGCTCCAAACAAAACCATTTGATCGTAAAAGCCGATTTAAAGTTTTATATGCATAGCACGAAGTAAGGGTTTGCAGGTGGGAACCTTCTTCAAGTTTATATAAAAATCCTCTATTGTTAAAGGTGAAGTAGAACATGAGCGATCATTATGTTCTCTTTGAATTTTTCTTACACTACTTTCTGAAACACCAGTGTAAAATGCAGCGCGTTCTGTTCAATTTTGAATTGGAATAGTCAAACTATTATTTTCAGCTTCTCTCGTACAGGCCTCTATAACGCTCGCAATAACTTCACGTGCACCGCTTCGAATTGTTTTTCCTCTTTTGCTCGCTATCGTTACTTGGAAATAATAATTCAAATTCAACGCAACGCATTTACATAGAAATGAAAACAAATGCTCAAAATGTATAGGCGCCACTGGAAATAGCTAGAACCTTCTAGCGGCAAGTGCATGGAGACTCTAGCCACATCCCAATTACAAGTGGACCAGTGCGAAATTTACGATTAATTTTCCGTACCGCTTAGCTGGCGCACTTTATAGGTGAAGCGGCAAACTATTACAACAAATAAAATAACATAAAATTTATTAGCTTACACAAATTTTACTTTTCCGCTTGCTTAAGACTATGAACCTTTATTTTAGGGACCGCCCGGTATTCTTTCGTGCTCCGCAGTCGTAATCGTAAATCAAGATATAAATAGTTCATAAATCTCGTAAATCAAGATATAAATAGTTTTTTAAAGTTTTATCAGACTGGTTCCATGCTAGAACAAACATTATTGTTGGTGTAAAGTTAAAACATGGAGGTTGTGAAATCGATTCTTACTTCAGGGTAGACTTTTTGACTTTAATTTCAAATCAAAATGTTGAATGGGGACCTTTTTTCTCTTATTTTTAAACGTTTTTTACGAATTCTACATCATTATTGTTTACACAAAAATATCCAGAAAATGAATTATTGCTATGGATCTCATATCGGGATCTCATTATCAATAAAAATAAAAAATATAAAGTGACAATGCAATTTTTAACCCTGTCATACATACTGTGATAAAGTTAAACAACATATACTCTGCATTTTATAGAGGAAGAGGAAGTACAGCAACTCTATACATAGACATAAGTAACAGCAGCAAAACAACTAGAAAACCCTTGCGGTGTGATTAAAACACAAATAATGCATAATATATAGGGCTATAAATAAAAAAAGTTACTGCCTCAACATCTTATTAGGAAAACCAAAACCACGAAAATGGAGATGGGGAAATCCCGATAATCAGACAGAGAATAAACTCGGCTATGTACTATCGAAAAAAAACAGATATACGTCAATGTTTCAGACTTAAACCATTTTGGCAGCGGAAATGACCTTAGGCTTACCAGGGCATCCATTGAAATATAATAAATAAACCAAGGTAGAACAAACAAAACTAATGAAGTTGATATTGATAGAAAAACGTATAGAATATAACGTATCCATGCATCTGGTATTCATTCACTTTGACAAGGCTTTTGATTCGATAGAAATATAGTCATTCTTGTGCGATGAGTAGTGCCCAGACCGATTTGATTATACAACCATTCTGAAATACATTACGAAAATGCAACCTCACACCTAAAGATCGATGGGGCCACATGTAGACTTCATTTCTTTAAAATTATTCACGATTGTCTTGAAGGATTAGAAAAATAAACGGAGAAGAAAGGTATTAAAATCGACACTACTTACCTGAGTCTTCTAAAATTCGCTGACGACATAGTCCTGATGTCTAGCGAACAGAAATATTAGAACATGCAAAAATTACTTCAAAAGAAATAGGATTCAAGATGAACTTGACAAAAACGAAAGTCATGTCCCAAAACAAATACAAATTCTCCATTTAAAACCACCAAATCGAAAACGTAATCGAATATATAAACCTAGAGCATATTATTATATTAGACAAAGAAAGTAAGACTATCCTGAGAAGCTAAGGCATATTATGAAAAATACGAAGATCACGGTAAATCTAAAATGGAAATGGTTTGATTTGTTTGCCCTGTCTACAACAACTTGGGCTGGAAACCATGCTCTTACAAAGAATAGTGTAAAACTGACCTGTGCGAGCGATTTTAGACAACGCGGCATTTTATCATATTTATTGCATTACAACAAATACCCGGTTGAGATTGACAAATAAAAAAGATTTTTGTTTGTCAATCTAAACCTCGATCTAAACGCAACAAATCATCTGAACACATTTAAAAATACCCGGTATAGGTAAAATTACAAAGTTTACGTTGAACTAAAATGTGTTTAATTAATATATTATATATACTTTAAATGTAATAAAAGGAGTTTAAAAATAAGTCGATGTGGAATGTTCTAGGTCATTAAAGCATTTGACGCTAATGGAGGCACAGATATACAGACCGCTCTAAAAATTGGTCTGAAACTCGTAGAAAAAAATCCTGACCCAAAATCGCATCAGCCCATTATTGTATTTTTGACAGATGGAGAACCTACAGTAGGAGAAACCTATGTCGATAAAATTACTTCCTTGGTAAGTGTTTATTTTTTGGAGATAACATTATTAAATAGGGATGTAAACTTTAGCTCAATAAAAATTTTGTATTCCTTGAACTGTCAAATTTACCAGATAATATTCATATCTGGCCAAAAAGCACGTTGGATAATATTGTTTCAACATCGCAAATTGAATTTAAATTTTGTGCCCTAATTTAAAATATTTGACCGTCCGAATCTTCATGGTACCATCTTCACGTTAAACTTTTTTGGACAGAATTTAGAAACTGTATCTCAAAATCTAGTCATATGATAAAATGGGTTCTATGAAGACATTTTATAAAAAGGCGTTGCGGAAACATACCAAAAATATATCAAAATTAGCAGTGAATAAAGAAAATGATAAGATTTTACATACAATTTTCACGTTCATAGATTGAAGTTTAACATTAGAATCCGTTTGAAACTGTGTCAACATATTGAAAAATATATATATTGAAGAATGGCTACCGTAAAAATGTTCATTACATCTTGAGTGGAAACTTTCACAAGCATTTGTCATTTTCTGCATGCCATTTTACTCGAAACGAGACCGAGACTGAAGCTTGCCGAAGGCATTTTATGACCGAGACTAACGTATCGTGACTCTCGGTCTCGGTCTCGAAGTAAAATATCAAAATAACTAATGATCGGCTTTTTTTTGACAAAATATTTCGAAAAATATAATTTTGGGAGCAAGTTTTTTCAAAAAATAAATATTCCATTATCGATTTTTTTGAAAAGAATTACATTCCATTACAACATAAATATTTAAATTAAGCAAATATGATACTTTCCATTTACAGATATTTCGATACTAACTAATCAAAATGATTGGTTTAAACAATTTAGTATTAAAATAGTCTCTGCAAATCTCGCCATACATGTTTAAACACATTTAAAAGGCTGTGCGGAAATTTACATTTATATATTAATTTTGATACCGTGACTGTAAATCGTTAAATTTTCGAAAATTTATTTTTTTAAATATAGATCATTCTAGAAGCGAAACTAAAATTAATGTCTCTTTTTTATTTATACTCCACATATTAAAAAACGTAAATTGCTACCTTGTTCTCAAATTTTCATAGTAATTTTAAACAAAACCAGTTTTTAATTTATTAATAATTTATTTTTGGGCACCCGAAACTACAAAATCAGAAAACAAGTTTTCAAATTAAATATATTTTTATTGGCTGAAAATCAGCTATTCTCATAAGGAGGTCCGCAGTCTGCATTGTGTCATTTTGTATTTTTTAACCTAATTATATTAAAACACAAAATTTACGGAAATATATTAAATATACTTATAATTAATGGGTATTGCTTTACAACCACGTATAGAATATTCAAAATAGTCCCCCTCTACGGAAGTAAAAATAATAACATTCAATACAAACATGCTATTCTATAAAAACAGATTAGAACTCCAATTATTAACAGACTATCACAATGATAAAAAAATTTTAAGGATAAACTTCATCAACTACTACTAACTATTAAATATTAATAATCTGTTTAGTCAGATCTTATATTGGACTAATATTGATGCCCTACTTCATAAATTCTTACTACTCTGGAGAGCTGATAAGTTACAATTTATTTTATATACTTTTTCTTTTCTGACTTGAATGCGTGGTGTGCCACAGGGCAGCATTCGAGGACTGCTGCTTTTTTCCATATATATTTTGACCTTGAGATTTCTATTAATTCCTGATTATCAGTGCTTCAATATGCCGTTGATTCTCAATTGTATGTGTCATTCAACGATTCAAATATCATTCAGTCTGCTAATAAAATAAATGCTGACTTAAATCCAATGCTTCATATGGCTGGCCCACATAATTTAATCTTAAATAAAGCAAAAAAATGCAAAGAATTGGGGTCTGATGTTGGATTCTAATCTATAGTTGAATTTCGTGTAGTAATTACTGTAATACTGTCTATAAGCCAGTATTGCTTAACAAGGATCAAGAGTATCTTCAAAGAATAAAAAACTCTTGCATACGATGTGCTTCTAAACTTCGATAAAGTTCGATTACGTTAGTGAAAAGTTTACAGAGTTTGGTTGGAATGTGCTACAGGAGAGAATAAGGTTCATATGGCAACAAGCGTTTTTGAAATAATTAATAGGCCAAAGCCAATTTATTTGTGTACTAAGTTTATTAGGGGTACAGATGTACTTACACAGAGCACACACTCATTCTGGGGCTACCTATAGAGTGCCGAGGCATAGAAACAGTAAGTTCCAATGGTAATTTTTTGCACAACTCGTTAAAATTTTTGATGCAATTCGTCCATCAATATTTATTTTGTCTCACGTGACAACTTTCAGAAAACAAGTTAAACGCTTAATAGAATCTACGAGGCAATAACGCTTGTGATTGTGAACTTATAAGAATTTTGTAGTTGTATTTTAATTTTTACGAATATAATAAAAATATTTATTATTATTATTATTATTTATCCAAATTGACAGTCAATTTCTCAACAAATGTTGGGCTCCAAGCCCATTCCGGATGCATGCATCAAAAGGAGTGGGCTGGTTTCTATTAGTTCTATTTGTTGTCCTGTAAGAATTTTCTCACTATGTGGCAAATACTATCCATGAAGGTGTTAGTATGCAATCCGATGATTTTCAGGTTCTGTTCTAGTGTTTTTGGACCTAGTCCAGTTAATGATATGATGATCGGTAACACATGAACCTTATTATTGTTGGGTACAGCGACATCTACCAAATAAGCTGCTTTTGTTTCCTTATTTAACAGTGCCACATCAGGCCGATTATTCGTCACCCGTCTGCCGGTGATAATTGCGTCGTAGTACAGTTTGAAGGCATTATTTTCAAGCACTGAACTTGGTTGGTATTTATAATAGGGCACAAAGGTGTTCAGGAGCCCGTATTTATTGACATTCTTCTGGTGTATGATGTTATACGTCTGGTTATGTCGCTGGAGGTTTGCTAGGTAAGTGCAGCCAGATGTTACATGCTGTATAGTCTTTGATTTCTCGCTACATTTTTGACACTTATCGGATTCAACGGACCGGTCTTTGATGATGTATTTGGTGTAATTTCATGTGTTAATAGCTTGGTCCTGTATTACCATCACAAATCCTTGTGTCTCCGGGAATAGTTGTCCATCCTTAAGCCACCTGTTGTCGGCCGTGCAGTGCCATTGTCCTTGTTTGTCGGGGTCTGAGAGTGACTTTAGGATAATGTTGTCACTTGCGAGATTGTGTGGAGAGTACGAGTTGTCACTTAAGGTTTCTTTGCGGTAGAGGCTTGATGTTTGTTCCTTGAAGAAATCCCTCAATTTTTGCAGCTGTCGGGAGTGCGAATTGTTCAAGTCAACAATGGGTCTTCCACCTTCTCTTCGTGGCAAGGTCAATCGGAGAGTTGATGACCTTGGGTGGTGTGACTTGTTCTTGGTCATCATTAGGCGAGTAGTTCGTTGTAGTCCCTCTAGCTTCATGTTAGTTCATTTCAAGATTCCGAAATGTAGGTCAGCACGAGCACAGGATAGGTTAAGTCCTAACACTGGAACCTGTGGTGGAAGATAGATCAAAATACAAGCGTTCTAATCACACTACACCACAACTTATTACGTTCTGGACACGCGTTTCGCTAACCAAGTTGTGTGATTGTTTTCCAAAGCATGTTGGCAAAGCTTGACTTTTCTGTTCTTTCGTATCTTAAATGTGCCATGTGTTCTTTAAAACAAATGTTTATGGAGCGTTTAGTTTGCCCAACATATTTTAGATCGCAGTCATTACAGCTAATTTCATAGATGCCACTCCTCTCCTTCAAGTCGACTTTGTCTTTAGGGTTTCCAAGGAGATTTCTCAAACTGTTCTCCGTTTTGTAGCTTTGACTGCGATCTAAAATATGTTGGGCAAACTAAACACTCCATAAATATTCGTTTTAAAGAACACATGGCACATTTCAGATACGGAAAAATAGAAAAGTCAAGAGTTGCCCAACATGCTTTGGAAAACAATCACCAAAAAGGAATAAATAATCTTAAGTTGATTAAAAATGTATCTAATAATAGATTATTGAATATATTTGAGAGTGTAGAAATAGTTAAATGTGGTAAGAAAGCACTAAATAAAGACCAAGGGCCTATTCCCTATAGTCCCCTCTATTGTTTACTTGACAAAGGTGCAGTCAGGTACAACCAAGTGTGACCACATTTACCTATAAATAGTTCCGGTTAGGATAAGTTACTTTAGTTTATATAATCTGCTGATGATGCTAACTTTGTTAGCAAAACGCGCGTCCAGAACGTAATAAGTTGTGGTGTAGTGTAGTTAGAACTCTTGTATTTTGAAGACAGCATAGGTGTTAATTGCTGTAATGAGATTTCTGGCGTTCAGTTCCGTCTTCAGAAGAGCTCGCACTCTTTCAACGTACTGATATTTTAGCTTGGTCTTTCCTTGCTTATTCTGGAGCAGTCTAGCTTGTTGGAATCCTAGATATTTGTAGGTCTCTCCTTGGTTCATTGCTAGAACTATTTCTCCATTGGGTAGGGCTACATCATCATTAATCATTTGCCATTTTCTATGTCTAAGGCTTTACATTTTTCCATTCCAAATTTCATGTGGATGTCTTTCGAGAAGGTGTATGTCACGTCAATAAGTTTTTTTTGGGTATGGTTTCCACCATAGAGCTTAAACTCATCAATATACAGAAGCTGGGATATGGTTTATTATTATTATTATTTTTTTGACTTGTTGTCTCACAGTATTCCCGTGGTTGTATTATATACTGACGGGATAATACCAAGTCAGTACAAAAAATAAAAATAAAAAAAGACATGAAAAAAACACAATATATATAATATAAATAATGTATAAAGAAATGATCTAACGATGCTACATGTTTTCAAAATGATCGATTTTTGGATGTCCCTGTAAATGTCTGTATTAAATCCCAATTGCCAAATGAGCGTAAACGTGGTTGGGGTGAGACCTGTTACTGATATGACGAGAGGAACAATGATGACTCTTTCCTGTTTCTACAGCCTTTTTACTTCCATTGTCAAGTCGGTGTATTTAGCGATCTTCTCACTGTATTTCGCTTGGATGTTCTTGTCGTTGGGGACAGCCATGTCAATTAATTAAATGATTTTCTCTTTTTTGGATTGAAAGGTGATATCGGGTCTATTTGCGGGGATTGTTTTATCTGTGTGGATGTCAATATCCCAGTAGAGCTTGTAGTCTTCGTTTTCAAATATGGATGTTGGTGTATAATGGTAGTAAGGGTCTGTGTTCAACGTTAGTGCTGGTGACGTCTCCTACACCTCTCGTCTTCAATTGTTGTGTCCTTGATGATGTGCTTTCGGTAGTTTCTGGTTGCTATGACTTTGTCCTGGATGGCAAGCCTTCTGTTTCGGGGAATAGCTGCCCTTCTTGTAACCACGTATATGAAAATTTTTTATGTATATGGTCTTGCTTTATATGGTCTCTGTCTCTTCTGTGGAGCGTTTTTCCAGACCAGGTGTTCATCTTTTCTAGTCTTGGATGCGACTGTGTGCGTCTGCTACGTGGCTCGTTTGAGGCAGGTCTAGCGGTGTATAATTCTTGTCTGCCTTCACTATTGCCTTGTGGAGGTTAGTTTGTTTGTTGTGGAAGAATTTTCTGAGTTTGTAAATTTGTTTTTTATTTAGCGATTATATATTTATAATTCCCCTCCTTCCTTCTTTTCTCTCGATGGTGAGTCTTTCCTTGCATGCGCTGGGATGTACCTTCCTGTGTTTAGTGTATTTAGAGCGTATAAGAATGTAAAGGTTTTCTATGTCTGTGTGTGACCATTTAATGAGACGAAACGTAGGAATAGGTATGGCGAACGCGTTAATAGCTTTCGTTAGATTTCTGGAGTTCAGTTTTGTTTTTAGTAGTTTTGTGAGTTTGGTTTTAAATTCGGCCTTGAGCGAATAATTTGATATGAGTGCAGTTAATTATGGTGCTTTGATGGAAGCCTAGGTATCTGTATGTTTCTTCCTTGAGCATGTTATCTATGGTTTCATTGTTGATTGTTTCCGTCATAGGATGGCCTTTCCACTGTCACTTGTTGATATGAAGTAGCTTGTATTTACTTATACCAAATTCCATGTTGATGTCCAGGGTAAACGTTTCTGTGATTTTAAGGAGTTCCTTTAACTGGGCCTTCGTGCTTGCGTATAATTTTGTGTCATCCATGTACAAGAGATGGTTTATCTTATGTAGGTTATTGTTTTGGTGTTTAATGTGGAATCCGAAGTTTGTGTTATTCAGTGTATTTGAGAGTGGATTAAGACAGAGGCAGAACCACAAAGCGCTGAGCGAATCTCTCTGGATATACCTCGTCTGATGTAGATCTCTTCTATTTCGATGTGTTCTTTTTGTGTTCTCTGGTTGATTTTAGTTTTCCACGTACTCATGATTTGCGTAAGAAATTGCCTGAGGTTTTGATTGACTTTATATAATTCTAGCACTCTGGTTAGCCAATTGTGGGGTATCGAATCAAAGGCTTTTTTATAATCTATGTAACCAGTGTGAAGGTTTCTATGATTTTTCCTGGTTTGTTCCATGATGACGCTGTCTATAATCAGCTGCTCCTTATATCCTCTGTTGTTTTCCTGTATCCTTTTTGCTCGCCCGTTAGAATGTTTTTGTGTGCTACATGTTGTTCTGTTCTCCTGGTAATTGTGGCTGTGATGATCTTATATCGGGTTGGAAGGCACGTAATAGGTCGTTAATTTGACGTGTTCTTAGTGTCTGAGTTTTTGGGTTTAAGGTATGTTATTCCTTGGGTGAGAAAACTGGAGAGTGTGCTAGGTTTTAAAATAATTTCATTAATTTGGCGAGTGAGAGCTTCATGTGTGGAGGTAAACTGTTTGTACCAGTGTATATGATTGTTTCTGCAACTTCTTGTATTGTCATTGCAAAGTGCTTTTGTTCATCCAATCACTTGTGTCTGTCTTTAATCCATGAAGCGTTATTATCGTGTGGTTTGGTTCTGGCCAAATGTTTTCCAGTATTCTGTGATTTCTTGTTTGATCGGTGGTTCTATTACACGTGCCTCCTCATTGCTGATGGTTTTTTGGTAGAATCGATTTTTGCTTCTTCGAAACAGGTTGTTAGCGTCCTTTCTTTCATTTGACTCTTTGTATCTTTGGAGTCTTGCGGCATACACGGATAATTTTTGCTTCAGAGTGTCAAAAGCCTGTGATCAGGAAATGTAGATTTGATTTTCTCTACACTTTGTGTGATACGTTTTGACTTGTTGCAGTTCTTGAATTGAGTAAGATGTCTCAATTATTTCCTTCTTTTTCTTTTCTTTATTATTATTATTCACCCCTCGCCTATTAACGAGCGGGTATCAGACTATAGAAATGTAACGTCTGTCCCCAGAACATCGAGCACTTTGCGTGCACGAGGTTCGGCAGTGATATACAGTGTGCTCTTATTTTGTGCTCACTGTATTTTATCCGATTTGTATATTTTTCTAAATGTCAATTAATTGTTGTTTTGTGGATGACTGTCTAAGCAATTCTAGTGATGGGTTATCGTTTTTACTTCCCTCGAAAAAGTAAAGTACTGGGAAAAAACTCACACTCCGAGATGTTTGCAGATCTTTGCGTTTTAGGGTCGTTGGACCACGAAAAACATATTTTTCCATTTCCGTCGTTCTGTCTGTACGCTGCATAGCTCAAAAAGTACTTATCCGATTGACTTTAAATTTTGGTCAGAAATCAAGAGTCTTAAGGGGATAGAATGGTAATATTTTAATAAAAATCCAATGTGGCGAAACAAAATGACGGCCTCATAAAATGTAAAAAAAATCATTATAAACAACTTACTTATTGGACGAACCTCTAAATTTCCACAAAAATAAATTGTCATTTAGAGATATACAGGTAAAATTTTTGTATAAAGCCATTATGGCCTAATAAATTTTTAAATATTCGATAGAATTCGGTTTGATGGAGTAAAACATTTTTTTATGAAGGAAAATAATAAAGGACAATTTATTTTTCTCGACAATATAAAAAATAAATAATAATTATAGAAATAAAAAATAAAATATATTACAATGTATAGGATTTGTATAAATTCAATAATATATATATATATATATATATATATATATATATTATATATATATATATATATATATATATATATATATATATATATATATATATATATATATATATATATATATATATATATATATATATATATATATATATATATATATATATATATATATATATATATATATATATATATATATATATATATATATATATATATATATATATATATATATATATATATATATATATATATATATATATATATATATATATATATATATATATATATATATATATATATATATATATATATATATATATATATATATATATATATATATATATATATATATATATATATATATATATATATATATATATATATATATATATATATATATATATATATATATATTATATATATATATATATACAATGTGTCCCAAATTTGGCTTACATGCATTGCTATCTCGTAAACCGCTATAGCTACAGGGTGGGTTAAATTAGGAAAGTTTTAGAGAATTTTATTACAAATTTGATGACGTTTTGAAGTTTAGGATATCTTTTGTGGTTTTCAAGATAATTGGGAAAAATCAAAATGGTGCATTTTCAACTTTTGCCCGTAGCTTCTAAACGACTCGTATTATGGTTTTATGGTTTATACATTATTAGGGCACTTTTATTAGAGGAACATTATGCAGGTAAAACGAAGTTTCTAGCTTCAATTGTTTTTGAGATATTGGTATCAACTTTTTGTTTTCTTACCGACGCCATATTGGATTATTGTATTTTTGGAAAGATCTTTTGAGATTATTATTTTTCTTGAGCTCTAAAAACCAAAATAATTGTTTTTTTTTAAGTAGGCTTTGATTACGCATGGCGGCCATAATGAAACAAAAGAATGCCGCATGTCAACAATCATTTTGTGTTCCTGAATAGTACTTGTTATCATTTTCTCATTGTGCCGAGTTTTTACAAAGTTTATTTGAGTTTCTTATACTACTTAAAATGGAGGGTAATTACTCCAACGAAGAGAATTTGGATATGATAGAACTTTATTTTAAAGCAAATAGAAATAAACAAGCAGCTGCGCGTTCATACGAAGAACAATTTCCAGACCGACATCAACCAAGCCAAAGGCATTTCAGATTTCTAATTGTAAACTTGTTAGCTTATGGGTAAAAATATTAATTCAACCATCGATGTTTCAGATTTTCAACTAAGATATTATACTAACAGTGAATACCTAGTGACTAAAATGTAACTATCACACTAGTGAAAATACCTAAACTAAATTTAAATTAACACATAAAAAAAATATAAGTTACACCACATGCCTCCCTCCATTTTCCACACATTTTTGACATTTCTCCAATACCTTCCGTGTAACCCTTCTTAAGGTGTTCCTGTTAATATTAGCAAAAACATCTCGGACTCTGTCTTCTAGCTCTCTGAGACTTTCTGGCGGAGAAAATTCGTAGACCTCATTTTTTGCGTATCCCCATAAATAAAAATCGGGAGGAGTAATATCCGGTGACCTTGCCGGCCAAGCAACAGGGCCATTATTAGCGATAATATTTTCCCCGAAAGTATTTCTGGGGACCGCCATCACCTCTCTGGTACCGGGAGCCGGACAGCCATCTTGTTGGAACCATATATTTTGCAGGTCGTTTGGGGGAACAGAATTTATAACTTCTGGAATAATTTGTTCCCGTAATAGTTGCAAATATCTGTTACCCGATAAATTTTCTTGGAAAATGAACGGCCCAATCAAACGGTTATCTAAAATACAAATTGTTATGAGTGATTTAAAGCAGAAGTGCATTGTTTGGAATTACCTATAATGCCACACCACACATTGAACCCAAATTTTGTTTGTAAACGTCTTTCTTCTAAATTATGAGGATTCTCGGTGCCCCAGTAATGAGTATTATGTTTATTGAAAATTCCACAGTTTGTAAATCGTGTTTCATCTGTCCAAAGTACTTTAGAATGAAAGTTAGGTATTTGCTGGCATTTGTTGATGAACCATTCACTAAACGTGATTCTTCTAGCAAAATCATTTACCTGAAGACCCTGTACAATAGTAGGTTTATAGGGATGAAAGTGAAGTTTTTTCAAGACTCGTTGGACGGTTGATTTGGGAATTGCCGTTTGTTCTTCAATCTTTCTTACTGAGGTTGTTGGGTTGTCCCTACACTTTCCATTATAGCTGCGTTTCTTGCTTCATTATCTATTGAATAGGTCTTTGGTTTCGGTTTCAAAAAAGACCCGTAGGCTAACAGGTTAACAATTAGAAATCTGAAATGCCTTTGGCTTGGTTGATGTCGGTCTGGAAATTGTTCTTCGTATGAACGCGCAGCTGCTTGTGTATTTCTATTTGCTTTAAAATAAAGTTCTATCATATCCAAATTCTCTTCGTTGGAATAATTACCCTCCATTTTAAGTAGTATAAGAAACTCAAATAAACTTTGTAAAAACTCGGCACAATGAGAAAATGATAACAAGTACTATTCAGGAACACAAAATGATTGTTGACATTCGACATTCTTTTGTTTCATTATGGCCGCCATGCGTAATCAAAGCCTACTTAAAAAAAAACAATTATTTTGGTTTTTAGAGCTCAAGAAAAATAATAATCTTACCTTGTTATACATCATTGGAAAGCTCTTAAAAGATCTTTCCAAAAATACAATAATCCAATATGGCGTCGGTAAGAAAATAAAAAGTTGATGCCAATATCTCAAAAACAATTGAAGCTAGAAACTTCGTTTTACCTGCATAATGTTCCTCTAATAAAAGTGCCCTAATAATGTATAAACCATAAAACCATAATACGAGTCGTTTAGAAGCTACGGGCAAAAGTTGAAAATGCACCATTTTGATTTTTCCCAATTATCTTGAAAACCACAAAAGATATCCTAAACTTCAAAACGTCATCAAATTTGTAATAAAATTCTCTAAAACTTTCCTAATTTAACCCACCCAGTAGCTATAGCGGTTTACGAGATAGCAATGCATGTAAGCCAAATTTGGGACACATTGTATATATATAATATATATATATATATATATATATATATATATATATATATATATATTATATATTATATATTATATATATATATATATATATATATATATATATATATATATATATATATATATATATATATATATATATATATATATATATATATATATATATATATATATATATTATATATTTTATATATATACATATACACATATATATATATATATATTATATATATTTTATATATATACATATACACATATATATATATATATATATATATATATATATATTATATATATATATATATATATATATATATATATATATATATATATATATATATATATATATATATTATATATATTTTATATATATATATATATATATATATATATATATATATATATATATATATAAATATATAAATATACATATAAATATTAAAAAAAAAATATATATAAATAAATATATATATATATATATATATATATATATATATATATATATATATATATATATATATATATATATATATATATATACTTGCTCTTATTAGAGCTCATCAGGCCGCCATAGACTAGCGAGCTCCGTGTAGGGCAAAGGCACAAAATGGAATCACAAAAACAACTACTCGGCTGGCTAACACCACGACCGGCATTAAATTACATTGTGACTCCTGGCTTTCATTGGGAGGATATATATATATATATATATATATATATATATATATATATATTTATATATATCTATATATATTTATTTATTATATATATATATATATATATAATATATATATATATATATATATATATATATATATATATATATATATATATATATATATATATATATATATATATATATATATATATATATATATATATATATATATATATATATATATATATATATATATATATATATATATATATTATATATGTATATATATATGTATATATATATAATATATATATATATATATATAGAAGCAACCAGTCTTACCATATGTAAAAGGCACAACAGACAGAATCGGAAGAATTCTTCGGAAACACAGCATACAAACAACTATAGGTAAACTACTTGGAAACCCAAAAGATATAATGAAACTGGAAAACCACGGAGTATACAGTATTCCGTGCCAGGACTGTGAAAAGTTGTACGTGGGGCAAACTAACAGGCGAATATCAGCAAGAGGGGAAGAGCATAAACTCAGCATCAGAAATAAACAAACAACCTCAGCTTTATTCCTACATCATTAAGAAACCGGCCATAAAATAAATTTCAATGGGTGTAGGGAGATTGCCAATATAGAACATTATAAGACCAAAATAATCCGAGAAGCCATAGAAATTGAAAAACAGGGTGATTTGAATAAAAGGAACGAATCATTAAAACTACCAACAGTATGGAAGACAATAATCGACAAATCTAAAATCGCAAAAACTCAAGCACAATTAGCGCAACAACAACAACACCATCCGGAAAACATAAATAACGACCAACGCCTGCCCAGATATAACCTTCGGCCCCGAGTGGGGGTATAAAAGGAAGTGCCGCAGTCACCAACACTTCAGTCTCTATTCGGACGCGAGATAGAAAGCTTCGAAAATGATAAATGTGATTTTGGCAGCAAAACTGTTCTTTTCAGAACGATGAGCAAGCAAAATGCTGACGAAATATAATATAATATCTACTTAGTTCAATAAAAGTATAAATAAATGGAAACAACATTTTGCACAATACGAAAATGTACTATCCAAATTTATTTCGCTGCGTTGCGTTGTCAAAAATTCTTATATAAATTGGTCACAAATAAAAACTGGTTACCTTCTATACCGTAATACTGGATAGCTTTTGCGTTTGTAAATGTATATGTTATTTCTTATATAGTTAACACCTCTTGCTGTTACAGTACACACATTTTCACTGTTGCTTAAAATTCAAATAAATTATCTTTGAAGGCTTTTCTAACAAATCTTCTTCTGCTTTGCCTTTAGCACAATTCGAAATTAGTTGCCGATTGACTTTCTATGTATATCCATGTATGCATGGCTGTGATGCAATAAACTTCTTGAGATTCTGTATTTTTCGGGAAAATGTTGTTCCTGATTTTCTGCAGTGCAAAACAATTTGTTTTTAACGTCACTCGTTCTATGTTTTTGGATTTATGTGGCGTGAAAATACCTACTGAAATATTGAAAAACCAGCTTAATGCAAAAATAAATATCTCATTTAGGGGCCTTCATATGGCATCTACTTCTATTTTACAACGAAAAAAAAAGTTGGTTTATATAAAGGGATACCATTAACAAAATAAATATGTACATCATTGACCTCTTTTATTAGGATATGAAAACGCAAATGGCCATTTAATAGCAAACTTAAAAATGTGCCTTAAATATATTAATATGCAAGAGAAAATCAAAGCGAAAAAACTTTAATGCCACTTGAGTAGTTTGAACAGAAAAAAATCAATAGTCCACGTTCCCACATCTTCTGAGTTATCTTCATCAGATCAAAGGACACAACTATTAGGGGTGGTTAAGCATCAACTACTAATTTTCTTTTATTATTTTACTTATGTTTATTTGTACAACTTTATGGATAACTTTAAATCAGTAACCTTAATCAAATTTAAGATAACTGCCTTCGAACACAATGAGCAAATTTAACTTTAAATATAATAGTTTATTTTCCCATTATTTCTATAAATATTCTAGAATTATCTGATAATGATGACGTGCTTCTAGAGAATCTCAAATTACTGTTCAGGAACGACGCTGTAGCTGTAACACCGGCCTTGTGTTAATTTTATTTTAATAAGTGAATAGGAAGGTCACAAATAAGTTGCTAATTACAAATTATTTTCCAGATCACCGAACTGAATACTGAAAAAGTGCCGCTATTTTCGTTATCATTCGGTTTTGGAGCAGACAGGGATTTTCTGCAAAAAATATCTCTGAAAAACCATGGTTTTGCAAGACACATTTACGAAGCTGCTGATGCTTATCTTCAACTGCAAGATTTTTACAAGCAAGTTTCTTCCCCACTCCTGTCAAATGTCACGTTTAAATATGTTGACGTTCATGATGTGAAAAATGTCTCCAGGACACATTTCCCAATTTTGTTCGGTGGAAGCGAATTGTACACAACTGGAATTATTCTCGGTTAGTATCGGTATTTTCTTTTGCAAAACATATTTAAATAAGATTGAGTTTTGCATTGTAATAAGGTTAAGAGGCGTATGTGTAATCTCAGGATTACGCGCTTTGTTACATTATGAGGTCCAAATTACATGCCAAACATATTTTTCTACGAGCGTACCGACAAGTGTTCTTTTCTGTATGAATTTTAGTGCACTAATGCCCCAAAGTTACTTTTCCGCACTGGTAAATTTATCTAAAATTGACACCCTTCTTAAGAAATATATTATCCTGTCAAATAGCCGTTGTCGCTTCAACCAGCAAAAATGTAGCGATGATTAGTACTATGGATAATGAAGAGTAAACGGTGGTTCTCACCATCAAAAAAAATCGATTAACATCATCGGTGTACAAAAAATTAAAATACAGACATTTTATAATTTTATCAAAACCGCCAAAATTTGCTAAAAAAATAACAAAGGGCTACTGTAAAGTAAAAGAAGGAGCATGGACTATTCTGGTTTAATTAATTGCTGGTCATAAATTTACTATGTTTGTAACTTTATCTTTAAAGACAACCGAGAAAATGGGCGAAAACCCTGCCATTAGACGTAGTGTATTCCTATCGGCCTCAAATTTGTATATTAGAACTTGTTCTGTCTTCTTCTAATACAGCAGAATTTTTGTCAATTTTATCTGTTGTTTTTAAAGATGGTATCACACCTGGTATACTTATAATCGGAAATCAGTTGTTTTTAAAGATACATGGTAAACTTATAATTAGAGATTCATCTAACGAAATGTTCCATATAAAATAAGAAAGTCGATGGTCATTATTTGAGTTTCCAATTGCCATTTCTTTATTTTCTTTATAAGTCGTAACGTCTCAAGACAAAAACATAAAACTTTTGTTTTTCTCTCAGCCGGTTGCACAAAACTTAATTGCTGTTTAGAATATTTAATCGAGTTTTCCGATTTTACAAGCTGCTTGTAGAAATCTAGGAACTCGTCAAATTTGACATTCTGTTAAACATCCTAAACTTTAATTGAGCTTTCTGCAACCGGCCGTAAATCTTTTAAATTATAAACAGAAGCCCTGTTCGAACGCACGATAAATGATTATCATGTAATTTTATCTTATTATTTTGTCTGTATGTAAGGTGGTCCGAAAAAAGCATGAAGAACAATACATATTTTTTAATGGGACTGCTTAAATATTATTGAGTTTTCAATTATTTTAAAATTTATATGATAACTTCGTACTGGGGAAACTTAAAAGTCAAAAAATATTCCACTAAACATAAAATTTTTGAAAGCCCTTTTTCATACCTTTTTTGTTGTTTCCCTTTACGAATGGAATACCTATTTTAATTTAGAAAAGACGATTTGTAGTCTTGCTCTTAAAAATTATCATAACTCTATTGTCTTAAAAGGAATTCATTGGGTGACTAAAATTTAGGAAAAAAAACAGGATTTAAAATAATTTTTAGAAGTTTAGGCACTTACCTATTTAAAATATTAAAAAAGGTTTCTGACTTTTGCCGACATGTATGTCCAACTTGTTTTTATTAACTAGCCCTATAATAGTAATTTATGTAATAAGAAAATTGAAAAGTACTTTTTCTCACGATTTGGCAATTTTCCTTTGTTTGACAAGCAAATATAATGGTTAAATTTAAAATGAAAAGGAATTGCTTATTTACCGAGGTAGTAATAATATACTAAAATATTTCTAAATATTTTACAACCATTAACATTTAATCGCGAAATTTCAAGACCGCGACGAGACGAGATTAGTTAAAGTCGAGACCATATGACATGAAGCTATAATATCGTGTCGTCTAGTCTCGCGGCATCTCTATTCAAAGGCTTGTCTTTTATTTTGACATTTTAGTTTCTATCCAAAATAATTCTCATATTGAAAAATCAAAATATCTTTCGCAATCGATGGTATTGGGCACTTTTAAGTAGAAAAGTATTCGATGGAGAATGGAAAGCGGAAAATTAAGAGCAGTTAAAGCAGATTTATCAAAAAGTTCGAGAAGTGGATGTTGAAGCTGTCCAAAATCTATTGGGCGATGTCCGCAGAAAATTGCGCCTTGTTGAAAAGCACGGACCACTATATTTAATATAGGTTGTTAGTTTTGTTATTTATAAAACTGTTAGTTATGGCACCTAATAGAAGTTTAAATAAAATTATGTTTATATTAATAATTTTACAAAATAATGTATCCAAGACTATTAAGATACACGTTATTTAGTTTTGCTGATGGTTAAAAAGCTTTTTCTTGCCCTTTTCGCGGTATAACCAAGAATAAAGGCTCTTGGGTAATTCAGTATTTTTGGCAGACTTTTTTGACATTTTGCCATTACGTAGAAGACTCAAAATTGGTGTACTTGTCAAACCATATCAGGTATAGCCAGAAATGATAACCTCTCTAATCTACTATAGACTCGTCTAATCGATGAGTTTAAAAAAAAATTGCAGAAATCAACATTATTGAATATATCGCTATAAAGTAAGCAGAACAGAGCCGACAAAAACATTTTAATATTTATAGTAATAATAATAATAATAATAATAATAATAAAGTCTTTTATTTAAATCAAAACAAATACCGTTTTACAATAATTGTTTTTATTTTTAAATCTTTTAAAATGTTTAAGAGGGAGAGCCATAAGGGGCATGGCGAAGTCTAGCCTGAAAACGGCTACTCGTATTTAACCATCACCTCCCCACAGCTATACCTCAAAATTATGGAATGAATACATATATACAGTAAAGTAGATGTATTAACAAAATATTTGAAGATAATATAATGTAAAATGATGTAATAAAAGAAAAACACTCTGGATTTCCTGGAGACACCCTGGACATACACCACTGAACAATTCCTACAGCAAACACAGTCAAACAGTAACAGTTCACCACTGACTACTTAATAAGTACAAACGAAATTTAAATTTAAATTTATTAATATTGAAAAACTTAAATTCATCTGGAAGGGAATTATATAATTTTATAGCATTGTAGCTGAAGCATCTTCGAAACATTGCTGATTTGTGTTGAGTTATAGTAAATGAATTTTTAAAACGGATATTTCTACTATGGATGTTTCCTCTAGGAATAAATTTACACTTTAATTTTTTTGAGGAGTTTGGAAGGGTTAAAAGTTTATGTACAAAATTACCGAGATGGTAATAACACCTATTTTTCATATTCAGCCATTTGCAATCTTTTACTTTATGAGATATACGTTCATATTTTCGTATACCGTAAATTAATCTACAGCATTTTTTGTATTCTGTTACGTTCGATTTCTGTAAGAGATGGCATGTAAATAAAATTACAACACGAATAATGAGAGAGAACGAGACTGTCACAAAGTAATCTTTTTAATTTAAAATTTAGGAAATGACGATTATTAAATATGAGTTTTAGAGAGCAGAATGCTTTTTTGTTTATGTTTTTTACGTGTCATTTATAACGAAGATCTTCGTCTATTAATATCCCTAGATTTTTTGCCGCTTCTACGTAATCCAACGAAATATTAACATTAGTTTTTATAATGTTTCTATTTGCTTTATTTGATATGTACAAAAGTTTTGAATGAATAATAACGGAGATAATATGGAGCATTGCGGGACTCATGAATATATGTTAGTTGTATCCGAGCAAACATTATATATTGAAATTTGCGGTTGCTAAGCAATGACGATATAATTTTGACAAATTCAAAAACAACAGCTTATGATCTAATGCATCGAACGTTTTTGAGTTGTCCAGAAGTACGAGTAAACTGGCATGACCTTTATCATACGCTGCAATGATATCGTCTGTCACGGAGGCCAAAGCAGTAGCTGTGCTGAATTGTTTTCGAAACCCACATTGGTTGTCAGGGATAATGTTATGTTCAACAAAGAATGAAAACATTTGGTAATGCAAAATTTTTTCCAAAATTTTAGAAAGCACGGGAAGTATGCTAATATTCTTAAAAGAATGTTTTCGGATTGTTATTTTTTGCTAACAGCATTGCCGATAGCAATCTTCCATGAATCAGGAAAATATTTCTTTTCAATGCATGAATTAATTATATATAGAATATAAGTGTGTATAAATGGACTACAGCATTTCATATTTATAGAAATATTGTCCGTTCTACAGCAACTCGTTTTTATTTCTCTAATATTATATTAATCTGATCAATAGTGGCAAGTTCAAGTTCAAACTCAAAGTGTTAATTATCCGCATACATATTATTTTTATAAAATTCAATTTTTTCATTGCCTTTGTCTGAAACGTATTGCAAAAATGAACCAAAAAAATTATTTATATTTGTAGGATTTGATAAATGGTGTGGCAAATTGTAACTCCTGCAAGTACGGACATTTAAATCTTTTAAGGTGTTCCACGTTTTGTTAGTTATTTTCGACACAAATTAGTTCAAGGAATTGTTTTTTAGCGCGCCTTACTAATGATACAGTTCGGTTGCGCAATTGTTTGTATATGTGTTTGTTCTCTTCAGTAGGGAATTTTTTATAACGTTGTAAGACCTTAGATCTTTGTTTCATTATTAACTTTATGTCTTCCGAAAGCCAGGACGCTTTTGGTTTTGTAATCCGAGCTTTTTTTAAAGGAGCATGCTTTTCAAATAAATTGAGTAAAGATAGGTTAAACAATTGAATTTTATTGTCTATATTTCGATCTCTAAAATTACATTCCAGTTTTCGTTGTTTAAGTCGATACAGAAATTATTATGATATAACATAACAAAACATCTAAAATTTATTAATTTAGGTGGGGGTTTAAGTGATTTTAAGTTTAACCCATTAAGGCCGGAATTATCAGATATCTTTTTTTAGGTATAATTTTTTGATTTTGGGGTCAAAGGAGGGTCAAATAAAAATATTCTGTTGAACAAAACAAAATTTTATTGTTTATATAAGAAAAAAAAAATAATATAAATGGAAATATTGTCATTTCACTTTGGAATTGTGTGGAAAATGAAATTACACTCTAGGCACATACCAACGTCACATTTCGAGGCACATTGTTCTCGTGCTAGATGAGTAAACTTCGCCTGCACAGCGACATCTTTTTTGATTAGGAATATAAACCAACAGATGATTTATGCCATCATAGCGGAGATCGTCAGAAATTCTGTTCATGGATAAGCTGGATTTTGACGTCGACGGTCTTCCTCCTATTGGAAAATTTTCATACCTCTTCAAATAAGTTTGTGCAATATTTCTTCTAAAGTCAAGTTGGGAGATTTGGCTTCCATTTGCTTTACTGAATAAAATCCATGCATTACTTATAGATGCGTCAATTAGATAAGTAAGTAAGTAAGTAAATAGATTGTCGAGATGACATTTATATGGGTATTTTGAATATGGTATTTCGTCTAACATTTTACCAAAAAGAGCTGTACATTTTCCAAACAACTACTCATATGTTTCATGAGAATTTGAGTTTTTTCCTTGGTATAAATCACAATTTAATAAATAACCGTCGCTAGTGTTTAAAGCCCACATTTTAAAGCCAAAACGAATGGGCTTTCCTCTTATGAACTGCTTTCATCCGTGCCTCCCATAGTATTTGATCATAGATTCGTCAAAATCTAAATGTTCAACAGGAACAAAATTTTTCGAAAAGTTTTCTTTTAACTTGTTCATAAATGTTCTAAGTTTATATAATTGATCCAATGGATCAATGGTACAGTTGTCCGCGCAGTGAATAAATTTCATGATTTGAACAAACCTGTCACGTCGCATAGAGTTACTGACCATAATATTTCTTAAGTCACCCACAGAATCCTAATAATGTATCTTGATTGGTTTTGAGTCATATCCGCTAACAATCAAAATAGCAATAAAACATCGTATTTCTACAGCAGCAATTTTAGGATCAGGTAATTTTTTAAACTTCTACATTTCCAAAAGTCTTGAATTTAGTTAGAATATTCCCCACTGTTGTGAAATGTATAATTTTATCGGGGTGTCTGTTGTTAAAAATGTCTGAAGCTTCTCGAAATGTTTTATAATTTTCTCCGACAATTAAAGTTATTTCAATTTTATCTTCTTTGCTTAATTTCAGCGGCGTTTCTTTTTACTATAATATTCAAACTGATGTTTTAATAAAGTAATACAATATTGTGGTTGACAATAGCAGTGACGATACCATTATCAACAATCTATAAATAAGGAAATTTTGCTGGTATGTAGGTAGGAACAAAAGTAAGAAACTGGACTTGCCAGTAAGAAGCCAAAGTTTTACATTTCTTAAGAGATGATTTCAGACAGGAAGCAGCGAATCTAGTGCTAGATATGTTTTTTTATTCTAAGTAAGGTTTTGTATTAAATTTTGCTATAAAATAAAAATTAAAGGTACTTTTCTCTTGAGTCAATTTCGATTCTTTGGAATTTTTGGCCACCCTGTATATGCAATCTCAAGTTTGAATATTTTAATATTATTTTAGCAGAAAGCAGAACTTTTTATAAAGAGTAACTTTTTATATATGTATATATATATATATATATATATATATATATATATATAATTTGTATTGTTTGTAGTATGTATGTGTGTATATATATATATATATATATATATATATATATATATATATATATATATGTATATATATATGTATATATATATGTATATGTGTATGTGGGTATATGTATATATGTATTTGTATAAATAAATATATATGTATGTATGTATGTATATATATTTGTATGGATAGATATGTATATATATATATATATATATATATATATATGTATGTGTGTATATATGGATATGTATATGTATATGTTTATATAGATGGATGTATGTATGTATATGTATATATATATATTTATATAAGTATATGTATATGTATATATATATATATATATATATATATATATATATATATATATATATATATATATATATATATATATATATATATATATATATATATATATATATATATATATATATATATATATATATATATATATATATATATATATATATATATATATATATATATATATATATATATATATATATATATAATATATAAATTTTCTCTGCTCTTCTTTAACGCATTTACATGGTTTTCTTAAACCTTTAATTACTTCGGAGTGTCTGAGTATCCAGTTCAGAGGCCTGTGCATCCTGTGACATGAAGGCAAGTTTCGTAATTTTTTCCAAGAGGCATAATTGCATGTAAATGTTCGTGCAAAACACGTTTTGAGTCCTGGTGCTGCCATTTGCATGCTGATCCATCTATTGCTCAACCTATAAACTCCGGTGCGAAATTTGCATATTTCTGCCTCTGTTGTTGGTGCTGCCATCCTAACTATAATGGCTAAAGTAACGTTAGAAGATCTCTACCGCTCGATAGAAGAAGTGAAACTACAAAATGCTGAAATAAAAACAGAACTCGGTGCGTTGCAAGTGAGCGTACGCCACGATATTTCTAATCTGCATGAAAAGATGGCAGCACTAGAGCAAGAAAATCAAAGCTTAAAAACCAGAGTTCTGCAATCTGAACGAAAGCTGAAGAAATATAACCTCGTATTTTATGGTATTGTAGAACAGCCAAATGAGAAGGAGCAGCCTAATTTGATTATCAAAGAAATTACAAATAAATATCTTAAGATGTCTCTTAGCGACTTTGAGATCAGGGATGCATAGCCCATACCTAATAGTCAACCTGACAAATCTAGGCCCATAATAGTTGAATTTCTAAATCATTTCAGAAAGACAGATTCTTAAAAATGCAACACTATTTAAAAATTCTGGAATTTTTGTGACGAATGATTACACAAAGGAAGACTACAATAACAAGAAACAATTATTGGAATGTGGTAAAAATTTTAAAATCAACCAAATTGACGCCAAAGTTATTGGGGCAGAAAAATTGTTGGTGCAAAACTATATTTACAATTTTGAAGAAATAAAACATCTACAACCACATGATATAGTCGCATACCATCAACGAAAAGTGTCTTTTCAAAATAATACACGTAGTTTACGTACTACACCTACAACAGTCGGCTCACAGTCATCGTAGCGTATCGACGTTTCTGGTGGCACTGGGAATGGTAGCAGAGCACCGGCTTGGTCTGGCTTGTTTAATGCGCGTACTGCAGAAAATAACCGCACCGGAGGAGCGTTAGATTTGAATCTTCGGTCTAGGGGGAACAAGAAATAGACAGTTTAATAAATTATTTCACGTTTCTTCTATAATATACATTTGTGTCTATAATCTATAACTAGGTATAATTGTAGAAAAACATTTTTTGTTGTATTTTATAAGTAACATATTTTCGTACTTTCTTTTTTTTATATAAATAAATAATGTCCGAGCTGCATGTTGCTCATTTAAATACTAGATCTCTGATCAGTGGCTTTGCAGAGAGTCGCGCGCTTGTGGTTGATTATGAGATATTCGCTGTAACTGAGACGTGGCTTAATGACGGAATTTCCTCGGACACAGTTGCGATACCGGGTTACTTTTTTTTACAGATGTGATAGAAAGCTAGACGCTGGACGACTGCGCCGCGGCGGTGGAGTTGGATTGTATGTTAAAGATTATTTTAAATGTGAAATTAAAAATTTCTTTATTAATAGTGCCTCTGGCCTGGAATCTCTTTGGGTCCAGATAAATCTAAAAATCGGGAAAATATCATTGTAGGTGTAATCTATCGCCCTCCTAACACAAACTTAAATAGTATCGTTGAAGCACTTGATGAAAACTTATCAACAATTACGCCAATGTATAATAAAATAATTCTTTTAGGGGACGTTAATGTTAATTTTCTCGGAAATGGACGAAATATTTTGTCACGATGTATTGAATCATATGGGCTTGTGCAGGTTATTAAGGAGCCCACTCGCATAACACATACAACTGGAACGCTCATTGATATAATCTGCACAAATATGTCTGACCTAGTTTCGGCCTCGGGTACTTTGGATACCAGTTGTCTTTCGACCACCAATTAGTTTATTGTAACCTTAAATTAAAGGTTACTAAATTCAAACAAAAGTTTGTTACTTACCGCGACTTTAAACATTTTGACCAGGTGGCTTTTGAACATGACCTGCAGCAAATCGATTGGGATTTCATTTACTATATAAATAATATTGATGTAAAAATTGAATTCTTAACCCACCATATTTTGATTCTTTTTGAACACCATGCGCCGTATAGAACAGTGAGGGTCAGCAAGCCCCTTTGTCCCTGGCTAACATCAAATCTTAAAGCTATTCTAGAACATAAAGATAAAGCCTTGTCTAAATTTAAATCACAGAAAACCGAAACTAATTGGCTTGAGTATAGGAGGCTAAGAAATTTCTCACTTTCATGTATTCGGCAAGAAAAGGCTGCCTATCTGTGTCATTTAGAACGTCAGAAAAATGATAAATCACTGTGGTCTGCACTTAAGAATTTAAATATTCAAACCATAAAAAAAAATACTTCATTACCCGCACATCTCTTTACCAGTGTTTTTTGCAAATCTAACAATTCCACTGAAAAAATACATTTTTATCAGAATAATAGATTTCGAGATGGTTTGAATTTTAATTTTCAACTTACCGATTTTCAAACAGTAAATGCAGCGGTTGACTCCATTGGGTCAAATGGTAGTGGAAACGACAACATTTCCCTAACTATGATTAAACTCTGCAAACATAAAATCCTATATCATGTGACTCATATAGTCAACTGCTGCCTGGAGTTGGGATACTTCCCGTCATCTTGGAAGCGCTCACTTGTTTGTCCTTTGCCGAAGATATCCAATCCTCAGTCTGTCGCAGATCTTCGTCCGATTAGCCTAATCCCAACACTACCCAAAATTCTGGAAAAGATAGTCTCTTTGCAGATGACAACTTATTTGGTTAAAAATAATATCCTTCCGAAGTATCAAAGTGGTTTTAGAAAAATGTTCAGCACCACCTCTGCCCTTTTAGACTTGACTGACAACATTTTTCGAAGCCTTGACAAAGGTATGGCTGCGGTCTTGGTGGCATTAGACTTTTCAAAAGCTTTCGACACTATAGATCACGACCTTTTATGTGGGAAATTGCACTATTATGGTTTTGATGAAGCCGCAGTTAATTTTTTCGGAAGCTATCTCTCGGGGCGCTCACAGTGTGTGGTACTTAGTGGTGAACGGTCAGAGTATCGAGAGAGGTAATCTCGGGTGTCCCTCAGGGTTCAATTTTAGGGCCCCTTCTATTTACTCTTTATACGGCGCATCTTCGCCAAGAACTTCGAACAAGACTTAAATTGTTGCCTCCGTTCATACGCGGATGATACCCAGATGTTGTTCCCTTTTGACTACAATGATATTAATAATGCACAAATTATCATTAATAGTGATTTAGAAACTATACTTGAGTACTCAAGAACTCATAATTTGAAACTAAATGCTAACAAAACAAACATAATAGTTTTTTCTTCGGAACGTAGGAGAAAGCATATACAGGATAATCTTATTATAAGAATAGACAACGTTGTCTTGAAATATGCGCAGAAGGTAAAAATGTTGGGCGTCACAATAGATGAGAGGTTAAAGTTTTATGATCATATATCAAATTTAGTTAGAATTGCATATTGTAAGCTCAGAGTCCTTTATACTAACAAGTTAATTTTAAATTTTAAAGTGCGCAAAAAATTGTCGGAAAATTTAGTTATGTCTGTCCTTAATTATTGCAACATTGTTTACTATCCTTGCCTTGATGTCATAACAAAAAAAGAGTTCAAAGTATTCAAAACACATGCTGTCGATTTGTATTTCGACTACGTAAGTATGATCATATTTCCCCTAAATTTGTCGAACTAAATTGGTTAAAATTCAACAAAATCGTACAGCTTCATTATTTTGCTTTTCTTCATAGGTTGTATATAAATTCTGAACCAATGTATCTCCGTGAAAAACTTATAGCTAGAAGCGTAATACATGATCTAAATATACGCTCGTCGACCACCCTCACAATGCCGATTCACTCCACCGCCCTCTTTCAAAACTCTTTTACATACAACGCTGTAAAATTGTATAATTCCCTAAGCACCCACAATAAATCACTCCCGCCTCTGGCGTTTCGGTGAAATATCAAAATCGGCCTTCATCATAATCAACTCATTACTCTGTTCTGATTTTTTTTCATTTCTCCCGTTATCTTATTGTCCATCATGCGACCCGGTTATTTGTTTGTTTATCTGATATTAATTATTCATTAAACTTACATTACTATTTGAAATTCTATGTATGTATGTATGTGTATGTATATATATACAGGGTGGCCCAACGAAAAGGTCCCACCCTTATTTATGACTTTCCTGGTATATTTTGGGAAAAACGCTTGGACACGTTAATTTTGATTTTTAGGGGGACGTCTTTTCATGTATGATTGTATAATACAGGGTGTTCCAAAAATAAGATATCGCATTACACTTGACATTTTTAAATGGAAACCCCAATTTTTTTTCTATTTTTGTATTCTCCAGGAAGTTTTTAGTAACTTTTGTATAATAGAGTTTATACCTATCTTCAACCATTTTGAAGTTATTTGAATAATTGAATAATATCAAGTATTGATAAATTAAATTCAAGAAAGGGTCAAAATAACGAAACTTTATTATCAAAACGGAAACATTGCAAGGGCTACTGCCCGGTTGTTTAATACGTTACATTCAGTCAAAAATATTAACCATAAGTATGTGGCTAAATTAATAAGAAAATTTGAAGCAACTAGATCTGTATCTAATATTCGCCGGAATCAGGAACACTAAACCATTTACAGTTTTACATTCACATTAAAATTTAAACAAAAATTAGTTACTTAGCTACAATGTGTCAAAAAGTCAATGTGGTAATAAATGTTGAAAGTGGTGTCCGTTTACCTCCATGCAATAATAAATATTTTGCTCAAATCTATTCCTAACATTTTCACACATTTCTGGAGTTATTTGTCTGCATTCCGCCGTGATCCGCTCCCGAAGATCTTGGATGGAGTCTGGCTTCGTACTAAAAACCTTACTTTTTATATGTCCCCAAAGAAAGTAATCTAAAGGACTCAAGTCCGGAGACCTTGGTGGCCACTCAATGGGGCCGCGCCGTCCGATCCACTGATTTGGGAAATGGGTGTCCAAAAACTGTCGTACTGGAGCTACATAGTGCGGTGGTGCACCATCTTGTTGGAAATGAAGAAAATTTTCATTATAATTAACCTCATTTTCTATTATTTCGGTTATTCGTGGCTCTATTGTATTTTCCAACATGTCCAAGTACAACTCCCCCGTCAAGTTTCCAGGAATAAAAGGTCCTACAATATGATTTCGAAAATGCCGGCCCAGACATTAATTTTTGTGGGTATTGCGAATTACCTCTCGAAATAATGTGGATTCGAGTCGCTCAATATCGACAATTATGTCGATTTACAGCACCATGTAAAATAAAGGTACATTCATCCGAAAAAGAATGTTAAATAACAAATTTGGGTTATTGTTCAAACGTTGTGTCATTAATTGCATCGTCTTCATTAAGCTTGTTTAGTTTTGCGGGTGAAATTTATAGGATTTCAAAAATTCTTTGCACTGTTGAGCGTGTAAATCTGAAGAAGTAGCCAGACCACGAGTACTTTGGGTGTGTTAATAGCTATGTGTCCCAAACTGCTATTTCTCTGGCTTCATTTCTACTTGGACGTTTTTCCTGATTCCTGCGAATATTAGATACAGATCCAGTTGCTTCAAATTTTCTTATTAATTTAGCCACATACTTATGGTTATATTTTGTCTGGATGTAACGCATTAAACAACCGGGCGGTAGCTCTTGCAATGCTTCCGTTTTGATAATACAGTTTCGTTATTTCGACCCTTTCTTGAATTGAATAAATCATTGCAAAATATTATAATAGAACTAGGCAACTTAACGATTTCAAATCAAAGATAAAGTTGTTCTATGATTTACGATGACATTGACGGATGCTAAATTTCTTGCTGGTATCGGTGATTATTATTTTTTTCCGTATTATCAGTACTAAATTAAATGAGGCGAATTTTATAAAAAAAATTAAAAAAACTTCAAAATGGTTGAAGATAGGTATAAACTCTATTATACAAAAGTTACTAAAAACTTCCTGGAGAATCCAAAAATAGAAGAAAAATTGGGGGTTTCCATTTAAAAATGTCAAGTGTAATGCGATATCTTATTTTTGGAACACCCTGTATTATACAATCATACATGAAAAGACGTCCCCCTAAAAATCAAAATTGACGTGTCCAAGCGTTTTTCCCAAAATATACCAGGAAAGTCATAAATAAGGGTGGGACCTTTTCGTTGGGCCACCCTGTATATATATATATATATATATATATATATATATATATATATATTTATATTCTCTTCTTGAACCTTGCAATTTATAATATCAAGTACTTTTTTGGGATGAGGTTCGTGGATTGAACAAAAACTTTAATTGATGTTTCGCCTGTCCATTTCAGGCTTTTTCAAAATATTTAATTCTGCACATCTAAAAATTAAATACAAAAAGTGTATATATAAGTTAATAAATAAAAACAATTAGGTATAACGGCATGCACTAAAATTATTAAAACATTTATTTAAAATAGTACAGTACATACCTTGAGAAAGATGTTCTTTTACCTTGCTTGGCAGTGTGGAGGTAATGTGATACACTGGTTAAAATTCTATTGTTTTTTTTTTTTATATATATCCTTTAGTTTTTTTGATTATATTAACAATGTAGAACTATTTGTGGATATGGTTGTTTTAGAAAAGTATTTGTGTGAGTCTGACAGTATACAGTATGTATTATGTATTGATGGAAAATAGTTTATAACAATTGAATTAAATTAGATTGTGATATATTTGGTTGAGATTGTCAATGTCTTTCCGATCGTTTACTGTATTTTTTTCTTTTTTATCACCATTTCTTTGAATGTCAGTTTATGGTAATGTTGTTCTTTTGATAAAGACCGTTGTACTGAAAAATCAAATTCATGTTTCATGTCTCTTTCACGTTTATGTAGTGCTGTGAGTATTTTGTATATTTATGCCCATTTAGTCTATTTGATAGGTATTGTGTGGTCATGCCTATATATTTTTTGGGGCAAATTAGGTAAGGGAATACTGTAAACTATGTTTGATTGTTTTTTAATTGGTGTCTGACTTTTTAGTGGTGTATATAAAAATTTAGGGTATTGTTAGATTTGTGGCATACGGTTATGTCGTGTTTACCGAGAATGTGTTTAATCTTTTCAGAAGACCTTCAGTGTATGGTAAAGATATGTATGTAGTTGTTTTATTGTTGTCATGATTATTTATTATGTTTTGTGGCATTGTATAATTTTTGGGTTCTTCGCTTTATAATTCGTTCGATGGCTTTTAATGGGAAATGATTTTTTAAAAGAGGATATTTTTAACTGTATTCAGAATGTCAACTCGGTATATAGGTGATGTTAGGTTGATGCATGTCAACCAATCCTATCATCACGGAGTTTTTTTGACATTTTGGGTGACTGGAATTATAATTAAGGTAGGGAGGACCAGGTTTTTTTGGTGTACCACTTAGTTTTAATGCCATTTGTTTTGTGGTCTCTTATTAATATTTAAGTCCAAAAAGTTTATAGCACCAGTCATTTTCTATTTCGGAAGTAAACTGCAATTTTGGAGGAAAAATTGTTAGAGGGAATAAATTTCCGTTGTTTTATTTTTTGGTATGGCTAATAAACAATCATCCGCGTACCTTTTAAAAAATAATATTGGTACATTGGCTTTTTGTAACACTGTTTCTTCTAGATATTCCATTACTATTGGGCTGCGGTGGAAGAGATACGTTGAACCATGCACC
>JAUTXW010004663.1:0-82938 GCA_030620095.1 Kuschelorhynchus macadamiae
AGTAATCTCGTCATTCCAAGTGTGTGCAGGAGCACCGTCCTGTTGAAAATAAATTTCGTTAATTTGCGCTAGAGGAACATCGTCAAGTAAATCAGGTATACCTGCCTCTAAAATTTCTATATAGCGATTGGCTTTAGTTTCCCTCAAATATATAAAATTTTATGTGTTCCTAATATGAAGCAGGACATTTTAGACCAAACTATACTTCCCTGCTGTCTTCTGGGAAATATTTGGTGTTGATTTTCCTGGGACCAGAATCTACTATTGTGCCTATTGAGTATACCAGAATTACTGAAATGTGCTTCGTCTGACCATATAACCTTCCTTTTAAAATCTCTAACCATATCGCATCTTTCTCGAAACGAATTGCAGAAGACTACCCGACGCTCTGCATCCCCTGGCTGTAACTGCTGCACGAGCCTAAATTTGTATGAGTGGTATTTGTGCTTTTTTAGAATTTCTTGAACTCTAGTTTTTGGAATCCCTATGCTCTTTTCACTGGCCCTACAAGAGTTTGTAGGGTAAGCTTCTGCATTAGCCAAAACCGTAATTTCCTCAGCATCCCGATTTTCTTTATTATATGTTTTCGTACGAGGTTTGATAAATGATCCGTGATTAAGTAAATTCTTTTTTATCGGATAAAAAGTGGATATATTAGGTTGCCTCCTTTCTGGATATCTAAATAAAAATTAAGCAATAGTATTTCAACATACCTGAAAATTAACTATTTACATGTTAAAATACATCTCAGAAGCCGCTTCAACATTTTCATTACTTAATATAAAACAAGCTAACATATCGTACTTTTCATAATGTTCAAAGTTTGGTTTTCTTCCATAATAACACAAATATATTTTTACACAATAAATAAATACAAAAAACTAGCGCTATATTTTATATACGCGTACAAAATTGGGAAATGTCATTCGCTTCCAAGAAAACAAAAGCAAACGGCATCGTTTTGCATGGCCTACTGCAAAATTTGGAATGATAATTATAAAAATTAGGATTTTTGTTGTTGTTTATTAAAATAGACCCATACTATTATATATTTTGAGAAGCTTTTAAAAGGACAAATCAATTTCTGGACAAATATACAGGGTGTCCCATTTAAAAAAACACAACTTTGGGTCATATCTAAAAAATAACATATCAAATGAAAAATATTTCTACGCCACTGGATCCAGCGTAAAAAACTGCATAAGCAGCAATTTTTGCCTTTGCGTTAAGTTAAAGGATAACCGAGATTCGAGGGGGTCCCAAAATGCAAAATTTTCTATTTCGCCCTGTATCTCATAAACGAAGAAGGCTATGAAAATTTGTTTACGGCTTCATGAGTTTAACAAAAAATTAGCCCAGGTTCGTGAAAACCGCAAGGTTCTATCTTTAAAAATAAGCGAGATACCCTGCTTTTGCAACCAAATCCGGACCCCCTGTACAGATGTTTTATTGGGTACCTATAACAATTTTAAGAAAGGATGGGTAGAACCTTTAACCTGCCAGCGACTAGACATTTTTTATTATTTTATTATTATGGAATATATTTGAAATACATCAAATTTCTCTTGGGAAATAAAAATATAATAAAAATTACAATATATGCATTTTTCCTGTAATAACTGCAAAATTTGTATTTAAATACAAAAATTGCCAAAATATACATTTGCATATGCTTTCATGCAAATGCATATATATTTTAAGCTTATTTATAATCAGCAGCAAAAGTTATGGTACGAGCGGGAATCGAACCCGCACCTCTGGATCAGTAGTACATCCATCTAACCAAGTGCGCTATCGTACCAGTGATAAGCAATTCGTTAGAACTTGTGCATATTCAAACCCACCAGTATCATAACCATAAGGTTAGAATATCTGGCAGAATCAACAATGGTTATGATATCAGTGGGTTTAAATATGTACAAATTCTAACGAATTGCTTATCAGTGTATAACTTTTGCTGTTGGTTATAAATTTTTCTAAAACCAAAATCATCAAGATCCGTTACTTATTACTGAAGTTATGTCCGTTTTAAAAAACAAACATTTTCCCTTTCCCCCACTCTTAATTTGAATAGCTAGAGGGGAAACCCTTAATAAAAATTATTCGTAATTTAGTAGAGATTAATATCAGGTCAATTTTGATTTAAAAATGAAAATTTTATCTGATAATAGTATCTGGATTTTAGATTCACAACTATTTAATTTATATTTATTCTCTACCTATACCGCGCGCATAAATTTAGCCTCCACGGCTTTTCCTTAATACACTCCGAGAACGAGGCCCCCGAAAGTAAATCTTGTAGTTGGCGAACTTGCACAATAGTTTCCGGGCTAGGTATATATCGGCGAAGACATAGTCCGACGATCCATATTAATCCCGAAGTAATTACAGTTAATTCAATTCGATCTCCCGGTCTCGGGGAACAATGGGCGCCACAACTTTCGGGTTTCCGTATAGAGTCTTGGGCTAATGGGTCCCAAGACGAGGTCGGTCGCTGCGTGGACAACAGGAAGCCCCCGATAGATACATCCGCGAAACAACGACTAATTACCTATTCATTAGGCGGCTTAGAGTGGCAAGTTCAGCTCTGAATTATTCCAAAGTCCGCTGCTGGAAACAACCGGAAGTTCCTGCCGAACGGAAGCCGGTTGAGGTAAGAAGCGGCAGGAAGACGCGATGGAAGGCTGCGGTCGGGGAGAGCAGTCGTTCCTTATTAGAATTGATTAGTCTGCGGGTCCTGCAAAGTTTCCACCGTGCATTAGTAGCCTTTAAGCAAGGTGGTTATTATTATACGCCTTTGTTTATTTATTTCGCAATTTATTATCAATGTAGCTACAGCGTTTGCCGTTTCAGATACTGCTAAACCAATGTCAATATCTTAGCTTTACACAATTATAAAACCTACACACTAACTAACATCAATATGGAAAGTTGAGCCTGAGCTTCTAAATCCAAAAATGTTTGGTTACTAAGCGTTATAAGTAATAATGGATTGGATCTGGTAATCGTATTTGTATTAAAGCAGCTCGCATAAGCCCTTAGTTTACATAAATTCTTGTTTCCTTTCAGGTATCTTCCTAACTCGTTAAAAATAGGGTTATCCCTGTTTTTAAGAAAGGTAACAGATCTGACATCCACAATTGCAGACATGAATCTTTGTTACCATCAGTGTCTCAAATCTTTGAGAAGGCAATCTATAGCAGGCTTTTAAACTTCATAAACCATAACAAACTACTGGTAGCAAATCAGATTGGTTTTACACCTGATCTTCACCTCCGTTGTTCAAATATTCTGTGAGTTAGATAAAAATAAAATGCTAGTTGGACTATTCTTTGATCTCTCAAGGGCCTTCGACACTTTGCATCATTCCAGACTTCTAGGTAAGCCTACCAAAAAAGCAACTTTTAACATCTATTTCGTTTATGTGTCTTATGACCCACGTTATCCCATCGGCGCCGGAGTTGTTCGGACTATATTGACGCAGAGGTTTTAGTTTTGAATAACATTGTATATTTTTTTAAATGGGTTCAGATTATTTGTTGCGTTTAGAATGATAAACCAAAATCATTTTTGGCTTTTTCGAAGCTGATTAAAAATATCTAACTTTAAGTTGATTAAAGCAAATATTTAATAAAATTACATATCTGAACATGTAGACTAATCTGCCTACGGAATGTTTCGATACAAAACAATATTATTTAAGCAGACATAAGAAATTGTATCATTTATCTTAAGTTTTTATAGGCCAATAGTAATTGTACGGGGTTATTATTTTAACTTGTACAGGGTGTCCGGATTTGGTTGCAAAATCAGGGTATCTCGCTTATTTTTAAAGATAGAACCTTGCAGTTTCCACGAACCTGAGCTAATTTTTTGTGAAACTCATGAAGCCGTAAACAAAATTTTCATAGCCTTCTTTGTTTATGAGATATAGGGCGAAATAGAAAATTTTGCATTTTGGGACCCCCCTCGTATCTCGGTTATCCTTTAACTTAACGCAAAGGGAAAAATTGCTGCTTATGCAGTTTTTTACGCTGGATCCAGTGGCGTAGTCATATTTTTCATTTGAGTTGTTATTTTTTAGATATGACCCAAAGTTGTGTTTTTTTAAATGGGACACCCTGTATATTTGTCCAGAAATTGATTTGTCCTTTTAAGAGCTTCTCAAAAATATATAATAGTATGGGTCTATTTTAATAAACAACAACAAAAATCCTAATTTTTATAATTATCATCCCAAATTTTGCAGTAGGCCATGCAAAACGATGCCGTTTTCTTTTGTTTTCTTGGAAGCAAACGACATTTCCCAATTTTGTACGCGTATATAAAATATAGCGCTAGTTTTTGTATTTATTTATTGTGTAAAAATATATTTGTATTATTATGGAAGAAAACCAAACTTTCGAACATTATGAAAAGTACGATATGTTAGCTTGTTTTATATTAAGTAATGAAAATGTTGAAGCGGCTTCTGAGATGTATTTTAACAGGTAAATAGTTAATACTATTGCTTAATTTTCATTTAGATATCCAGAAAGGAGGCAACCTAATATATCCACTTTTTATTGGATAAAAAAGAATTTACTTAATCACGGATCATTTATTAAACCTCGTTCGAAAACATATAATAAAGAAAATCGGGAGGCTGAGGAAATTACGGTTTTGGCTAATGCGGAAGCTTACCCTACAAACTCTTGTAGGGCCAGTGAAAAGAGCATAGGGAGTCCAAAAACTAGAGTTCAAGAAATTCTAAAAAAGCACAAATACCACCCATACCAATTTAGGCTCGTGCAGCACTTACAGCCAGGGGATGCAGAGCGTCGGGTAGTCTTCTGCAATTGGTTTCGAGAAAGATGCGATATGGTTAGAGATTTTGAAAGGAAGGTTATATGGTCAGACGAAGCACATTTCAGTAATTCTGGTATACTCAATAGGCACAATAGTAGATTCTGGTCCCAGGAAAATCAACACCAAATATTTCCCAGAAGACAGCAGGGCAGGTTTGGTCTAAATGTGTCCTGCTTCATATTAGGAACACATATAAAATTTTATATATTTGAGGTAAATCTAACAGCCAATCGCTATATAGAAATTTTAGAGGCAGCTATACCTGAATTACTTGACGATGTTCCTCTAGCGCAAATTAACGAAATTTATTTTCAACAGGACGGTGCTCCTGCACACAATTCTGGAATGACGAGATTTTTTCTGGACAATAATTTTACCAATCAATGGATCGGAACAAATGGACCTATAAGATAGCCCTCTAGGTCCCCAGATTTGTCGATTTTAGATTTCTTTCTATGGGGATATCTGGAAAATAGAATTTACAAAGACCACTATGATAATGTCCAAGATTTAGGAAATGCAATAAGAGAAAATTTTCGCTATTTACAAAATCATCCCGTTATTTTGCTTAATTCCCTAAAACGAATACGAAAATTGTGCGAAGCATGCATAGAACAAAGTGGAAATCAGTTTGAACAGTTCTTTTGATTTCCTTGGTTACTGTAGTTCTTATACGACAGTTGATTTTTGCTGAAAGGCTTGTTACACTGTTTTGTTCTTGTGTTACATAAATCTAGGTAGGTGGTACTTTTTTGGTGCGAAATTATCAATACATATTTTGATAAATAGATTTAATTACATATTTATTTTGATTTATTGTTAGGATGTAGATATTGTTAACGACTTTAAATAAAAGGCAGCATTGTTTTGCATGGCCTACTGCAAAATTTGGGATGATAATTATAAAAATTAGGATTTTTGTTGTTGTTTATTAACGGTAACAAAATAGACCCATACTATTATATATTTTTGAGAAGCTTTTAAAAGGACAAATCAATTTCTGGACAAATATACAGGGTGTCCCATTTAAAAAAACACAACTTTGGGTCATCTAAAAAATAACAACTCAAATGAAAAATATGACTACGCCACTGGATCCAGCGTAAAAAACTGCATAAGCAGCAATTTTTCCCTTTGCGTTAAGTTAAAGGATAACCGAGATACGAGGGGGTCCCAAAATGCAAAATTTTCTATTTCGCCCTGTATCTCATAAACGAAGAAGGCTATGAAAATTTTGTTTACGGCTTCATGAGTTTCACAAAAAATTAGCTCAGGTTCGTGAAAACCGCAAGGTTTTATCTTTAAAAATAAGCCAGATATCCTGCTTTTGCAACCAAATCTGGACACCCTGTACACATTTTAAACCCTTGTAACTTTTTTATTTTTTAACTTATCGAGTTGAAAAAAAAACAAGTTATAGGTCTACTTGTCTAGTTTTTTTTGTGGTATCCAGTGTCACTCATAAAAAAATTATGGCCTCAACTTACATTTTTTTAAATGAAACCCTAAGTATATTTTTCACTCATCGGATAGCTCATTTTCTTCTGATTTCACTGATGTAATACAGTTGACATTTTAATTTCTTACTTTTTGAAATATGTTCAAATATTACAATTGCTTGCTGCATCCAGGGTGCAATACTGGCACTGGATTGGTACAAATGGGGCTGTAAGATGGCGCCTAGGTCGCCAGATTTGTCGGTCCTAGACTTTTTTCTATGGGGATATCTTGAAGGCATCATCTATCAAAGGCAACACCACACGATCGAAGATCTATAAAAGGACACAAGAAGAGCCTTTAGATATTTGCAAGCTCGCCAAATGATTATGCTTAACGCACTAAGTAGAATAAGAAAGATGTGTGATATGTGTATAAGGTATAAGAGGAACAGTTCGAACAGTATCTGTAATTTCTACACCCTGCATAACCTTTTTTTCTAATTTAATCAATAGTAAGTATTTGACAGAATACAATCTTATGGTCAACATTAGAAAAACAATTAAATTATCGTCATATGTATATATTTTTAGTTTATAATATGTGTTTTTAGTAGATTTCTTAGATGTTTGTGTGTTTCCCTAGCGTAAAAATTAAATAGTATGAATCTTTGTTAACTGATTTATTGTTTAATAATGATGTTATAACAAACTTTGGTACAGATAATTCAGATTTAGAAAATTAACACACAATTTTCATGGCCTACTAGAAAATCAGATTAAAATTTCTTTAAATTGACTTAATTGTCGATACCGGATTGTAACAAATATCAAGTGTTATATATTTTTGAGAAGCTAAAAATGAGCGGAAACCAAATATACAGGGTATCTCATTTAAAAAAACCCAACTTTAGTCTATACCTCGAAAACGATAGTAGCTAACCAAAAACCGACTACGCCACTGGATTCTACTCAAAAAACTCTATTTAAGTTAGTTTTCACCTTTTCGGTAAGTTGCCAGGCCATCGAGATACGAGGGGTACCTAAAAAGGCAAAATTTTCAATTTCAACCTATATCTCAAAAGCGAAGAGGGCTAGGAAAAATTTGTTTGTGGCTTCTTTGGTTTCACAAAAAAGTAGCACAGTGTTGCGAAAACCGTATCTCTCTAACTTCAGTAATAAAGGAGATACCCCGCAAAATCATCGAAATTCGGATACCCTGTACAATGTAGTTAATAGGGAATAATTCTCCGCTTGCAATTCGATCATTTAACCATGTTTCTGTTAACACGATTGCATCATAATCGTACCAGATAATTTCGTTATACAGTTCAACTGTTTTGGTTCTCAGACTTCTAGAATTCTGAAAGTATAATAACAGAGGTCCTATGTTAGAATTAATAGTTCAAAAACGATGAATTATATACGACCCTTTTTAGTTTAAAAATACAGTTCTGCAAATGCCTAATGTAAATATTATTATTACTATTATTGTTTTTTAATACACACGATCGTATGAGTAGCTATGTATCCTTTACTATCGGACCTGTCTGTGTCAAGTAAAAACATTATTTGTTTTTTCTTGGTAAGTCACGTTTTGTATATCAAAGATGCCGAAATTAGTTTTGTCAAAACTTAAACATCGTTAAGGTGGAACTTTAGGGACGGCACTCATACAAAACAAACGTTTATTCACAGTTAATGGACTAACGCCCGGCGCTCGGCTGGGTAACGAGATTTGCGCCTAAAAGGCATCACACAGACAGACAGACAATCTGACCGTCAAGCTGCGGGCGAACAACAGGGTGGAAAATCGGCCCTTAAGGCTGGTTGGCGCTTCTGTCATCATCCAGCGTGTTGTTTTTAGTGTTGCACGGTGGTCCCTTCCCCAGAAAGAGATTCTCCGTTGCTTATAATAATATCGTACAGCATATTAGTTGAGAAAGGTCATTTTAACATACCCAGATTGGTCTATAAGGATGTACAGATATTTAGATGTAGACGTTAAATAAAATGTACCTGAATATCCTAAGATCTTATATGCAAGAGAGCCACTAAACTAATAAATACTCCTAACGCTGGAACCTGTGGTGGAACGCTGGAACTACACTACACCACAACTTGTTACGTTCTGGACGCGCCTGAATGATGCTAACCAAGTTAGCATCATCAGCAGATGATATAAACTAAAGTAACTTATCCTAACCGAGATTATTTATAGGTAAATGTGGTCACGCTTGCACCCGACTGCACCGTTGTCAAGTAGGCAATAGAGGGGACTATAGGGAATAAGCCATCTATCTTTATTCAGTGCTTTCTTACCACATTTAACTATTTCTATACTCTCAAATGCATCCAATAATCCATTATTAGATACATTTTTAATTAACTTAAGATTATTTATTCCTATTTGGTGATTGTTTTCCAAAGCATGTTGGGCAACGCTTCACTTTTCTGTTCTTCCGTATCTTAAATGTGCCATGTGTTCTTTAAAACGAATATTTATGGAGCGTTTAGTTTGCCCAACATATTTTAGATCGCAGTCATTACAGCGAATTTCATAGATGCCACTCCTCTCCTTCAGGAAGGAAATTTCAGGGATATTTTCCTAAAACCATTGACTGCGAGTTTCTGCACTAGTATTTCGTGACTGACACAGTCAAATGCCTTTGTCAAGTCAAAAAATACCTCTGCAGCAAGATCTCTCTCACTTAGACTAATGTATGAACGGTCCAAAATGTGAAAACGGCATCAAATGATTGACAAGGTCTAATTTCGAGAGTCATTCTTAATTAACCAAACCTTCTAAAGCCTCCGTTCGATTCCAATATTTTTTTACTAATATACTTTTTGCCCGGGGCCACACCAAAAAAAAATTTTAAACATACACCAAAACGATAAGACGAATAGTACTATTTTTGTAGAATGACCCCTCCTCGTGTTATCTTTAATGTAGCAATATCTTGGTTCGTTTTGTCTGAGTGTTAAGTAAAAGGGCTGGATTCGGTTTGTCCTGGAATAAGCCGAGGCATTCAATTAAGAAGTTTTGTTTGGGCACCCAATCGCCTCGACGACGACGTTCCTTTTACTGTTTTTGATGATTAGGCCATTTCGCCAGATTCACGGAAGATTATGCTAACGTCGGAACAAAGAAGGGGTGACATAATCTCGTGTCTAATATTTATTCTATTGTGAAATTTAAACACCATTTACGCAAGTTACTTTGGCGGCCAGTAATTTAGCATTCAAATGAGATTTGTCACACCAGATCCAGACTATTTTAAATAATATTTGTCCAAACAATTAAATTGGGAATAAAGGATTTTTACAGGGTATTTTTTATATATTGATTTAACTTTTTTATTGACGTTTTGAAAAAAGTGTCTAAAATAGACGTTTAACGGTTTAAAATAAATTTTTAGGAAAACTTTTTTCACATATACAGGGTGGTTCAAAAAATCTGGGAGTGGTCCTACTTTCTTATTTCAAATAAGCACCCTATTTTCTATTTGATTTTTGCTTTTCCTGAATATTTGATACATTTTTTTATGTAGCATGCCCTTAACCTAACTTTGACGTATAAAAAGATATTAGCGTACGAAAATTACTATTTTTTTTTTGATGTTTTAAAAATTATTATTAAAAATCTGGCCTATTTGCTGATTCACCTTGATTGTTTTGATGTCAGGCAGACTTTCAATCAATGTCTTTAGAAAATGCCATATTCAAATGAGGGAAAATGCGATATTCTGCGGATATTTTTTAAGATTAACAAGAAAGCATATGCAGCGAGAAAGGAATGTCATCAACAGTTTCCGATGAGACCGATTCCAAAGCGAACAACATTTAAAAATGTTGAACTTGGATTTCGAGACAGAATGTCAATAAAAAGAAAAAACGGTCAGTAGTCGTTAATGAGGAGGAAGAATTAAATATTTTGTTATATTTTCAAGTCCTAACACTGGAACCTGTGGTGGAAGATAGATCAAAATACAAGAGTTCTAACCACACTACACTACAACTTGTTACGTTCTGGACGCGCGTTTCGCTAACCAAGTTAGCATCATCAGCAGATGATATAAACTAAAGTAACTTATCCTAACCGAGACTATTTATAGGTAAATGTGGTCACACTTGGTTGCACCCGACTGCACCGTTGTCAAGTAAACAATAGAGGGGACTATAGGGAATAGGCCCTCTGTCTTTATATAATAATTATATAAGTGCTTTTTTACCACATTTAACTATTTCTATACTCTCAAATGCATCCAATAATCTATTATTAGATACATTTTTAATCCACTTAAAATTATTTATTCCTATTTGGTGATTGTTTTCCAAAGCATGTTGGGCAACGCTTGACTTTTCTGTTCTTCCGTATCTTAAATGTGCCATGTGTTCTTTAAAACGAATGTTTATGGATCGTTTAGTTTGCCCAACATATTTTAGATCGCTGTCATGACAGTTAATTTCATAGATGCCACTCCTCTCCCTCAAGTCGACTTTGTCTTTGGGGTTTCCAAGGAGATTTTTCAAACTGTTCTCCGTTTTATAGGCTACTCTAAAACCTACGTTTTTAAATATTTTTTCTAGACCTCTCGTATATCTGGGATAATATGGGATTACTATGAATTTATTGGAAGCCTCAGGTGTTTGAAGAGTAGTGGCATCTTTTAACATTTTCTTATGCTTATGTCTATTTACTAATTTATGTACAAAATTATCATTATATCCATTACTTTTAGCTATATTTTTAAACCGATTCATTTCATTGTTAAAACGTTCTTTACTTAATGGAAAATTGACTAACCTGTGAGTTAAGAAATGGAATGCTGCCATTTTGTGTTGACGGCAATGAAATGAGTCGGATGTTATATATCTATCAGTATTAGTTAATTTCCTAAAAATATCAAATTCTAATTTATCGTTATTTCTAATAACTAACGTGTCGAGAAAAGGTAATTGCCTCCTCCTTTTCGTACGTAAAATTAATGGAAGGATATTTATTGTTTAATGTTTCTAAGAAAGTGTCCAAATTTTCTGTTTTAGTATCAAAAATAGCAAATATATCGTCTACGTATCTATACCACACCCTTGGGAAATACTTGAGTTCTTTTTTGAATTGGGTTTCTAATCTGCCGATAAACACATTTGCAAGGAAAGTTGTTTATAATATTTATTGTTGAAGTGAAAAAAAAATTTTATTCATACATAATTTTGTGAGAAGTAAATATTCATCAATAATTTATTTCTTCAAATTATTGATTTCAAGTAGTTCCTTTAGGTTCTCTAAAGCTAGTGGTATGGGTACACTAGGAAACAATGAGCTTACATCATCATATTTATAGGAAATTTACTAATACTGATAGGTATATAACATCCGACTCATTTCATTGCCGTCAACACAAAATGGCAGCATTCCATTTCTTAACTCACAGATTAGTCAGTTTTCCATTAGGTAAATAACGTAATTTTGTACACAAATTAGTAAATAGACATAAGCATAAAAAAATGTTAAAAGATGCCACTACTCTTCAAACACCTAAGGCTTCCAATAAATTCATAGTAATCCCATATGATCCCAGATATACGAGAGGTCTAGAAAAAGTATTTAAAAACGTAGGTTTTAGAGTAGCCTACAAAACGGAGAACAGTTTGAAAAATCTCCTTGCAAACCCCAAAAACAAAATCGACTTGAGGGAGAGGAGTGGCATTTATGAAATTAGCTGTAATGACTGCGATCTAATATATGTTGGGCAAACTAAACGCTCCATAAACATTCGTTTTAAAGAACACATGGCACATTTAAGATACGGAAGAACAGAAAAGTCAAGCGTTGCCCAACATGCTTTGGAAAACAATCACCGAATAGGATTAAATAATCTTAAGTTGATTAAAAATGTATCTAATAATAGATTATTAGATGCATTTGAGAGTATAGAAATAGTTAAATGTGCTAAAAAAGCACTAAATAAAGACAGAGGTCCTATTCCCTATAGTCCCCTCTATTGCTTACTTGACAACGGTGCAGTCGGGTGCAGCCAAGTGTGACCACATTTACCTATAAATCGTCTCGGTTTGGATAAGTTACTTTAGTTTATATCATCTGCTGATGATGCTAACTTGGTTAGCGAAACGCGCGTCCAGAACGTAACAAGTTGTGGTGTAGTGTGGTTAGAACTCTTGTATTTTGATCTATATTTTCAAGGTAGGCGCTTTGGTTTATAAAGTAACTTTTTACTATTTGTGTTATTTATTTTTAGAAAATCCAAATACATCCTTAAAAAAGGCATCAAGTTTTTTCGGAAAATCAATTTTCAAAATGCAATCTACTTTAAAAAAGCATAGTTATTATCCTTAAATACTAAAAATACTACCCGTGCAGAAATTAACAGAAGAATTATGTTTTGTCGAAAAAGGATTAAAAAAAGACAATTTTTTAAAAAAAGTCTTATGGTCTGACGAGTGCACCTTCAGTACTGCAGGGATTCATAACCGGAAAAATGTACGATTTTGGGCAACGCAAAACCCTCGAGTAACTAGTGAAATTAAGATACAAGGTCGAAGATCGTTACATGTGTGGTGCGGAGTCTTAAATAATAAAATAATTGGGCCAAATTTTTATTGACGGAGCCTTAAATTTTTTGACCAACGACTTAGAAAATTTTCTGGGCAACTTGCCACTCCGATAATACAACGAATCCGCCATTTTGATCCGCCATCTTGGATTCATACTAAAATATTACCAGTTGATTCCAATATAATGCTTGAATGCTTTTTTGCAAAATTTGTGATAATATGGATGAGTAGTTTTTTAATAATATTTTTTTAAGACTTGACTAGACCGCCATTTTCTTTCGCTATATTGATTGAAAATTTGAACAAAATCGGGTAAGTAGTGTTTAAGCTATGCCGCAAACTGACAGATAGATAGACAAACCGGCAGACGGATTGACGGAATTGACAAAACATATTTTTTGGCGACTAGCGACGCAAAAATGTAAAAATGTGTAAAACCTGAGAGGGTGATTTTTTCAGGATTACAAACATTTTATTTGACCGCCATTTTGTTCGGCCATCTTGAATTAGTACCACTATTTTACTAGTTGATCCCTATACCACAATTAGTTATGGCACACAATTTGAAATCAAATCATTAAGCAGTTTTTCAGGCTGATGTTTTAGATATTTTATTATAGCTCCATTTTGTTCCGCCATCTTGGATTAGCACCAAAATTTTACCCCTTGATTTCAATATAATACTTGATGTTATGTAACACTTCACTAGGCCGCCATTTTGTTTCGTCATATTGGGTTTTTACCAAAATGTTACCAGGTCATCCCCATATGACCCTTAATTTTTGACCACAATTTGAAGTCAATCGGATAAGTGTTTTTTTAGCTACAACGCAAACAGACAGACAGACAGACAGACCAACGTAATTGAGAGAACAAATAGATACTTAAACGCAAATTCTTATCACCATCCAGCACAGAAAAAATCGGTTATTAACTCACTAGTATTCAGCGCTATTTCTTTAACATCGGAAACATCGAAACTGACCGAAGCTCTCAGAGGGAATGGCTATTGCACTGAAGTAATTACGCGTTCACTTAAAAGACATAGTAAACCAACTCCGCCAAAGGAGAATGATAAAGAGCCACCATTAGGTAGAGTTGTTCTTCCCTACATAAATGGCACTACAGACAAAATACGACGATTACTTCAGCGGTCCAACATACGTACAATCTTCAATACACATAAGAAGATTGGACAATGCTTGCGATCCCAGAAAGATCTTGTACCTTTCCAAACAGAAGGACTATATAAAATTCCTTGCTCCTGTGGAGAAGTGTATGTGGGAGAAACAGAACGCTCAATATCAACTAGACTTAAGGAACATGAACGATGTATTAAAAAGAAACAAATTGTTCAATCTGCTGTAGCTGAACACCAGCATAACACTGGCCATTTCATAAATGTAAAGGAAACCAAGGTTCTAGCATTGGTTCCAGGTTTTTATAAACGAAAAGTTAGAGAATCTATTGAAATACTTAACATACAAAAAATTTCAATAGAGATACGGGTTACGGTCTACATCACACGTGGAAAACAAGTCGGGTATAAAAGCCCGCCTGAATCTCTTCGAGCTCATTCAGTGTTCAGATCTCGTGGAGTAAAGATCCCTGAAGATGCCTCTTGCAATCGAAAGCGAAACGTCGGATAGTAATTCCAATTGACCAAAGCCGTGAAAGCTTCCGTTCTATAATAAAGCATTATGTAAAAAACTGACAATCTATCAAAATAAAAATATGAAAATTGAAAACGTGGTTTAAAATTAATTTAGAAGGGAATCCGTGGCTACAACATGTAACATTTGGTTTTTTTAACTTTCAATCTTTCCAAAATTAAAAAAAAAAGATTACTTTTGCTCAATATTGCTGCTTGCGTTAACATTCATTTAATTTGTTTTATCTTACGTTTATTGATCATGCTGATCGGCAAAGAAAAAACTTTCTTTAAATGTTTTTTGGCTGGCATTGCCAACATAGCAATAGTTTTAAGAAATCCTTAAAATTAAACATAAAAAATCCAGATAAGTCGAAGTCAAAAATGTGTTTTAACATCAATTAAAACCAAATAGTTTTGTTTACAAAGCCAATTTAAAAAAAAAAAAACGTGATCAAAAACACATTAAACAGCAAAAATATATAAATATTAATTAATAATAACGATCAATAGTAAAATAAAAAAGTTAAATATAAAAATATTGATACAATACAACAGTTTAAAATACATAATTGTTAAAAAATAAACAAGCAACATATCACATTTATTAAATTAGTCAATTTAAACAAAGAGTTTGTGAGTCTACTTTTTAAATATTTTTAGAGTAGGAGTTTTTTTTTTAGTTTTATTATACTTGATTGTCTATGACATATGCATCTCACTAGCAAACGCTATTGCTATTTTAATGCTAACCTGTGATTTAACTGCAAAGTTCCACAAAAGTCAAGTCTCTACAAACTATAAAATGTTATTAACGCTTTAATTATGAGTACATAAATTCGGCGAAGAAATAACTCTCTCAGTATAATCCTGTAAGTATACAAACTTGTATATCACCCTAGGCACGATCATCTCAATTTCTAGGTTTATTTAAATCTACAGCTCGAGTCTCCCGCGATATAATGCCACCTCAAGTCTGAATCTGAACAACATTTTGTCACTGCCGTACAATGGTTTTAAAAAAAGCCTGGCAGGACAAAAAATGTTTCGTTTTCTTTCAGATCAGCTATCTTGGTGGGTACTTAATGTCGACCCTTTAAAGTTGATGTTCCAGTGTACAATAGCGATCTCTAGAATTCGGGCATTTGCTGGTATTATTGTACTTATAACTTATTATTTAATACCTAAATATTATTTATGGTTTTTGATGAGTGAATGCCAAAATCAAAGTGTTGAATTGTATAAATTATGACACATTTATCGAATGCTTAAAAAGGTAATATAATTGAGGTTATAGTTCAAGGAAAAGCATCTTTCAATGTGTGGACAGACATAAGGCGTATCAAAATTATTAGCCTATTTTACCTTCCAAAGGAATAAAGATTTCATTATCACAATGGCTGAAATGCAATAGACTTTTTAAACTATATTTTGCCTAAAAATTAATTGGGAATTAAGGATTTTTTACTGGACAGCAAGAATTTCCAATTTAAACACCCTTGATTTTTTGGCTAAAATTTTTTATAATAGTATAAGAAAATTTAGAAAGAGATTTTTAATCGTAGTAATAGTAGTAGTAAGGATGGAAGGGGGCTTAGCCCAGCAGATCGGTTTAAAAGACTCTTGCCCTTGACAGCTCCTCAATAGCAACCAGATTGCCTTGGTTTATAACGGTTCTGGAAGCATGTCCTTCAAGTGCCTTCAGCCTTTTTCCAATTAATATTTGTTTACTCCTAGATAGGGTTCCGAACCCGAGGACGAGAAGTCTGTTCATTTCCCTCGACATCGCTGTGTCTAGTCACACAACGCAGTTTGACTATTTCCTTCCTTCCCGTCACTGCTTTCTTTATTCCCAGAGAGATCAGTCTTTGTAGACTAGCCAATTTCTGGGCGTTAATGACTTGTTCCACTGCGAACCACCATGCCACGATCCGTAAGTCGTCGTATCACCGCTGTGTACAGCCAGTAAAGTACATTGGGCTGTAAACTCCATTGCCTTCTCACTACTCGCCTAAGTTGCCACATTATTGCAGTAGCTCTCACCTTCAAGTCCATAACTTTTTGTAGGTTCTGATACGCTATGGGTGACTTAATTCGAATATATTCATTCTTCTCATGAAAAGTCCCAGCTCCGTTTTGTCCGAATTTAACGTGAGCCCTGTTTCCATTTCTAGTGGGTTTCCCCTGGCCCAAATGCCCTTTCTTCGTCAAAGAATAGCGCTCGCGCAACCTCTTCGTTTGGTATCCACTTTTCTGCACTACATAAGTGAGCGCTATTTCTGTAGACCTTCCTCTTCTGTGTGCGTGTTGAACCTTATGCAGTGGAGCTTCTCCTAGAAAATCCCATCTATCCTCTTTTCTAAGATTTTCATTTGGAAAGATTATAGATCTGAAGAATTTTGCCGACCAGTAATCCTTCCTGCCTGCTTTAGGAAGAAAGAAAGAGCTCGATAACGTATCCTATCGCTACGCTGATCTGGAATACCCTCCTTAAAGTATGGACGATGATTTCATTGATATAAGGGTTGATAAAGCAACTTTAAACGACATAAAAATATTTCAAATATTTTTGACACATTTACATTCACAAGTAGGATACAAACGAATGGTAAGCGGGCAACCATCAACCATATATCGATATAAAAATAAAATAGAAGGCTGTCTTTTGTACACAGCAGCTGACTAATGAAGAACCAGTTTAAGTCGTGGGAAATGATTTCTCACGGCATGCGAAGTCATTTTCAGGTTTTGCTGATTGTGTGATTGTAGATCATTTTCATTAGAGTCGTTGAAAAAATTAATTATACAAAATACATCAAACGGTTTATACAATAGTTGACATTTAAAATATGAAGAATAAAACCACATTGAGCGTTTATAATGAATAAAAGAATAATACAAGATAGTAAACATTAGATATTCTAAACAAGATATTTTATAAGAACAAGCAAAAAGCTTAATTTTTTATTTTTTATATTGTACATCAATAAAAGAATATGCTTTGGTTTACACTTTGCACCTGCTAACCCTTTTTACATACATTAAACCCTTTGCTAGCTAGTTTCTTAACGAAAAACATAAGACGTGATATTTAGTTTGGGACAGTTTCCAAAATATGGTTTCATTCCCAAAAATATTTACTGTTTTTTGCCTCGCTAGATTTGCGTTTTGTACCACTGTGCACAAAACGAATCCCATATTCATCGTTTTCCCGCTACAAAGCAGATAGACACTTTGTGAAACCAAATAAACGGAAAATTTGTTTTGAGTAGCTTTTCCACCCCTCATTTTCGTCATGCTCTAACAAACTGATGCATTTCACTTGGGAGTTTGGAGGTGTGAATATTAACTGATTTGAATTTACTGTTGCAGATATGGAAGCTTAATAAAGTTTCTTTTCTACAGTTCTCACTCGTACAATTCGATTTTCTAATATCTAGAACATCCCTGTTTCTTTAGATTTTGTTTGCAATTTTAGATTTATTCAAGATGTATTCTCTAAGTACCTGCTCTGATATTACAAAGCGATGCTGTTTTTAGTTCAGAGGTAAATAAATAAATAAATAAGTAATACCTTTTATTAATATATAAAAACAATACATAATGTAATAAAGTATGTAAATATATATTTACACCTGGCGCAGTCTAGTTTTTAATAGCTCCTCAAATAATTAAAATTAAAAACTATTCAAGTCCCCATTAGGTAATTACGCAAAAAAAAGAGAGTTTACATAAGAAAAAAAGAACTAAATATTAAAAAACCCTTCCAAATAGGTCACTGAGAAGCAAACTAATTTATGTGTAAATAGTATTTACTTTATCTAGTTTTATTAGTCAGTGGCATTCAAGACATAATATATATATATATATATATATATATATATATATATATATATATATATATATATATATATATCACTCAACCGATCTGAACCATATGTGGTGATTAGATATTACCTAATTCCTCCGACCCTTTGGTGTACACCGCAATGTTGTCAGATTTTCAGTTTTTCGGCAAACTAACCTAACTTTTTTTTCAAATCAAATGATATGTTTTTTAAGTGTGATTTATTCCTCGTATTATCCTCAGTATATCTCCAAAATTGCAGACTTTTATCTTGATACGTTAAATGTTCAATTTATAAAATGTTTTTAAAAATATATCGACAAATTAGGAATTAAAAAAACTAAAATAATTGAATAATTTAATGATTAATAAGATGCGGAAAATATTATCCCATTAGACCTTCAAAGCTCTCGGGCTTCGTTTTGTACTTGGTTGTTTTTAGGTGATCCCAAAGGAAAAAGTCAAGTGGATTTAAGTCCGGTGACCTGGGAGGCCACTCAACAACACCCCTTCGTCCAATCCAGCGTCGCGGAAATGTCATGTTTAAATAATTTCCAAACAGCAACTGCGAAATGCGATGGTGCCACATCATGTTAGAACCATACGTGGCCAAAACCATTAGGAAAGATATTGTTTAATGCTGAAATAATTTGATTTTCCAACAGCTGTAGATAAAGTATCCCATTAATATTTTCTTGAATGAAAAAAGGTCCAATAATGCGATTACCTAATATGCCAGCCCACACATTAAATTTTTCGGGAAACTGCGTATGGACCTCCAACATCCAATGTGGATTGTTTGCAGACCAATAACGACAATTATGCCGATTTATAAAACCGTTTAGGTATACCCAATTTCCCGAAAAAGTCAATGTGTGTGGGCTGACATATTAGGTACTCGCCCTAATGGACCCTTTTTCATTCAAGGATATATGAATATGAAATATTATTTATCTACAGCTGTTGGAATACCGAATTATTCCAGCATTAAACGATATTTTTCCTAATAATTTTGGCCACGTATGACTCCAACATGATGTGGATCCGCCGCATTTTGCATTTGCAGTTTCTGGGGACGCTGGATTGGGCGAAGGTGGGTTGTTAAGTAGCCTGTAAGGTCACCAGATGTAAATCCGCTTGACTTTTTCCTTTGGGGTCTCCTAAAAACGACCGTGTACAGGGTGTCCGGATTTGGTTGCAAAAGCAGGGTATCTCGCTTATTTTTAAAGATAGAACCTTGCGGTTTTCACGAACCTAAGCTAATTTTTTGTGAAACTCATGAAGCCGTAAACAAAATTTTCATAACCTTCTTCGTTTATGGGATACAGGGCGAAATAGAAAATTTTGCATTTTACCCCCCTCGTATCTCGGTTATCCTTTAACTTAACGCAAAGGGAAAAATTGCTGCTTATGCAGTTTTTTACGCTGGATCCAATGGCGTAGTTATAATTTTCATTTGAGTTGTTATTTTTTAGATATGACCCAAAGTTGTGTTTTTTTAAATGGGACACCCTGTATATTTGTCCAGAAATTGATTTGTCCTTTTAAAAGCTTCTCAAAAATATATAATAGTATGGGTCTATTTTAATAAACAACAACAAAAATCCTAATTTTTATAATTATCTCAAATTTTGCAGTAGCCATGCAAAACGATGCCGTTTTCTTTTGTTTTCTTGGAAGCAAATGACATTTCCCAATTTTGTACGCGTATATAGAATTTAGCGCTAGTTTTTTGTATTTATTTATTGTGTAAAAATATATTTGTATTATTATGGAAGAAAACCAAACTTTCGAACATTATGAAAAGTACGATATGTTAGCTTGTTTTATATTAAGTAATGAAAATGTTGAAACGGCTTCTGAGATGTATTTTAACAGGTAAATAGTTAATTTTTAGGTATTTTGAAATACTATTGCTTAATTTTTATTTAGATATACAGAAAGGAGGCAACCTAATATATCCACTTTTTATCGGATAAAAAAGAATTTACTTAATCACGGATCATTTACAAACCTCGCACGAAAACATATAATAAAGAAAATCGGGAGGATGAGGAAATTACGGTTTTGGCTAATGCAGAAGCTTACCCTACAAACTCTTGTAGGGCCAGTGAAAAGAGCATAGGTATTCCAAAAACTAGAGTTCAAGAAATTTTAAAAAAGCACAAATACCACCCATACAAATTTAGGCTCGTGCAGCACTTAAAGCCAGGGGATGCAGAGCGTCGGGTAGTCTTCTGCAATTGGTTTCGAGGAAGATGCGATATGGTTAGAGATTTTGAAAGGAAGGTTATATGGTCAGACGAAGCACATTTCAGTAATTCTGGTATACTCAATAGGCACAATAGTAGATTCTGGTCCCAAGAAAATCAACACCAAATATTTCCCAGAAGACAGCAGGGCAGGTTTGGTCTAAATGTGTCCTGCTTCATATTAGGAACACATATAAAATTTTATATATTTGAGGGAAATCTAACAGCCAATCGCTATATAGAAAATTTAGAGGCAGCTATACCTGAATTACTTGACGATGTTCCTCTAGCGCCAATTAACGAAATTTATTTTCAACAGGACGGTGCTCCTGCACACAATTCTGGAATGACGAGATTATTTCTGGACAATAATTTTACCAATCAATGGATCGGAACAAATGAACCTATAAGATGGTCCCCAAATTTGTCGATTTTAGATTTCTTTCTATGGGGATATCTGGAAAATAGAATTTACAAAGACCACTATGATAATGTCCAAGATTTAGGAAATGCAATAAGAGAAAATTTTCGCTATTTACAAAATCATTCCGTTATTTTGCTTTCGTAAAACGAATACGAAAATTGTGCGAAGCATGCATAGAACAAAATGGAAATCAGTTTGAACAGTTCTCTTGATTTCCTTGGTTACTGTAGTTCTTATACGACAGTTGATTTTTGCTGAAAGGCTTGTTACATAGTAATTTATTACTGTTTTGTTCTTGTATTACATAAATCTAGGTAGGTGGTACTTTTTTGGTGCGAAATTATCAATACATATTTTGACAAATAGATTTAATTACATATTTATTTTGATTTATTGTTAGGATGTAGATATTGTTAACGACTTTAAATAAAAGGCAGCATTGTTTTGCATGGCCTCCTGCAAAATTTGGGATGATAATTATAAAAATTAGGATGTTTTGTTGTTGTTTATTAAAATAGACCCATACTATTAAATATTTTTGAGAAGCTTTTAAAAGAGTGTCAAGAGATCCAGCGTAAAAGAACTGCATAAGCAGCAATTTTTCCCTTTGCGTTAAGTTAAAGGATAACCGAGATACGAGGGGGGTCCCAAAATGCAAAATTTTCTATTTCGCCCTGTATCTCATAAACGAAGAAGGCTATGAAAATTTTGTTTACGGCTTCATGAGTTTCACAAAAAATTATCTCAGGTTCATGAAAACCGCAAGGTTCTATCTTTAAAAATAAGCGAGATACCCTGCTTTTGCAACCAAATCCGGACACCCTGCACAAATCGAAGCCCGAGAACCTTAAAGTTCTAATGGGAAGGATTAGAGCTGAAATAGAAGGAATACCCACGAAGGGGCTCCAAAACACAATTCGGAAAATTATTGACCGTTTAAGATACCGTCAAGCTGTAGAAGGACAACATTTTTAACATCCTATTAATCATTAAATTATTATAGTTTTAGTTTCTTAATTCCTAATTTGTCAATGTATTTTTAAGAACATTTAATAAATTTAACATTTAACGGATCAAGATAAAAGCTTGCAATTTTGAATTTATACTAAGGATAAGACGAAGAATAAATCACGCTTAAAAAAACATATAATTTGATTTGAAAAAAAAGTTAGGTTAGTTTGCTGAAAAACTGAAAATCTGACAACATTGCGGTGTACACCAAAGGGTCGGGGGAACTCGGTAATGCCTAATCACCACATATGGTTCAGATCGGTTAAGTGGTATATATATACATATATATATATATATATATATATATATATATATATATATATATATATATCGTTTTTAGTATATTTTTCTAATACTAAATCAACAAGTATACACAAAAATTTGTTTAAATGAAGAAAAAAAAATTTGACTAGTATATTTAAACAAAATGAGGATTTTCAGGACAGCATACAAGGTGGGTATCAATATATAACTTTATTAAATAAAATGCAATCTGAGAACCATATTTGTGATATATAAATATCTAACTGGCGAATAGAGGACTGTGCTGCTGATAAGAGTCTGGGGAATTCGGTGGAAGTGGTTTTTAAAATATTTGACCGTTTCGAACATCTGACTAACCCTATATATATTTACCACTGTTGCTATCTCAGAAACGGTAAGTGTTACGATGTCGGTTAAATTAGAGAAAAGCCGCAGATTCTATTGGCCATTTAAGATCTTTTTACCGTGTTGCCAGGTTCCTGATAGTTTCTGAGATACAAAGCGATTTGTAAAAAGCACCTAAATTAATTTAGTAGAATATTTCAAAAACTAGTGATTTTTATAAGTTTTTCCTCTTTACAACCCGATAGCTTCAAATTTCATTTCTGACATTTCGATTTCGAGCAATACGGACCTGGATTTTTATTTCATATTTTAAAAGAACTTTTAATTCCCTTTAAAATGATATACAACTCAAATATGATTCCCGACGTTTCGGCATAAAAATAGTCATCATCAGAGTCTTTTTCTTAATACGGGCCTGATGTGCTTTTGCACGAGTAAAACACGGCATTTCTTGTAGCAAAGCATATTTTGTTTCTTTCTTAAACTAAATTGTTGTAAAACACTAAATATGTAATTGTTCGCTTTTTCCCTAATTTATCTTTTTTGAGATCGTCAGTATCAGACATTTTATTAGATTCTCACTAACATATATTGAAGAAATGGGTAAGTTTTTTCTACCTATGCCACAATTGACTTTTGGGTATAATTGAAAATAAACTCAATAAGTAGTTTTTATATTGATACGTACCACCATTTTCACAATTAATGTTTCTGCAAAATTTATAGTCAGCTGAACAAGATTTTTTACATTGATTAAATTCGTACCACTTTACCAGTTTATCTCTATATCACACTTAATTCTTGCACATGAATTAAAATTAAATTAAAAAGTATTTTTAGCCCGCTATTTTGTTTTGCTATCTTGCATTTCTATCAAAATGTTACCAGTTCATTCCTATGTAACACTTGATTGTTGTGCAAAATTTGAGGTAAATTGGATAACTAGTTTTTTTAGAAATAATTTTTTTAACATTGTTCCTCCATCTTGGATTTTTACCGAAATATTTCCAGGTCATCTCAATATGACCATTAATGTTTGACTAAAATTTTAAGTCAATCTGGTAAGTAGTTTTTAAGCTATGCGGCGAACTGACAGACAGACAGATGCTAAAAAGTAATAGCACACGATACTTTTTCTACGACTGCAGAAAATAAAAATACAATTTTGATTATTTTTACTCTTTCAACTTTGACAAGACTGTGAGAAATTTTTTCAAACACCGTGTGAAAACTTTTCACACGCTTATGTCAAAATGAAATGACGAATAATATGAGCTTGAACCGAAATTCTATTCACAAATCTTAGAAGGCTATGGCAGCAAATATTTTCCAGCTGTCAAACCAATAATTGTTGCAGAAGGTTTACACAATTTCTTATATTTAAAATGGAAAAAATTAATAAGTACGGCTTTTGTAAATTTTGCGAAAGTGTCAAAGAAATAGAGAAACAACACCGTAAATTGCCACTTTTAAAATATTTAGTAAAGGAAGCTGGTATAGAACTATTGAAAGAGAACCTGTTTAAGAAGATACAAGAAACCCTTCTTGATAACCAACCATCGTTGAACCGTTTGGGGAATACAAAAAGAAATAAAGTAGTGTCAAAATACTATTTATACGTTCTCAAACATCGAAATTTTATGATCAGTACTAGCGAAGTGCCGAGTCCTATCTATTCCCCTATGCGACGAGAAGATGTGTATCAAGAATACCATGAAATATTACATAATTTATTAAAAATATAATTAGTAATATATCTGCTGTTATTTTTCAATTCTGTGTTGGATTTATTTGAGAACATTGAGAAATTCAAATTCACGCTCAACACTTTGCCATTGATGATGCATATGTTCCCCGATAAGGTAAAAATGGAACAGGACTCGTTGGTTAATACGTTGTCCCGGTAAGTCCTGGGTTCAAATTTCAGTTGAGGCGAATTATTTTTCATAAAATTTTAAAAATATTGCCTGCACGGCGCCAAACCTGTTTTATATTTCAAAAACAGTAACATATTTTTTGCAATTTTTTATGTGTTAGTGTTTCAAAAATGTATTAAAACTACATTTCCTAAAATTGTAGTAACTTCGTGGCGGTTATAGGGAGTATATACTGTTATAAAATTTGCTACTTATTTAGTAACTCAAATTTATTCAAGATCGGTTATAAATTCAGCATTTTTCTAATCTAACATGAAACGTTTTACGACATGGAATGTTTTATTTTACTAAAATCCAAGCTTAATAAATTTTTAATATTAATTTGATAAAGAATAAAAGAAGATGTGCAAATTTCATATGAAAATAAAATGTCCTATTAATTTAGTAACACAAATTTATTCAAGATCACTAATTCAACATTTTTGTAATCCGATAAAGAATGTTTTATTTTACTAAAATCCAAGGAAAATATATTTTTTAAAATACAATTGAGGATAAAAACGATATGCTTTTACGTACGTCACATCAAATTTTATATGAAAATCCAATTTCCTATTATTTTAGTAAGACAAATGTATTTAAGATAACTAATTTAACATATTTTTAATCCGATATGAAATGTTTTATTTTACGAAAATCCCAGGAATATATATTTTTTTAAGAATAATTTGGTAAAGGATAAAAACAACATTCTTCTACGTACGTCACATCAAATTTCATATGAATATTAAATTTCCTATTATTTTTGTAACAAAAATTTATTTAGGATCACTAATTTAACTTGTTTCTAATCCGATATGAAATGTTTTATTTTACTAAAATCCAAACAATATATATATTTTTTAAGACTAATTTGATAAAGGATAAAAACGATATGCTTTTACGTCCTTTTCATCAAATTTCATATGAAAATACAATTTCATACTATTTTAGCAACATAAATTAATTTTAGATCACTAATTTAACATGTTTCTAATCCAATATGGAATGTTTTATTTTACTAAAATCCAAGGAATATATATATTTTTTAAGTTTAATTTGATAAAGGATAGAAACGATATGATTTTACGTACCTCACATGTTACATCAAATTTCATATAAAAGTGAAATTTCCTATTACTTTGGTAGCACAAATTCATTCAAGATCATTAAATCAACATGTTTCTAAAGCGATATGAAATGTTTTATTTTACAGATCCAAGGAAAATACATAATTAGAATGAGAATAACAACTGACACTACAAATTAATACGTGCCGAACTTTATTCTTTGTAAACATTTTTATTACCTATTATTTAAATTTTAGTTTGAATTCGTGTGAAATTTTCTTACCCAATCTCCCACGCGCTTGAATTAATAATCCGATATTTTCCCGTACACAATTTTCCTTTGAAAATTATCCTTCAGTTCTACTCGGAATAATTTTCGAAAAATCTGTACTCGTAAAATTTCTGGAAATAATTGAAGCACTAGGGAGATTATAAGCGAAAATGGCAAGAGGTTAATTTTAACAACAAAAGTACAATTCACGATTAGGCTAGATTTAAACAATTAAGTACATCACATAGTTTATTCAATCACAACAAAATCTAACAAATTATCTAACGTTAATAGCTCAAAATATAAAGTAAAGTAGTTCTATTTGAAGTTATAATTTATGGTTACATTTGTACAGTTTTGGAAACTGTGTGCTGGCATATCTTGTTTATTGATGGAATTCGTATAAGTTATGTTCTCCGTTATGTTTCGTGAACATGAAGGAACCGGCTCCAGCGGGGAAGTTTCAGATTCTTGCAATTCCTGGTCGGACGTCGAAGTTTGGTCAACAGATTCTGCAATTTTGTTTGCAATTTTTAATTTATTCCCAATTGAATCGTCTATGTACCCTTCAGCCACTGCACTAGAACGCCATCCCCCATGGCGTTTAAGAGTTAGTAAATCCTCACCAGCATTAACGAGTATTGTTGCCGATGAACGCCGAAAGCAATGGCCTGTATATTCGCTCGGGTTGGGCAGTTTCAAAAAATTGGCTATTTCTGTAGCCATGCGTCCAAATTTATTGATGCCTACAGCTTGTCTAGTGCATTTTCCATTTTGATAATTCAAGAAAAATCTGTTTTCGGATATATTACTGGGTCTGAGATTGGCAAACTTTTTACATATATTGTAGAAGTTTCCAATCAGAGTAAATGATCTAGGTATTTTTTTTTGTGTTTGTTAATTTGATCAGCATAGCCGAATTTAAATCTCTGATGTCATTGACAGATAATTTATGCAATTCGTCACGTGCTAGACCGATAGCAACTGGGGCCTGAAAGTTTAAACGTATAATATTTAATACATTTTTGCAATTTTTACGATTAGAAAAATATATGCCATAAAATTTGCTTTTAGTACGTACTTTTATTAACAAGTATTGCTCATCCGGTGCTGAATTTAAAAATTTTGAAAAATCCTCCTCCGTTAGAATTTTGGACTTCTTTGGTGTATATTTTTCTGATTTTCGTTTTAGGAACGACTGTAGTTTCATATAATCGGAAATATTAATATTGCTCTTTACTTTTAAGGTAGCTTTAAGCATAGAGAATATCGACCACAATGTGGATGCTTTGTATTTCTTCGATAGTTCTTCAAAATATACTAGCATCACATTTTCCGAACATGACTTTACATTGCTTCTTGCTTTCCACTGCTGAAATTTCATGTACGCGGTCTCATATTTGTATCTGGAAGTTTCCGGCAAAAGGTTTAGCGAGACGCTTGTAGCTTTTTCCATTGTTTCTGGTGGCGTACATTCAAATTCACTTTCACTCTCCATTTTTACACAACAAAAGGTGATTTTGGCAAAAAAATAAAATATTTTTGACAGATTGAAATTAAAATGAAAGTAACCAGGCAATCGAAAACCACGACCTACTTGATTCAAGCTTTAGTGACATTTGTGCTAGTCATCCATCATTGAGGTCAAACCTAAGCAAAACTGTGTGCAAAAATTTCACACAGCAGTTTTCACACATCATGTGAAATTAGTAATTTTCAGCTCTTGTTTGGCGTGCGTTTTTAGACAGTTTTCATAGCAGTCGTAGAAAAAGATATTTAAAACTCGAGAGGGTGATTTTTTCACGATTACAAACATTTTATTGGGCCGCCATTTTGTCCGCCATCTTGAATTAGTAACACAGTTTTACTAGTTGATCCTTATACCACAATTAGTTATGGCACACAATTTGAAATCAGTCCATTAAGCATGCTGAATTTTTAAATATTCTATTAGACAGACAGACAAACCGACAGACGGACCGACGGAACTGATAATTTTTTTGGCATTTAGGGACACTAAAATGTGAAGATATGTGAAACCTGAGAGGTGATTTTTTCTCGAGTAACAAACATTTTATTTGTCAATCAGTCTCGGTCTCGGAAAATGTTTACGGTCTCGGTCTCGATTCGAGACCGAGACCTACTTAGTCTCGGTATCGGTCTCGAAAGTCTCGGTGGTCTCGAAAACAAAATTTTAAAAATAATAATTGTTCGCCGAGATTTTATTTAGACAAAAGTACAAGGAAGCCTTCGTTCCAAACCCAGAGTTTTTCCAATCTTAAAAATTTAATGTAAAAAAACCCAATGTTTGAACATTTTAGTAAAGTAGAAAAAATGTAGGCATATTTATATAAAAAATTATTCCAAAAATCTATAATTCCAAATGATGCTGCCAACAGATGGAATCAGTAAAGGAGGATATACATACGGACAATAGTAGGTGTATCAAAATAAATGTCGCATATCCCTTGTTCTTTAGACATCAACAGAAAGGCCACACATCACTAGAGTTACTTAAACAACCATCCACAGAACAACAATTATTTGACATTTCGAAAGATATACAAATGGAATAAGATATATTAAACACAAAATAAGAACACGCTGTATAATGCTGCCGAACTCATGCAAGCAACGTGCTGGGCATTCTAGGGACAGACGTTATAATTCAATAGGTAGAAAACGATCGGTGGCCAAGTAAAGCACCCTTAGGTATTCTGTAAACTTTGCTATTTTGAACCAAACTTTTATTACTTTGATGCGTATTTACTTTCTTAACCAGGACCGTTCTTAATACTACTTGTGAATCAACTATTTTTGTTATTTGGTAAATTAACTATACATTTTAAAAGTGGAGTAGATTTTAAAAGTAAATTTATTTAATAAACAAATATCTACTTGTTCAAGATCAGTCTATAGCCTTTTTTGAGAAAATGTACAGGGATAAATATTATATTGTGCCTGCTGAATCACCAGTAATATCAAGTTCCTCAAGCGATGATAACTATGACATCGATTATACATCACTATTTGAAAAAAAAAGTGATTCCGAAAATTGGAGAAAAGAAATAAAAGAATATTTACAATTAAAGCGCGCTCCAAAGGGTAAAGATATTTTAGAATGATGGAAAACACACGATAAACAATTTCCAAATTTAGCCAAAATGGCAAAAGATCTTTTGTCTATACAACCGGCCTCCGTAGCAGTAGAGCGTTTATTTTCACAAGCAGGGTTAATTATTACAAAACTAAGAAGCATGTTAAATGAAACTTTAAACAAATGCTTATTATGTATTCATTCATGGTATAAAAGTAACTTGAAAATAATATTTTTAAGTTTATTATATAGGTTGAAATAAAATCTCATAATATACTATAACGTATGTTTAGAAAGTTAAATTTTTACTTTGTTATTAGAACAGTTCGTTATTTTTTAAGCGTTATAGTTGAATTAGCTTTATTGATCATCTATTTAAAATCCTAAGCCAAATTCTACTTTGTGTTTTGTTTGTTGAAAATCTTGTAGGTATGTATATGTATTATTTTTATTATACACATATAGTTAAAAATTTTATATCGTCCATTATTTGCAAATACAAACAAAATCAGTACAAAAATATTGTTCTATAAAACACGTACCTTCTTTAATTAGCGAGCCATCGAAGCGATTAAAGAAGAAAATGTTAAGAAAAATTTCAAACTCTCAAATTTTAACAATTTCTTGTTTATTTTAAGTCGGAAATTTTTTAAACAAAAATCACCACAATTACTTCGTCTGTTGGAGTCTTTACCGTATCTATACTATATAAGAATATGATATTGCGATGTTTTTAGTTGTTACAGTCTATTAGTTATTAATTATTGAACCAAAAAACAAAAAAATTTTGGATTTTAGTTACTTTCAATAATTAAACATAAAAACCGACTATAAATTTATAAAGATCACAATATCAAAATCCGATATAGTATAGTTGTGATAAAGTGTCTCTCTTTGAGAAAAGGGTAGCAATTTACGGTTTTCGACATGTAAAGTGGAATTTGGCTACTAGAATTTCTAAATTTGGGAAATTCTCTTTTTGTGGTTATTTATATCGTTTTTTAAATGACTATTTCACTAGTGTCATTGTTATAAGAACATATACAATGCTAGTATAATATAATTGATTATAGAAAAATTATTTTTTGCATCCATTAATTTGACCCCAAATATATATTTTATGAATTATTTTGTGAAAACAAATAATTTAAGTACATTAGTTATTTTGCTACTTCACTTTGAGATCGAGACCGAGAGTCTCGATAGGTAAGTCTCGGTATCAGTCTCGGTCTCGAACACCAAGTCTCGGTTTCGGTCTCTAAATAGTTTTTCAAGTCTCGGTCTCGTTTTGAGACCGAGACTAGTCTCGTGGTCTCGCGAACCCCTGGCCACCATTTTGTTCGGCTATCTTGACGTAGTTATGGCACATAATTTGAAATCAATCCATTAAGCAAAATATTATAAGTTTATTCCGACATAATACTTGAGGTTTGTGCAGAATTTGAGATAAATTGGACAAGCAGTTTTTTAATAATAATTTTTTAACATTTCATTAGGCCGCCATTTTGTTTTGCCATATTGTATTTTTATCAAAATGTTACCAGGTCATCCCTATATGACCTTTAATTTTTGACCAAAATTTGATGTCAATCGGGTAAGTAGTTTTTTAGCTATGCCGCGAACAGACAGACAGGCCGACGCACGTTGTAACGAAATCGAGAAAATTGGGACATTTGCCATAAAACGACCAATTTAATTCCTAACATTTCATCGCATGTATGGTAAAAAGATACTCTAAAACTTCAATATTTAAAATACTATGTAAATTACTTTTGTAATTTAAAAGATATAACTGTCTAAAGTTATACTTATACACTGCTTGGCTAATGTAATAAAAATATGAACGACTTAAGACCCTTGATTTTCACCTTTGTTTTTGGGAAATTTGCCAATACGTTTTTAATGTAACAACTATGGGCCTTTGTTAACAAATTTCTTTTTATATTTTTATATTTAGGCCTTTCCTGAGGGATTTTTTTTCAAGTATATGAAATTACATGTTAAATTTTATTACAAAAAAGGTCTTGAAAAAAATGGATAACTTTCGATAAGGTTTTATATACACAACTTGGTAAAGCGAACCTTCTGTTATACTATCGCATATAATTTGTATCCGAATAGATCCGATCCTAGTAGAAAATAGTACATTTCCGTCTCTGCGCGACATCAAAATAAAACGTCTTCAACACGTTGGCGTTGACTGCGGCCTCAACATGTTACGTCTTATTTTCAACGTCAACGTGTTAAAAATATTTTGATAATATTTTTAGCGTGTTAGTAATACAACTATTTCCAGTTATTCAAATTTACATTTGATAGAACTGTGTCTTTTTGAAAAATGGAACATCTGCAAAGCAATTTTTAATTTTAAAAAGCAAAAATGCAAATTTTACAAATTATAAAGAATTATTGGGTGTTGTAGTGTCTCGGTTAACAGTTGCAATTTCGGAAAGTGTTTCTCGCGATTTGGAGAACTGTTTAAGGCTCTTTTGCAAGACCTTGCATTCAAAGTGGGTCAAACGTAGTTACAAAATAGACTATTTTGAGTCTAGTGAATCTAGTTGGCTAGATAGGAATTTTTGCTGGCCTGTGTCTTTTTTAAATCAAATTCAATATCAACATGAAGAACCCAGTACTTTTCAACAAGAAAAAAGTGGAGAAAGAACAAAAAAACCATTTAGTGATTTATGTTTAAAACAAAAAAAAAGAAGAACCGAAAATCTAATTTCACAGTCAACTGAAGAACTTACGTTTGCAATGAAATTAAAGTTGCGAATGGACGGCAATCAAGAATTAAGTAAAATTTTTAATCATCTACTGGAGCACCCTGATGAAGTAGAAAGAGTAAGTGATTTTTTATTTAATCCTGCAAAAAATAAGAAAACTGAGGAAGTAGAAACATCTTTGGCTCTAATGACTTCTTTAAAACTTTCAACTTGGCAATATCGTACGTTACAGCAATTTACTAATACTCACATGGAAATGGCCAAGTTACCATCTTATTACAAAATCCAACAAGAAAAAGAAAAATGCTATCCACCTAAAGAAGATGTTGAAGTCACTGAAAAGATGGCCGAAATAAAACTTCAATCAATATTAGATTTAACCGTTAAATGAATTTTAAAAATACCTAATGTGGATACTTCTCAAAAAGACCTTATATTAATGAGTAAATGGGGATTTGATGGTGCTAGTAGTCAAAGTGGGTATAAGCAGAAATATAATGATTCTCAAACTTCACAACAGGACGAATCTTCAGTTTTTATGACAAGTTTGGTGCCCCTTAAACTATATACAGAAGATAACAAAGTCGTTTGGGAAAATCCATCACCTTCCTCTACTCGTTACTGTAGACCTATAAAATTTATTTTGTAAAGCAGTCCAAGGAAATTGTTAAGCAAGAGTTATCTAATACAGAATCTCAAATCAACCAATTGGTGGTAACAACTTGTGATTACGATATTTGTGTTAGGCATGACTTAAATATGACTATGATAGACGGTAAAATAAGAACAATTATATCAGACACTCCATCTTCTTCAACTTGCCCTATTTGTTTGACCAAACCCTCTGATATGAATAATCTTCAAACAGTTTTTTTTAAGCCAAACAGAGAAGACTTTTATAAATATGGGTTATCAACCCTTATCAATCCCTATGTGGATTCGGTCCATGGAATGTTTTCTTCATGTGGCCTATAATTCCGATTTTAAAAAATGGACCGCAAAAGGAGAAGATAAAGTGTCAAAAGAGGCTAGGAAAAAAAGAATTCAGGATGATTTTATGGACGCGTTGGGAATTAAAGTTGACTTCATAAAACAAGGTCACGGAACAACCAACGATGGCAATACCGCCCGATTATTTTTTGGGAATTATAAAACTTCTTCGGAAATCACCGCTATTGATCAAAACCTCATTTACCGTTTTGCGGTATTTTTGCAAGTTATATCGCCTACAGAACGTGTAAAAATTGACTCACTACGACAATATTTAAAAACAACAGCTGAAAATTTTATTAGACTCTATGAATGGTATTACATGCCTTCCAGCATTCATATGCTTCTGGTCCATGGAGCAGACATTTGTGAACACTTTAGCTTTATACCAATAGGAAAACTTTCTGAAGAGGCATGTGAGGCCAGAAACAAGGAATTCCGTTCATTCAAAAGCCAAAGAACTCTTAATTCTTGAATACGACGATTTTGAAGATGGAATTTAGAACAACTTTTCAATAAAGTGTAGTGTATAGTGTGTAGTGTATATTTCAAAGATTCAAACGTATGCTTTTTACAAGATAATCTATAATTTTATTAGAACAATAATTTGCTTTAATTTGTATTATTAATTAAATTTTGAGAGTAGGGTAAAGATTTGTTTTTATTGGTTCAAGTTTTAGAATTTTATGGCTTAAATGTATACAGGGTGGCCCATCTAAAACGAAAAAACTTTTTAACACTATATAGAGACTTTTATAAGCAACATCTGTAATAGCTACTTTAATGGTTAAAAATATTTTTTTTAGGATTTTTAATAATTTGACAAGCCGCCATTTTGTTTTGGAAAATGTCAGAGACTTCAAACTTTGGGAATGAAAAGAGAATAAAAAGACCTTTCAAATAAGGTATCACTTAACCCCCCTTTCTATTTAAGATTTTAGGGGTGCCGTTCACCCTGCTTAAGGGGTTGCAGATGAGGGGTTACTTATACCTCTAATAAGTTTTCCCCCATGAATATTACTTATAATGACCATAAAACGGCCAATGTCCACGATTTTTTAATTTCGTTACACTGTGCGACGGCGCACACTGGTTCGCCCTTATGGACACATGTGGCCAAAACCTATATTTTATTATATCTGTCAAAAATAATGTATCAGTTTCTATTTTTTAAGCATGTCCAATTATATTTTGATAATATACAAGTTTTTATTACAATTGGCAATATACAGGAGCACCCAAAAAGAATCTAACAATAAGCTAATAATATGCGACCTGAAATAGGGTATTTCCTAACATTTTTTACAAAATAAAAGGGATGAATGCTTACTTAGTTTTAAGACAATAATAAAGAATAACATTTTTTCGTCGGTCGCTCAGTTTTCAAAATACAGGGTGATCAAAATTAGTTTAATTTTTTTTTATGTTAGAATTTTTGAACCAACTTTTTTGAAATTTGGTAATTTTATTTGTAGATAGTGATTAGAGGCCTATTTAGCCATACAAATAAAAATTGTCAATTGCATTGGCATATCCCAAAGGCTAAAGTCAGGTTCAATATTGTCAAAAGCTTTCCTTTTTCAAGCACCAACTTTTATCAAGAATAAGTTGTTGCTGAAAAATTGAAAATAAAAAAGATTTCCACTTCAAATCAAATCAAATTTGGGCACACTGTACTTTACTATGGAACTTTTATGTAGGTGATTTTTGGCAAATCAATTTCTTTTGGCAAGCTCTGTATGCTGTTAAAATAAATGACTTAACTTTGAAAACACCCTGTATAGTTCCTAAGCTATCAAGTAAAAAGAAAGTTGAAGTGTAGAATAACATTGATATTAATTTAAAAGGTCTATAGAATCGCTGTACAGTTCTGTTTCATTATTTTTGATCTGCCATTTATACCTCAAGTTTGTAATTAATGGGTCAGAAGAAATAAGTAACGCATGTATTACATCTTCATTTGTTGAAACGCGAGAACACTTTCGAGAATGAGACTGCCTAAATCTTTTAAAATCCTTATTTCTAGATTCTGCTGCTTCCTCACTTAACTGGCCTATTGAAAGACTGATGGACTTTATAATTTGACCCCCGTGAATTAAAACTTTATGCAATGATGATGGCATATAATACCAATAATAATGCTGAATGAAAATGTTGGCCGTTTCATAGCAATAGTTTTCAAATTTTGTCTCATTAATATCGCATCGGCTATTAATAACTTGTAAAATAACTGCAAAACGTCTAAGTATTTCTTTGTTAAATCCAGTTATTTCTGACACCTGTTCAAAATTTTTAAAAAATCGTCTTGCTGTATTGCCATCATTTGATGTGTCACTACCTTGTTTTGGCACATCAACAATTATTCCAAGTTTTTCTTTGAGCTGACATTGAAATTTTCTGGATTTTAGAAGTTCTTTTTCATTCGATGATTTGGCCGTCCATTTCATAAATTCCAAACGGTAAGAAACATGAAGCACACATTCCATAAACCGTATTAAAGCATGAAGAGGTGACAATCCGTATTTATATGCATCTTGATTTACTTGTCGCTGTTGAATAATTTGTATACTGTTCATCTCGGAAGGTTTTGCCCCGCATATATTACAGCACGCTGAAGATGATGTGCCTGTTAGAATCTGACACACCTTTCCATCAATCATTGTTAAAAACAAATCATGCTTAACGTATACCGTTTTACCAGGAAATTCAATTTTAGTATCTGACAATTTAGATATTTGGTCATTTATGGAATTAACAAAATCAGTAACATACGATTTTGTTTCTTTAGCAAAATGAAACGAAATTGGTCGACAGTAATTTGTGGATGATGGTCGCTCATTTTTCCAAAAAAAAAGTTGTGGAATCTAAAACGTCATTTAGTTGGATTGGAACGAGGGATGACATAAAAACAGACTCGTCAGTTAAATTGGGATTCGAAAAATTTTGTTTGTAGATACTTTGACCAGATGAACCATCACATCCCCATTTTGATTTTAGTACTAACCTTGATGTCTCTGGTGGTGTTGCCAGTATATTACTTTTTATATCTGGAACTAATAGCAGTCGTCTAACAGTATGGTCTAACAAAGACTGTAGTTCCACATCTACGCCACTCTCAGATATAACAGTTTTTTCTTTGGTAGGATAGCATTGCTTTTTCGCTTCTAAAATACAAGCATATCGAGGAAAAATATGATAGTTCTTAAGCTTACACTGATTTGCAAATGTTCATATTGATATTTAGAAAGTTTTGTATCGGTTATTAACGCTAAGGCTTCTTCTTTTGTAAACAAATCCGGAATGTCATCACATGTGATGTTTTTATAATTTTTTGCACCGTTTTCCAAAATGTCACTAATTAATTGAGCTTCGTGTTTTTTACCTGATGAATTTAACACTAATACTAAAAGATGCTGTAATTCAGCGGCAGATAAGTTGGTATGTTTACTTAAAGAGGACACTTTTCTTCGTTTTGAGCGACCGGAACAGTTTTCTAGAGTCTTAATTGGCCTCCCTCCTTTTCCTTTGAACAGCGTCAATGAACCTTCCAACCACGAAGCACATTTTTTATAAAAAAAAGTTCTATTGCGACTTGCCAATTTCCATTTTTCACGAAATTGCGGCAAAAAATGGCGCCTTAAACCGTCAAACGCTAACTTTTCACTATTACCAGAAAAATGATATTTTTCTTGTAGGTAATTAAAAACAAAAGTTTCATTTCCGTTGTTTTCTATTAAAATATCGCACAATATTTTTCTTTTTACTTGCATTTTTAATGTTAACTCTTCAGTTATAACTGAACTGACACCATAACAACTAAGAATGACGCGACGCGTGAAAAGTAAACAAACCATGTTTCCAAAGCCAACCTATATTAATATTACTAACTGAATAGCAGATAGTAGCAGCTAATTTGGCAATATTCCGTAAAAGGACATTGTGAGGCTTACTTTTAGCTAAAAACAATAACTTGGATGAGCTTGGATGACTCTGATTTGGCTGTATAGATAAAAATTACTGCAAAAATGCAAATCGCAAATATGATTAGTGTTATTTATTTTTAAATTATTGATAAAAACCGATATTATTTAAGAAGAGAATATATGAAGTATAGCCTCAGCATAAATTTGACCATTTAAAATTATTTTAAAAACGCTTAAACGGATACTTTAATTCGTTTTTTATATTAAATTGTTGAAAGTTTTGGTCGATTTTTGTATGTAAAACGCTTATAATTAGGTGCTCTAAAGTGTATGATCTTACGTAGGACATTCTTTAAATAACACCGTTATGATTTTAAAATATATATTTTAACATATTTTAAACATATTCACTAAAATAAAGGTTTTCGATATACTGAGTTTTGGCCAAAACTTTACAAGAGAGCGAACTACTGTGCGGCGAGGCACAGAAGATGGCAAAAATCTAATTTTCTTTATTATGGAGATTAACATCAAAAATCATATCAAAAGAAAATTAAAATTAAGTATATTTTACCCAATTTTTAACAGTGCACTGCGCTATTATGAAATTAAAATAACGAAAAATTGCTAATAAACATTCGTCTTGCCGATGTCTCCTCTGGAAAATTATCTCTTTTAGGTATGTTATTCAACCCAAAATAGTTTTTTTCTTCGAAATTAGTGCCACTCCTTCATTAGTTATCCACGTTAATAGACTCGGCCTCAACTCGTCGTCAAGGCAATTAACTTTAGAAAATTAGAGATCTCCAACAAAGCATTTAATTCCAGTAGTCGACACCCGGGCACAATACGGGGTATTGGCGTGTGAATTAAAAATGAATTAAAAAGTACCTGCAAAGGAATCGTTTGTGATTCTGAATAGGGCCTCACACAAAGAGGGCCATTTGCCACACCATCTGAAAGGACACACGGGACTGACGAAAAAGCGACTCATGCCCTGGACTGGAAATTAAACGCCTGTTAGATCGTGGGGAAAATGATGCTGTGAAAGGATTCAATTTAGAAAGTGTTGTTGTTTAATAAACGCGAGTTACGGGGAAATGGGTTGATGGCATTCGACACGCTTCTATGATGATTGAATTGGCATAAAACGACATCATTGGGATAAAATATAAAGAAATTATACCAATCAGAAAAAAACAGAAAACCAGCCATTTTTACTTCTCTTGTAAAAAGGAAGTATTGTAATCGTCAGTAGCGGCTCGTGGTGTCTAAAACTGGTGAGGCGAGAAAAGGTTTGTTACTTATAATAGGTAGATGCGCCGCAGGCCGCTCCGTAGGCGAAAAATTTTTGGGCTGCCACGCCCAAATCGACTCATTTTTATGATTTGTTTTTGTCTTTTACATACCAATACCAAGATATAGGCCCAATTTTTCATTAAGTAATTTTTAAAATAAAAATTATAAGATTTAAGATATTCACTCGCGCGTCGCCGCAAAACAACAATGTGGTTAATAATTATCAGAACTTTACCTTTTATTATACAATCAATAATTAAAATTGAATATTTAGATTTATATTAAGTACTTTTAAATATTTAGAGAAATAATTTTATTAGTATATTATTATTCAATTTGTTACAAAATTCAAATTTCTGAACTCGAAATAGGTATGTATTTAATATTCAGTTAATAAAGCTTAGTTTCCCTGTATTTGTTTCGTGGAATATTCCTCCTAAATACCATTCGTGCTTAAAAATTAACCAGATAATTTTCCACTCATGCGTGTTTTCTCTACAAATTTCCAGCGTCCTTCGGACTCGGGAAATTATAAGAAAACACGCATTCGTGAAAAATTATCGGAAATTTTCAAGCACTCGTGGTATTATCCCCGATAATTTTGTAGAAAATGCCTGAAAAAATTCTGCATATGCAAGCCAAGCAATTGATGCTTCACCTCTGTGAATATTTTGAGTTGGAGAAATTGATTTGGCACAATTTTTAGCTTACTATTATGTTATTTAAAAAGATAAACTTGGTCTTGGTAAAATATTCAGTATAACGTAAAAACTAATTGTGTTAAGCTTTTTCTGTTGAGACGAAATTTCACGCAGAACACGTAGTTTTAAAATACGGACTAAAAATTCCAAGCGGCGAACCTCTAAGGCTGTATAACCAGCGTATTTTCGAACTCGCCCGTTAGCGCATATGAACACGGAACTTGTTTTGAGTCTTTCACCCACAACATTTTGATTTTATTCATATGGATTTGATGCCGTACTTTGTGACGCACGGGTAATCTCAAAACGCGACAACTGTATCTTATTGTTTCTATTGTTGACATAATAAAAACTAACACAGACAACTTAAATAATAGTGACAGTCTGACATGTGAGTACCAGCAAAACACCTTAGACACGATTTCACGTAAATTAACTAAGATAAGGGAGAATTTTAAAGTCGAATATGTCAAAAACTACCCATTCAAGTATAGAGATATCACAAATTTTTGAAAAGGGAATAATAAAAAGAATTTAAAAAATCAAAAATATACATTTAAAAAACTAGTTTCTGATTCACCCTGTATATTCAAAGTTATTTTTTTCTAGGATATTCCCTGAAATCCATTAAACTTTTGTATTTATTATTTTTTTCTATTTACACCGATATGATGACCCTGTACAACTGAAATCCCACCCAGTTAAAAATTTTCAGTTATATGTTTTCTTTTTAATTTTTATTTAGTTTTCGTTTTTTTTTAGTATGTTTAATGTTAAATTTAATTTTAGTATGTTAATGTCGAATGCGATCTTATCGTGTGGGTCCAAAGGTCACCAACATTGTGAATCAAATCAGAAAACACAGTGAATACCACAATGTTTTGTGATTCTTTAATCTCGATAGGCTATTTACAAATATACAGGGAGAAAGAAAATAGTTTTTTTTATTATATTAAGCAATATTATTAAGATAGCCACTTAATATTATTTTATATATTAAAAGCCGAGGGACTAAATAAGAAAATTCGCTAAATATGTATTTGGTTAAAATTTTTTGGTTGGCAAAAACAAAAATACACAAAATGGCAAGCGCCTTAATAAAGTCGACAATCGGTTCGAATCAGTGGAACAATCAGGATATGTTCTGTTCATACAGCCACTTAATAAAAGTGAGATTTTTTTATCAATCACCAAAAATTATGAGCCCCGCTTGACTTGAAAATCTATCTATAGAGCCTGTATTTTTCGTTAGCTCCGAGTTTCTGGTAAAGCTATTTTACCGATTTTTATATATCAAATTCGGTCTTATAGTTAATACAAAAATTTACTTATTTTAAACACGCTTTAAAATTGGAACAAGTATTCTATAATTATTTATTTATTGCCTACAAAATTACAAATGTACTAAAAAAGTAAGCAAAAAATGGTGTCAAATGTAATAAAAAAAATTTTTAAACTAAAATTCACTGGCTAATATCAAGGAGCCATTGGCCAAAGCTCTGAGAATCGGTATAAGGAATGTACACGAAAAAATTTAAAGGCAAAAGACTTAAGTTACAACGCAATTTATGATTTATACACGTTAAAGACTAATATAATCCTTCAGAAACTTTTTAATATTATAGACTAAAATATCATCATCACTTAAAAAGTCCTCATCTTCTGAGTCGTCCTCAAATGCGCAATGATTATTGGTGCTATTTCGTTCTCGACTTCACCAATCCCATGTTAATTTCTCCGTATGTTCCACAGATTTCTTCCAGACTGGCAATGGTATGGCGGCAGTCGTAAAACCTCATGTCCATTTTCCCGTAATATTACATCTACGGCATTTGTTGGTTTTTTCATAGATTTTGCCATTAAAAAAAGTTCTAGTTCCAGCATATTGGGTAAAGGATTTTGTTTTTGTTTTATTAGCTAGTCATAAATATAACTTTTCTTCCAGGATGAAGTAGGTTGTATATTTAAGATTCTTGAATGATAAAACGCATTGTCAAGAATGATTAAAGATGGAGCATCTAAATTTGGAATCAGTTCTTTTAACCACTTTTTAAACAGTTCACAGTTCATATTATCATGGTAGTCCATACTTTTGGATGTTGAAGAAAACAGTAAACTTGCACTTGGGAGAAATCCTGTTGAAGAACTTGCATGCAAAATGATGAACCGTTTTCCCGTCGGACATCCCTTTTTTTTCTTGACACTTTTTACAGACTCGTCCTGCCAAGATTTCGAACCACTTCCAGTAGGAAATATCCAAGTCTCGTATAAAAATACCACTTTTCTAAATTTTGAATTAACATTTTCCGTATATTTCTTTAAAAACTGGATACGCTGACTTGTTATATGTGGCAACTCTCATAAAAATCTTCGATTACAGTCCTTTTTATATCGAAAACCCAACATTTTTATTAATTTTGATAACGATTTTAGTCCAATTTCTAATATGCCTCGATTTTTTAAAGTTTCTTTTAAAACTTGAAGGGTTATATTAGTTTTTGATGTGTATAAATCGTAAATTGCATTACGAACATCCATTTTTACATTCTCGCTTAAGTCTTCTGTCTTTGACTTTTTTCGTATACGTTTCTTAATCTTCTTCGGTAGTAAATTATGCTTTTTTTCATGCACAATTTTCTGCACAGGCCTTATACCGATTCCCAGAGCTTTTGCTACTCTCCTGGATATTGGCCGGTGAATTTTCATATTCGTAATATTTTATTAGATTTAATACCATTTTTTTCGCTTGTGGATGCAAAAAACCCGAAAATTGTTTTCTATTACTTATTTTATCACTGACTTGTCAATCTGACTTTGAAGTGACATCTCTCAAAGATTTTTGCAATTGCTGGTATTTATATGTTTATCCTCTTTTTTTATAAGAAAATATCATAGATCTATCTAATTCATATTCCGGATTTTATGCGGAGGATATGATTACAGGTAATAAAAGAAAAACAAACTTAAAAAGTTTGTCGTTGATAAATCGTATGACCTGCACGATAACACTGCTTGTGACTATATTAAAAGAAAGGGAGATGTTATAGTATAAATAAAGTAGATGCATTGTGTACCAGGAGAGGTAGAGACAGATGTCATATTTGTCAGTTGTTAAAAGATATCATCTTTTTAAAATATAAACTTTGTTTTATTATAACCACTTGGCTACCTATAGGAACATAAAACACACCTTAACGGCCCTAAAATTTTAGTAGTTCTAATGTAAAGGGGGCTCCCGCTCAAACACATCAAACACCTTGTTTGGCAATATTGTTCAAAGGAGGCCAAATATCGCGCGGGCGTTCATGAATGCTAAGCACCTTAAATCCGGACATACAGGCCGTCCGACCCGACGGATGAGAATTGTCCCTGCAACACATTCCTGTGGGATATTTGCTCTTGCATCTGCCTTGTGTATGTTCAGGAAACTTCGTTTGGGGAGATTCAACTAGCCAGTGGCGCACAGTGGGACAATCCTAGAAAATGAAAAAAATTACATATAAACTTTTAGTTTAATTTTTAGTGTTTAGTAGTATATTTGGAGTGTTTGTTTAATCCAATTTTGAAACTTAATTAGTGAAATTCGATATAGAACATAGGACACATGCCTAACTGCTGGTTTATGTTAAACAAAAAATTATTTCTTCATTAAATTGATTGGTTTTTACGCGATAGAGATTTGTGTGAACTATCGAAATTTTGGTTTTTAACATACATTACTGCCGACGAATTCTGTTCCGCTGACACACTGTCATTCATTTTTTTTTGTAATACCTTTTAATATTAGTATAAAATATTTTTTTTCTATTTTTTATTCTACTTTTAGACAATGAAAATAAAAAAACAAACGATGTATTCTTTCTTTTAAAAGAAACAAAATATTACTTTCAAATATGCAGATATAGTATTAGAAAAAATTAATGAAATCACATAGATGCACAATTATTAGTTAAACAGTTTTAACAAATAAAATAAAACTCAAGTTTTAGTTTGTTAACTATCACTTATTTTGTTTTTGCACTAGGCGTGACTGCAGTTTCGTACTACTAGTACATTTTCAGACGCAATGAAGATATTTACAATCAAGTTAGGTATATATACAGATAAAAGTCTTAAGAGTTTGGTTAGGGAAAACCAATTGTACATAACTGAACATTTTTTATGGTCAAAAAGTTTTAATAGGGTGGTATTTCCAATATCTGTGAATTTAAAATGTCAGAGGCGTTATGCTCTTTGAATCTAACATCGAAATTTCTCCCTGTTTGCCCTATATATAGTCGAATGCGGTCTTATCGTGCGAGTCCAAAGGTCACCAACATTATGAATCAAATCAGAAAACACAGTGAATACCAAAATGTTGTGTGATTCTTTTATCGAGCTATTAAATCTCGATGGGCTATTTACAAATATACAGGGAGAAAGAAAATAGATTTTTTTATTATATTACGCAATATTATTAAGATAGCCACTTGCTACTATTTTATATATTAAATGCCGAGGGACTAAATAAGAAAAATTGCTAAATGTGTATTTGGTTAAAAATTTTTGTTTGGCAAAAACAAAAATACACAAAAAGGCAAGCGCCTTAATAAAGTCGGAAGGCGGTTCGAATCAGTGGAACAATCAGGATATGTTCTGTTTATACAGCCACTTAATGAAAGTGAGATTTTTTTTATCAATCGCCAAAACTTATGAGCCCCGCTTGACCCAAAAATCTAACCACTTATACAGTGTCATTTATTTAAATGCAGGGGTGGCCCCCTGCGCAAAGAAAACTTGTTTTTTTTTTGATAACAAAAAAATTTTATTTTGCAAAAATATTATACACTTTTGTTAAAAACACAAGATAATTAGTTATTACTTCCCTCGTGAGATTTTTTCAGATCTTTACGTTTAAGGGTCCCTAGATGCCGGAAATCATGTTTTCTCAATTCCGTCTGTCTGTAGGTATGTCTGTCCGTGAGTCTGTCTGTTCGCGGCATAGCTAAAAAACTACTAATACGATTTTTTCAAATTTCAGTCTAAAATTAATGGCATGGCCCATGCATGCCATATATATATATATATATATATATATATATATATATATATATATATATATATATATATATATATATATATATATATATATATATGTCTTATAATTAAAAAAAAAAAAATTACTTATTTTAAACAGGCTTTAAAATTGGAACAAGTATTCTATAATTTTTTATTTATTGCCTACAAAATTACAAATGTACTAAAAAAGTAAGCAAAAAAATGGTGTCAAATCTAATAATTTTTTTTTAATTAAAATTCACTGGCTAATATTCAGGAGCCAGTGGCAAAAGCTCTGAGAATCAGTATAAGGAATGTACAGAAACCTGTGCATTAAAAAAAACATAATTTACTTCCAAAGAAGATTAAGAAATGTACACGAAAAAATCCAATCCAATACAATGCAAAAATGGATATTCATAATGCAATTTATGATTTATACACGTCAGAGTAATATAATCCTTCAAAAAGGTTTTAATCTTCTGAGTCGTCCTCAAATGGCGCAATGATCATTGGTGCTATTTCGACGTCTAAAACTCGTTCTCGATTCCACCAATCCCATATTAATTTTTCCGTATGTTCCACAGATTTTTTCCAGTACTCCGGCGTAATATAATTTAATGAATCTTGCCAAACAATTTGCACTTCATCTGACGTAAAACCATCGTTCACGTGTTTTTCGTAATATGATTTTGCCCAAGCCCATATTAATTCTGTTACGTTAAACTGGCCATGGTATGGCGGCAGTCGTAAAACCTCATGTCCATTTTCCCGTAATATTTCATCTACGGCATATATTGTTGGTTTTTTAATAGATTTTGCCATTAAAAGAAGTTCTAGTTTCAGCATATTGGGTAAAGGATTTTGTTTTGGTTTAATTAGCCAGTCATAAATATCACTTTTCTTCCAAGATGAAGTAGGTTGTTTATTTAAGATTCTTGGATGATAAGATATATTGTCCAGAATGATTAAAGATGGCGCATCTAAATTTTGAATCAGTTGTTTTTTTAACTACTTTTCAAACAGTTCAAAGTTCATATTATCATATAGTCCATACTTTTGGATGTTGAAGAAAACAGTAAACTTGCGTCTGGGAGAAATCCTGTTGAAGAACCTGCATGCAAAATGATGAACTGTTTTCCCGTCCCACATCCCTTTTTTCTCTTGACACTTTTTACAGACTCGTCCTGCCAAGATTTCGAACCACTTCCATTAGAAAATATCCAAGTCTCGTCTAAAAATACCACTTTTCTAAATTTTTAATTAACATTTTTCGAGCATTTCTTTAAAAACTGGGTGGCTAACTTGCTATATGTAGCAACTCGCATAAATATTTCCAATTACAGTCCTTTTTATATCGAAAACCCAACATTTTTATTAATTTTGACAACGATTTTAGTCCAATTTCCAGTATGCCTCGATTTTTTAAAGCTTCTTTTAAAACTTGAAGGGTTATATTAGTTTTTGATGTGTATAAATCGTAAATTGCATTACGAACATCCATTTTTACCTTGTCACTTAAGTCTTCTGTCTTTGGCTTTTTTCGTGTACATTTCTTAATATTCTTCGGTAGTAAATTATGCTTTTTTTCATGCACAATTTTCTGCACAGTCCTTATACCGATTCCCAGAGCTTTTGCTACTGTCTCCTGGATAATATTTTATTAGATTTAATATCATTTTTTTCGCTTGTGGATGCAAAGAAACCGAAAATTGTTTTCTATCACTCATTTTGTCACTGACTTGTCAATCTGACTTTGAAGAGACATCGCTCAAAGATTTTTTCAACTGCTGGTATTTATATGTTTATCCTCTTTTTTCATATGAAATTATCATAGCTCTATCTAATTCATCTTGCGGATTTTATGCGGAGGATATGATTACACGTAATAAAAGAAAAACAAGCTTAAAAAGTTTTTCGTTGATAAATCTTATGACCCGCACGATAACACTGCTTTTGACTATAGCAGCTATTGCATTCCTCGCATTTTAACCTATAAACTCCAGAGTTTTTATACTTATTTATTTTTGTGTTGACGTTTAAAATCAAATTAGAGAGTTTTTGTTGCGATCGGAAAGTAACTTTAATATTTTTAAAATATTTGCAATTTTGTTAGATATTGGTCCAAAATATGTGTGTGTTTTATATGTGAATCTTTAACCTTAGAATATATTTGTTGGTTAGTTAAAAGTTTACTTTTTTTAGAAGTTAGTCGGTTAAATTCAGATAATTTATAGCCATTATTTATTGCAATAGATCTAATGACGTCAAGTTCCATTTCTAGGCAATGTTTGTCTAAATGGCATAGAATAAGCTCTATGAATCATGGACCTATATGCTGAAAGTGTATGGTCTACGGGATGAAAAGGGTCCTTTGGTATAGTTATATCTGTATAAGTGGGTTTTCTGTAGATATTAAGTTTTAATTTATTAAGTTTTTTTTTATCTGACGTCTAGAAAATTTATTGAATTGTTTTCTTCCATTTCGACTGTAATTTTGTTATGGATTGAATTAAGGTGATTTAAAACGGTGTGTAGTTGTTCCTAATTTCGTATAAAGTAGACTAATATGTCATCCACATACCTATACCAAAAGAAGATATCCTTTGCAAAGGGTGTATTTAAACAATTTTCTTCAAAATGTGAGATACAAATTCCTTTCTTATAGGGAGCCCATTACTGAACCGTCTTTTTTTTATTCAACGTCAAATTCCAAAGTAATTTTATGAACTCTTGATGTATTACAGGGTTTATATGTTTCATTGCAGCAGATGTTTAAAAAATTTAGCCAAAATGGACAAAACCAGATTTTTAAATTATTTCATTTATATTTTTTGACTTCTCAAAGAGAAAAAATTAAAATTTTTCAAATACGTCTGTCTTAAAAGCAATTGATATAGGAATATAACATACATATTTAGAATTTTATGTTGAATGCAGGAATCCAAAAATATTCGCGTTTTATTAAGTTTTTTTAACAATCAGTAATATTTATTTTTACTTCCCTCGTAAAAGGCAAGTATTGTTATCGTGAAAAAAATCCCATGTTTTTATACAGATCTTCCAGTTTTAGAGTCCCTAGATGCCAACAAACATGCTTTCTGTCTATTTGTCTGTCGATCTGTCTAATTGACTTTATATTTTGGTCAAAAATTAGGGGTCATATGTGATAACAATCCAATGTGGCGGAACAAAATGGTTACTGAAATGTAAAAGAAATATTGCTAACAAACTAATTATCTAATTTACCTTTACAAATTTTGTACAAAAATCAAGTGTCATATAGGAATGAAATGGTAACATTCTGGTATGAATCAAATATGACAAAACAATCGTCCTGAAAAAATTACGGATTAGATTGATTTCAAATTTTGTGCAAGAAGTAAGTTTGCAGTTACCAATTCAAGATGGCGGAACAAAATGGCGGCCTAATAAAATATTTGTAAACGTGAAAAAATCACCGTCCCAGGATTTTACAGAACTTCCGTTCTCTTCGTTTTAGGGTCCCTAAATACCAAAAAACTTGTATTCTAAATTCCGTCGGTCTGTCTGTGGGTCTGCCTCTCTGTCACTTTACCTACTTACCCAAATGACTTTAATTTTAAATCTTGTATTTCTGCTTGGAGTTTAATTCAAAACATATTTAATATTTGTACGTTTGAGAGAAAATCATAAACGAGGCATGCTTTTTACGTAGAACAACATTTTTGCATTTTTATGCCCTCTGTATAAAAAATTAAATCTTCGATTGAACCTTATTCATTTTTAAAGCAAAAATGTGTCACAAGGGTGACTTATTTTCTTATCTTTCAATTTTTACTCCACTTGTTTCCTTGTAAAGTCCATTCGCGGACATACTGTGTATATAAATTAAAGCAAATATTAGAGAAAACTCGATGGGATGATGTGTACGACAAAAACCAAAGCGAATCCGCATATGAATTTTAAGTAATAAATTAAACTACGCCATTAAATCTGCACATGAAAAAAATCACAATAACTGCAAGGGCAAAAAAACTAAAGTCTTGGATAACTTGTGGCCTAGTAAAATCTATTAGACATAGGGACAAACAAATTCTAAAAAATAAAAATAATGCAACACTTATAAGTGAATACAAAAATTATAGAAATACCCTAAATAAACTTATAAAAGAAACTAAAGCAAACTACTTTCAAAATAAATTTAAGGGAACCAAGCAAAATCCCAAAAAAAATGTGGCAAATAATAAAAGAAAAACTACAGTTTAAAAATACTACCCAAAATAACCAAAATCTCTCGCTAAAAGATGATAACCATGTTTTACAACAAAATAAAAAAATACCTCATAAATATTGGTAAAACAATGGCAGACAAACTTCCTCCTGAGAAAAAATATTATAACAACCAAATAAATTCCGAGTATATTTTTAATGCCAGTATCTGAGGAGGAGGTAAAAAAAATATAAACGGATTAAAAAATAAATCTGCACCTGGATTAGACGGAATTACTAGTAAAACGCTGAAGGAAATAAGAAATTTCATTGCTAAGCCTGTAACACATATTTTTAACTGTTCCATTTCGACGGGTATAATTCCTTGTCAATTGAGGAAGTCGCTTGTCATACCTATTCATAAAGGTAAAGACACTTATTTACCGGGCAATTACCGCAATAGAAAAACATAACATTCTTTCTCCCAGTCAATTTGGATTTCGTCAAGGAAGATCAACAGAAGACGCACTATATGAGGTATTAAACTTTGTTTATAATGCTATTAATAGAAGTAAAAACCCCCTTGCGATCTTCTTGGATTTGGCCAAAGCCTTTGATACCGTACTGCATGATATTCTTCTAAACAAGCTGAACAACTACGGAATAAGAGGATTATGCCATAACTTAATAAGGAGTTATCTTGAAGATCGGAATCAATGTGTAAGGATACAAAATGATTACAGTAGTTTTGAAATAGTACAGTGTGGTGTTCGGCAAGAAACCATAATTGGACCACTCCTATTTTCTTTATATATTAATGACCTCCTTTGCCTCACTACATCCAGCAAACTGGTCTCGTATGCAGATGATACTGTTCTTCTTGTACAGGGGGATACCTGGAATGCTACAGTGGAGCACACCATATCTGAATTTGCAAAGGTACGTCAATGGTTGGGTGAAAACCGATTGACAATGAACATGGAAAAAACAAAATTTATGTGTTTCCACCAATTGAATGCTAATCGGACAAAAATGCATAGGCTCCAGTGTTTATCAAATGAGACACCATGCCAGTGCACTGATTTTCTGAATGTATCAGATATCTCGGCGTTGTAATTAATTAGAATATTAAGTGGGATAAACATATAGAAAATACAAATTCAAAACTTCGTAAACTAATTTATAAATTCTATCAAATCAGAAATATCATGCCAATCAATATCCTCAAATTATTATATATCACACTAGCTGAATCAGTTATTAGATACGGTCTGTCAATATGAGGAGGGGCATTTAATACAACACTAAATATCTTAAATGTAACTCAAAGATACCTCCTTAAAGTAATTTACAAAAAAAAACCAGATACTCTACCGAACTTCTGTATCAAGAAGTCCAAGTTTTAACCTTGCAACAGTTGTATGTAAAATCAGTACTTTTGATAATTTACAAACATCTCGAACTAAGGCAGCAACTTATTCTAAATAATTATCATACCAGAAGCAGATCGGTGGAGTCCGTATGTGTTCCTTTCCTCTCCAGAACAAGAAACCAAAGATATCTGACATACTTTGGTCCTGCACTTTATAACTTGCTTCCGCTTAATATCCGACGTATACAGAACAGAAACCTTTTTAGTAAAAAAATCTCAATTTTCTTGAAACAAAACTTCGAGGTATTTACTGGCACCTTAGCTAGATAGCAAATTTTTACTTCAAATAAGTCTTATTTAAATTCTATAACTTTTAAAATTGTTCTATCGCTTATGTTAGTGTGAAATTATATGATTTTAGGTTAGGCACATACTTAGTTTCTACGCAGTATCATTTATTTAGTATAGGTTATAATTTAAGAATTTAGCAATAGGTAATTACAACAAAATTTCTTTTCTTTTGTACACACCCACAGATGATACGTCTAGGTGTGCAATCATCTTTCAAGTAATATTGTAAACATTTTCTACGTAATAAATTTGATTTGATAAATATATATATATGTATATGTGTGTGTGTGTGTGTGTGTGTTTTCATTCCGGGTGTACATCCGTTCACTACTGTCGTTCTGAAAAGAACAGTTTTGCTGACGTTTCGCCAAAATCACATTTGGCATTTTCGAAGCTTTCTTTCTCGTGTCTGAATAAAGGCTGAAGTGTTGTTGAGTGCGACGCTTCATTTTATACCCCCACCCAAGGCCGAAGGTTGTATCTGCACGGCCGTTGGTCATTATTTATGTTTTCCCAATGGTGCTGTTGTTGTTGCGCTAATTGCGCTTGAGTTTTTGCGATTTGAGATTTGTCGGTTAAGGTCTTCCATACTTTTAATGATTCGTCCCTTTTATTCAAATTACCTTGTTTTTCAATTTCTATGGCTTCTCGGATTATTCTGATCTTATAATGTTCTATATTGGCAATCTCCCTACACCCATCGAAATTTATTTTACGGCCGGTTTCCTGCTGTTGTAGGCTAGGTTGTTTTGGTTGTTTCTGATGCTGAGTTTATGCTTTTCCACTCTTGCTGATATTCGCCTGTTAGTTTGCCCCACGTACATCTTTTCACAGTCCTGGCACGGAATGCTATATACTTCGTGGTTTTCCAGTTTTATTTTATCTTTTGGGTTTCCAAGTAGTTTACCTATAGTTATTTGTGGCTTGTGTATTGTCTGTATGCTGTGTTTCATAAGAATTCTTCCGATTCTGTCTGTTATGCCTTTTACATATGGTAAGACTACTTGTTGCTTTCCCGGTTCATAATTTTTGTTGTTCGTTGTTCGGGAACCCTGTGTATTAACAGCTTTCTCTATGGTGCGATTTGTGTAGCCATTTTTCTTTAAAAAGCTAAATATTACATTAAGTTCGTTTTGTCTCGTCTATGTTTCAGTTAATCGCACGGATCTGGATATTAGGGTATAGGCCACAGCTTGAATTTGTGCTAGGTGATGATGTGATCTTGCATTTAAATATCTGTTTGTATGTGTTTTTTTTATACAGCGCACAAAATGGAAGTTTGTTGTTTTCCTCTAACTCTAGTAAATTGTATTCTGGGATGGATTGAATTTACGTGAGTCAGAAACTTTTCGAGTTCTGTATGACCATGCTGCCATATAATTAATATGTCATCCACCTAACGAATCCAAAATAAGGGTTTAAGTCACAGGATAACCTACCTACGCTCGATTTGTAGGTCTTTACCCTCATCAGGCAGGCTTGTACCCAGGGAGATGTGACACAATCAAAAAATAACACTTAGCGCCACCTATTGGGACTCCGGAGAGTTCCGGCTGCGACCCATCGGATTTAGGCGAAAGCCAAAAAAGCAGGTAACATACGTGGATAAAACTGAAAACAAATAAAAATCTGTTTTCACATGGTTTTATTCAGATTTTTCGGCAAAATATATATATATATCGATATATATATATATATATATATATATATATATATATATATATATATATATATATATATATATATATATATATATATATATATATATATATATATACAGGGTGATTCAGAAATAAAGTACCGAAAATTTGCAGGTATGTAAACCTTGACGAAATATAAAAAAAAGTTTTATATAATTTTTCTCTAAGCCTCACCGTTTAGAATATACAGAGCATTAAATATGTGTGATAAAAAAGACATTTAAATATGTAATATCTGTTAGGAGAGAGATATCAATTTCAATTTTGGAACATGTTATCAGTACATATAGACCCATTAACCCAACAAACGACAACCTTATGGGTCACTTCAGAGGCGTAGAACAGGGATATATGCCTTACATTTATGGTCATATTTTTTTACCACTCAGTATATTGCTTATTTTTATTAAAAATATTTATAGCTTAGTATCTTCACTAAAAATTATTGCTCTTAAAATTTTTTCATACGAGCTATCGTTTCTGAGTTCTAGTCGAGTTAATGCGTCAAAACCCTTTAGGATACAACACTATTTAAGTATTGCCATTATTCATAACAAAATGTAAGCAAGTCATGGCTGAATAATTCTAGCGATTAATAAAGATAAATAAATTAATAAAGAATGTCTTTTAAATAATCGCACAGTTGATATTCAGGTAGTATTTTTGTCACAAAAAATCTCTATTGATTGGCCTATTAGGATACACTAATATGTGTGTATTTCTAATATCCACAATGAAATTGAAGCAAGCCATGACTTATCTCTGGCAAACGAAAATGAATGTACTTGTCATATTTCAATAATTTGGTTGTCTAGTTGTCAGTTCATAAAAAATTGTTTGCTCATACTTTTAAATAATTATGGTTGTTTATACTAATAATGAATATGCAGACATGCACTTAGTCCTTGGAGAATGCAACGGAAATTCAGAAATGGCTGTCAGTACATATTCTGAAAAATTTCCACGACGACAGATTCCAAACAGGAGAACTTTTATTTCGGTTGATCGTCGTCTAAGGGAGACAGGCACATTTAAATCTGCCGCACATAGGCGTGGGCGACATGTTTCTACCAGAACACTTGGAAACGAAGCAAATATTTTAAACTTGCTTGAGATCAATCCTGAGACAAGTACCAGAAGAATTTCTCTTCAAACTGGAATTTCCCAAAGTTCAACGTGGCGTACATTGAATGATATGGGTTTGCATCCTTTCCATAAGCAAAAGGTACAAGAATTACTGCCAACGGATTTTCAGCCCAGGGTTGATTTATGTGAGTGGTACCTTCAGAAGTATCAAGAAAATAATAATTTTCCTGAATTCGTTTTATTTACTGATGAAGCTTGTTTTACCCGAAACGGAATTTTTAATATGCATAATGCGCATGTATGGGCGGAGGATAACCCCCATTCCACACATGTTACAAGCTTCCAGCATCAGTTTAAAATAAACGTTTGGGCGGGTATTATTGGAAGTAATTTTATTGGACCTTGGTTTTTGCCGCCTTACTTGAATGGTCAGAACTACTTCGAGTTTTTGAGAAATAATTTTTTTCAACTGCTTGATGATGTCCCTGTTTTACAACGATATAATATGTGGTTCATGCAAGATGGCGCGCCGCCCCATTACTCAAGAGAAGTTAGGGCTTGGCTACATGTTAATTTCCCTCATAAATGGATAGGTCGCGGAATTGATGCGCCTATTCATTGGCCGCCTCGTTCGCCCTACCTCAACCCATTAGATTACAGCGTTTGGGGTATTTTAAAGGAAAATGTTTATTCAGTTCCAATTACCACCCCTGAACAACTAACCCAAAGAATAAAAGATGCTTGTTTTGAGTTGTCTAATTCCAGGCAGATGCTAAGTGCTATTACATGGAAACTGATCACATATGCTGAAAAATGTATAGAAGTTGAAGGACGACATTTTAAACACTTGTTGTAATATTCTGAATTATTTTTCTCATTTTATGTATTTTGTTATCTCAAGTTAATAAAACGTTATTCGCACATGATTTTGTTACATCTTTATTAATTGCTAAAATTATTCAGCCATGGCTTGCATACATTTTGTTATGAATAATGGAAATACTTAAATAATGTTGTACCCTAAAGGGTTTTGACGCATTAACTCGACTAAAACTCCGAAACGACAGTTCGTATGAAAAAATTTTAAGAGTAATAATTTTTAGTGAAAAAACTAAGCTATAAAAATTTATAATAAAAATACACAATATATAATATATATTTATAATGATGCAGCATTTACGTTTCCATCTTGAAACACTAAACGACTGTAACAATTCCAGCGCCACTGGTCACAGGGATTTTCAGGAATCAGAACTTACTATGCCGCAGCATAATTTCCTCCAAGGAGTTTCCTCCAGGAGTTTACTCTTAGTTTACATAATGTGTTTATGGGCGGGGTGTTGCTGCTTTGCCGCCTTGTTTGCCTGCAACTTTATACAACGAATGTTGCCGCCGAGCGAAATTCAATTTCGGTCTTATATTTGTTTGTAATATTGATTTGAACCAACTCCCGCCCCTCCCGACCCTTCCCCCCCGTCGTCGGCGGAGTTGAATTAATTAATGCTAAGTTGAGACAGACCGCCCAGGGTGATTATGTAATTTTAAGCGAATTTACATTTTACGCGCCACAACTGATGGATTTCATATATAGATTATTATTTGTAGGTTTCTGATTGTTTCAAATCGGAGGTGCAACTACTTAAAGTAAAATACTTGGGGAAATGTTCGCTTTCGCCTACCATTGCCGATTTTAACAAAATTTGGTACACAAGTAGAACTTATATTTTATGTTTGTATAGATCACCAGTGAGTGACATTTGTGATTTTTTGCTTAAGCTAGAAATTCGATTGTCTCAGTTACCTATTAATGCACTTGTTATTTGACACCACTAATAACAATACTATAAATTTGAGAAATTTATTAGAATCATTTAACTGTTTATGTTTATTGACAAATCTACACGAAATACCGCTCATTCATCAACCTTGATTGATTATATCTGTTCCAATTTTCCTAAAGATAAACTAACCTGTAATGTTTTGCAAGCAGGTCTATCAGATCGTGATGCGGTTTCATGTAATTTTAATTTTAGGCTCAAGGAATCTAGTACAACTAAATATAAGGGAAGACTGTATACAAGGAAAAATTACCGAAGGTTCTCGCTTTCTTGTGATGATGTAAACTGGCGCTCTCTTCTAAATTCTGAGAATCCCTTGCAATCATTCCATACATAATTATGTCAAATATTTAATAAATCATTTCCGATTAAAAATATTAAAAAAAAAAGTCAAAAAAGCCTTGGATTACGAAGGGTTTGAAGGTTTCAGCCAGAAATATGAGGTCTCTTTGCTACATTAGAAAATATGTTATGACTAATGAATATTTTGGTATTGTTTTCTCAAATTACAGACGTATTTATAGAAAGACGATTAAGTGTGCTAAGGATCTTTATTACAGTAGGAGAATGGAATATGCAGACAACAAGCAGAGTGAAGCTTGGAAAATTGTAAATGAACTGAGAGGAAAAAAGAAAACAATACGGTGCGCTTCAGATTCAAACCTCTCAGCAGATGAAATGAACAGCTTTTTTTGCTCCATTGATGCTACTTTGAAGAACAGATTGTCCTCAAGTATCAGTTATTCTGAATTCATTTATGACATTTATGAACTGAAAAAAATCATTTTGGATATTAAGAGAAATGGAGCTACAGGGTGGGACAATATATCAATAAGAATATTCCTTGAACTTTCGGATACCATATTGTATGTGCTGTCAGACTGTATTAATGATTCATTTTGTAAGGGGGTGTTTCCAGATTGTCTGAAGATGGCGACAGTTATTTCAATATTTAAGGGGGGAGAAGAGGACCTAGCATCGAATTACAGACCAATATCGCTGCTGCCACTATTGTTTAAAATAATAGAAAAACTGGTAAAAGTCCGAAAGGTTGCATTCTTAACCAAGTATGGTGTTCTAAAATCGGAACAGTTTGGATTTCAACAAGGAAAAAGTACAAGTGATGCCATATTTTCATTCTTAGAAAATCTTTATGTAAGACTGAATGAGAAGGAGGTTGCGGTCTTCTGTGATTTGTCAAAGGCGTTTGACTGCGTGAACCACAGAATAGTGTTCCGAAAACTTGAAATGTATGGTTTTAGGGGGACACCATTGAAATGGCTTAAGTCTTATCTGGAAAATAGAATACAGTGTGTTTCTTTTGGGGGACGTGTATCAGGGCATCAAGAATTGGAGTTTGGGGTACCACAAGGATCAGTCTTGGGACCCATTTTGTTTTTGTTATATATAAATGTTATTGCGGGTATTAATATATCTGGCAGATTCACCCTATTTGCGGATGATGCGACCATACTTTGGCATAACAAGGACAGTAAGGTCCTAAGTGAGAATATTAAAAATGATAAAAAGATAATTAAATGTTGGTGTGACTCAAATCTATTATCCTTGAACCCTACGAAGACTAATATAGTCTCTTTTGGGTGTAACTTGGATGATGCTATACTGGACAATATAACAGAAAATAAATTTCTAGTTCTATACATTCATAACCAGTTAAAGTTCGAATTTCATATAAATTCCATTAAGTCCAAGGTTGCTTCAAGTTGCTATGCCATTAGAGTAATTTCAAACAATTTAAATGATTACAGTACTGTAAGGAGCGTATACTTCTCGCTAATTGAATCGCACTTGCGCTATGGCATTTGTTTGTGGGGGGTATGCTCCATGCAACTTTTCAAAAGTGTTTTTATTCTCCAGAAAAGGGCTGTGCGATATATGTGTAGAGCAAGATTTCGCGATTCATGTAAACCTTTACTTGTCAAGCATGGTATATTGACGTTAGCTTCTTTGTTTATTTTAGAGACTGTGTGCTTAATTTATAAACACCAAAGTCAGTTAAGAGATAGGCATAACTATAACTTTAGAGACCCTGATTTGCTTTTACTACCTATCCCCTCTAACTCTCGTATAAAAAGCTCAATCATTTATAATGGTAAGAAATTGTTTAACCACTTACCCCAACACCTTAGATTGATACCATCTTTGATGAAGTTTAGAAAGGAGGTTAAAAAACTTCTTTGTGTGAGAGCCTATTATCGAATTGATGCTTTTTTTACAGACAGATTTTAGACACTTTTGTATAGTAGAACTGTAATGATTTTATATTTTAAGTTTTTTAAATGTGTGACACCTTGTTAGGTATATGTTGTTTTAATAATATAACTAACTGAATATTTTATATATTTTTATTTTGGTAAATTATTATCCATTTGGTACATTATTTAGTTCCACCTGATATCATGTTTCAACATTTTTTTTCTGTACAGCTTTGTCAACGAGATTTTCTTAAGACAATAAAGCATTTTGAGTTTGAAGTGCTGAGCACGAATCACAATTCTTTTAGGCCTCCATAATTTTACACTTACAGCTTTTCACCTTCTTTTGAACGTCGTCTAGTGATTTTTACAGTAAAACGATTAAATACGCAACTAAAATATTGAAAAAACCACATATTTTTCAATTTATAAGGTTATTTCACTCATAAATCGCTTCAACAAAATCCTATCTGTCTATTGCTAAAATCGCCATTTTTAATAGAGGATTCCCCTTGTTTTTGTGTTTGATGTTTGAAATAATTGCCATTTTAAAAAATGTGGGCGGTAACTGTTTAACTTTAAATTTGGGAAATTTTATAAGATTGTCGGTTTTTGAAACAGTTTACGATGAATATTTTGTTCCATATGTGGAGAGGTACCAGATTATCACCAGGTTTGCGACCGAAGCGCGGCAGACTAGGTAAACAGGTACCGGGTTTAGTCCAGTAAATCTGTGCTTTTTAAGGAAAATTTCTCTCTCATCTCTCTAGTGATACCCCCGAGGCGAGAGAGCTATATTCTCCCGCAGCACGAGACGAGAGAGTGGCCAAGAATTTTTCGTTCTTCCTCGTGTCTCGAGCATAAAAAATCTGTTTTTTTTTGTATTTTTAATGTTAGATAAGACAAAGTATTGAAAAACAAAAAACCGGATTTGTAACCTGGTTAAGTATATTTTTAACGTACCCGAAATGTCGATGTCTTGTATTAGGCGGTCCAACAAAACAGCTGACTGCTGTCAATATGGCTGGCGTAGGACAAACATTGTTTTTACTACCCTCATAAAAGGGACGTACGGTAATCGTAAAAAATGACCCTCCGATATTTTACGATTACTGTTTTTTTTTCAGATCTTTACGTTTCAGAGTCCCTAGATGCCGTCGGTCTGTCTGTCTGTCTGTCAGTCTGCCTGATCGCGGCATACCTAAAAAACTACTTACCCGATTGACTTCAAATGTTGGTCAAAAATTAAGGGTCATATGGAGATGACCTGGTAAAGTGCTGGGCACGAAAGAAAATAAAGGTTCATAGTCTTAAGCAAGTAAAGAAGTAAAATTTGTATACGCAAATAAATTTTATGTTATTTTATTTGTTGTAATAGTTTGCCGCTTCACCTATAAAGTGCGCCAGCTAAGCGGTACGGAAAATTAATCGAGGATTTAGTAAATTTCGCACTGGTCCACTTGTAATTGGGATGTGCCTAGAGTCTCCATGCATTTGCCGCTGGAAGATTCTAGCTATTTCCGGAGACGCCTATACATTTCGAGCATTTGTTTTCATTTCTATATAAATGCGTTGCGTTGAATTTGAATTATTATTTCGAAGTAACGATGGCGAGCAAAAGAGGAAAAACAATTCGAAGCGTTGCACGTGAAATTATTGCGATCGTTATAGAGGCCTGTGCTAGCGAAGCTGAAAATATTAGTTTGACTATTCCAATTCAGAATCGAACAGAACGCGCTGCATTTTACACTGGTGTTTCGGAAAGTAGTGTAAGGAAAATTCAAAGAGAACATAATGATCGCTCATGTTCTACTTCACCTTTAAAATTTCCTGGTAAAAAAAGACCCCGATTATCATACAAAGATAAAATTGACGATAGTGATTTTCAAGTAATTCGAAGAACAATAGAGCATTTTTATATAAACTTGAAGAAGGTTCTGACCTGCAAACCCCTACTTCGTGCTGTAAAGAACAAAATAGATTTTCCGTACAGTTATAAAACCTTAAATCGGCATTTACGATCAAATGGTTTTGTTTGGCGCAAGTGCCAAAATAAACGAAAATTGCTCATTGAGAGACCAAATATTTTTCACTGGCGGGTGAAATATCTATCAACTGTAAGGTAATATAGGCAAGAAGGACGCAATATTGTGTATCTAGACGAAACCTGGGTAGATAGTGATATGACAGTGAACAAATGCTGGCAAAGTGAAAATGTTACAGGTGTTGTTCAGGGAATCCGCTCTAGTAGTCGCTCTATTATAGTTCATGCTGGTTCGGAAGCCGGATTTGTTCCAGGTGCTGCTTTAGTTTTTCGCTCGGGACTAACAACTGGAGACTACCATGGACAGATGAATAGAGATAATTTTGAAAGGTGGTTGCTCGAGAAGCTTCTACCTAACATTTCTCCCAAATCAGTCGTGGAAATGGATAATGCGTCTTATCATTCTCACGTAGAAGATAAAGTGCCATCTAAATACTCTACAAAAGCTCATATGATATCGTGGCTTAAATCGAACAATCTTGTATGTTATCCAACATGGTGAAAATATCAATTATATAAAGTAATATCAGCCAACAAGCCTAGAGAAAAAAAGTATAAAATTGATTAAAAATTTAAATAAAATAACATTAGAAGCGATTGACTCAATATCGGCAGAAAATTGGAAATCATATGTTAAACATGTTCGTTCTATTGAAGAGAAATACTGGGAAGTAGATGGCAAAATTGAAACGGTTATTGATGATTTAGTTATCACACTGGGATCTTCAAATAGTGACGACGAATCATCATTTTCAGAGGAAAACAACGAATTAGAAGGAATCGAACCAGAATCACAGCCGTCAACCTCAGAAATGGCTTAGTTTTTTTTTTTCATTTTTTTTTTTTAATTGTTCATAAAGTAGCTGTCAATAAACTGATTCAAAATAATTAATTTTCTGTTCAATACCGAGTGTCAAAAAATTTCTAATATTGCAATTAATATTTGAAAAACTACAGAACTGATATTTTTCCAAAATTAACACATCAATGTAGCTATAGTAGGGGGGGCCAGCACTGATTCCAGTAAACAAGATTTATCAAAATTTTAACTTATGCAGTTCGGCATTGAGCTATTCGGGTATGCCAAAAGTGATCGTTTGTCTCCGTCTGTCGCCCTGTATAGTACTTCACAATGACGGCCCCTGTATAAAGTAATATGACAAACGGAGACAAACGGCCACTTTTGGCATACCCAAGTAGCCCAAAGTCGAACTGCATAAATTAAAATTTTGACAAATCTCGTTCACTGCATCTGATGCTGGCTGGCCTTGTAAAATCTGGACTTGTAAATCGTGTATCACTATACTGGGTGGTCCAATAATAGTGGACGTAGGCAGTAGCCCGGGAACCGTTAATGACAGAACTCAAAATCTGTCAAGAAAAATCAAAATTGAATCATTTTAAAAGTTCGCCGTTTTTGCAACACAAAAGAGATATAGAAGTGCGGTACACGAGAGAAACAGACAAATATAGATAAAGGTTCATTAAGCATAGTTAAGTTTTTTAATTATCTGAAGTGCGTATACCTTCCGAAACCGATTGACTCCGTCCGGTTTTCTTTCGTGTCCCGCACTTTCACATTTTAGTAAAAATCTAATATGGCAAAACAAAATGGCGGCCTAGTGAAATGTGTTTGTCCAATTTATCTGAAATTGTAGGAATCAACTGGTAAAATTTTGGTATGAATCCAAGATGACGGAACAAAATGGCGGCTTAATAAAATATTAAAAAATTCAGCCTGAAAAACTACTTAATGAACTGATTTAAAATTGTCTGCCATAACTAAGTGTAGTATAGAGATGAACTAGTAAAATTGTAATATTAATGCAAGATAGCGGAACCAAATGGCGGCCAAATAGAATTTTCGTAATCTAAAAAAATTATTCTCTCAGATGCCTAGATGCCAAAAAAAAACATATTTTATAAATTCCGTAGTTCCGTCTGTCGGTTAGTCTGTCTGTCTGCCAGAGATGGCGGTCTAATGAAACGTTAAAAAATGTATTACTTAAGAACTAATTATCCAGTTTGCAGAAAAATCAAGTATTACCTAGGAATCAACTGGAAAAATCTTGATACAAATAAAAGATGGCGGAATAAAATGGCGGCTTAATAAAATATTTAGAAATTTAATTAAATTCTTAATGAACTGTTTTCAAATTGTGTGCCATAACTAATTGTAGTATAGAGATGAATTAGAAAAACTGTGGCAGTAATTCAAGATGGCGGAACAAAATGGAGGTCAAATAAAATTTTTGTAATCTGAAAAATCACAGATTTTACATGTCTCCGCGTTTTAGCGCCCCTAGATGCCAAAAAATATGTTTTAACAATTCCGCCGGTCCACCTGTCGCTTTATGTGTCTGTCTGTCAGTTCGCGACATAGCTGAGTAGTTTTACTCATCAGATTGACTTCAAATTTTAGTAAAAAATTAAAGCTTATATGGGCATGACCTGGTAATATTTTAGTAAAAATCCCAAAATACAGACTTTTCGAAAATACACTGTAACATTTTTTCTAAATAAAAAAATAAAAAACCGCCAAATGCTGCCCGAGATATCCAAAAAAACTTCCAAATGTGATTACTATGAAAGTTCTAGAATAACTCTTGCAAGAGGTGCAAAGAGTTAAAATTTTTCATTTTTACCTTATATTTTTTCACACCCTGTATAACCCAAAAAAAAATATTTTTATTAAAGACCACTCCAAGCTATTGATTAAACAAATAATGGCCTTTCAGAATCTTTTTAAAAAAGGCGTTTTCGAGATACAGTCACCTAAAAATGTGGAAAAAAATTGCTGTGCTGACTAATTTTTTGGGTAGTTTATTTACAAAATTATTTAAACTTTGATAACCCCAAAAGATATTAGAGTAAAAATTCACACATTTTTCTGGATTTTTTCATTACCAAAAATAAAGATCGTAACTGGGTATCAAGTTATAGTGAATGACCCTGTACAAGATACATACAAAATACGTACGATAGAATTGATAACCTTCTCCTTTTTTGGAGAGACTTTTTGAAAATACCCTGTAACATTTTTTCTAAACAAAAAAATAAAAAACCGCCAAATACTGCCCGAGATATCTAAAAAAGCTTCCAAATGTGATTACTATGAAAGTTCTAGAATAACTATTGCAAGAGGTGCAAAGAGTTAAAATTTTTCATTTTTACCTTATATTTTTTCACACTCTGTATAAACCAAAATAAAAATTTTATTGAAGACCACTCCAAGCTATTGATTAAACAAATAATGGCCTTTCAGAATATTTTTAATTTTTAAAAATCGGCTACGGCGTTTTCGAGATACAGTCATCTAAAAATGTGGAAAAAAATTGCTGTACCGGCTAATTTTTTGAGTAGTTTATTTACAACATTATTTAAACTTTGATAACCCCATAAGATATTAGAGTAAAAATCCACACATTTTTGTGGATTTTTTCATTTCCAAAAATAAAGATCGTAACTGGGTGTCAAATTATAATGAATAACCCTGTACAAGATACATACAAAATACGTACGGTAGAATTGATAACCTCCTTTTTTTTTGGAGCCGGTTAAAAATAAAGAAATGGGAAGCTGACACGTTGTTATAAGTTCCATTAGGAATTTTTTAATGGCAGATTTAGCGTTTCCATATTTTGTTCTGAATCTTAAGTAGATACTGTCGATAAAATAATCAGAACTCGGCCCAGTCTTCAACATAAAATATTAAAATGGCGTTGCGGGCCATTGAAGACGAACACACAAATTGATATTGCAGATAATCGCATCAAATTGCTTATTGGAATTCCTTTCTTAGTCGCTGCTTGAACGAACAAACATAAATACACACGATTTTGAGACAAAAATCTCCATAAACGCAGAGGCGGCGAGCCAATTCACTTGCGTTTATCTTTTTCGCCATTCGGCACGGTATCGCAAAATTAAATGCCATGGAACAGCTAATGATTAAAAAAAAATGTTTTGTTGAAAATTTTACACCTGTATTTTATAACCATGACCTTATTTCGGATCGTTACCACAACAACTGCAATTTGACAAATATAACATACATATTTACATTTAAATTTTCAAAAACAAAAAGTGAGCATATTTGGAATATTTTACGATTACAATACTTCCCTCGTAAAAGCAAATCAATCTCCGAGATTTTTTCAGATTTTCACGTTTCAGGGTCCCTAGATACCTGTCTGTGTGTCGGTCTGTCTGTTCGCGGCATAGCTTAAAAACTACTTATCCGATTGATTTCAGTCATATGGGGATGACCTGGTAATAGTTTGTTAAAATCCTAACAAGTGCGCAAAGTGATACTTTCCCGCACGCAGAAGCAGTATTTTTTCTACGAGATTTTTTTTTTAAATCTCATATTTTTGTAAGTTTTGAAGATATAATCTTCATATTTTGCAGACGATCGGTAAATAATCTTAGGTTTCTATTTTTTTTATTGAATTTGTCTATTTTTATACAGGATGTCCTAAATTCAGCGGCAAACATTGACATTTTCAAAGCCGCCAAAGTCCGTTTTTTTAAATGGGACACCCTATAACTTTATGCACATCAAATGTAGAACTTAATTTTCTATAGAACTGTATTAAGGTTCCCTATACCTATTCGTAACCGTTTTCGAAATAATTGGGTTTTATAAAAATATCGTATGTATTTGCTTAAATATTTACATGTTCCAATGGTGAGCCATGGAAAAACAATTGAGATCCAATATTCAATATGACAGATGATTAGTATGCGTTATTTATCGAAAGCTGTCAGTGATAAACTAAATCTTCTAAATCGAAATGGAAGAATACTCAAACGCTGATATTCTCAATCTATTTTATGTTCATGGAGAATGTTATAAAATTTTGGAGAGAACGTGTCGTGTGTTTAATGTACGCCATCCTGATTTGCCGCCAATGAAAGTCAAAATTCAAGAGGATTGAAACGAACTTTTTGCGTTTTGGCAAGGTTAAAGTTACAAAAAATGTTCCGAAACCAGTGACAAATGCCGAGGATAACGTAATAAACACATTAGCTTATTTCCACGCAAACCCGCAAAGTTCAATGCCGTCTGCAGAAAACGATTTGGGAATGTCTTCTTCATCTGTCCAAAGAATCTTGAGCGAACATCATATGCACCCTTATTTCTACCAAAACGTGCAAGCCTTGAGACCTGGTGATGACGTCCGACGAGTAGAATTTTGCGATTTTTTTTTTTTGAAAATTCAAGAGGACCCTTAATTCCTTTCGAAAAAATATTGGACCGATGAAGCGAAATTTTCTAGAGAAGGAATAGCGCAGGTAAGCAGAAAATCCGCACGCTTACCGTGGGTTTCCCTGATTGTAAAAATCCGATCTTGTATTTATATCATAATATTACTATTTCATCCCTATGTAATCCTTGTTTTTTATGAAAAATTTGAGATACATTAGATAATTAATTTTTTAGTAATAACTTTTTTGACATTTTACTAGCCGCCATTTTGTTCCGCTATACTGCCATTTGGTCCCCCATCTTGACATCGCACCACAATTTTATCAAGTCATCTCTATAACATCTTAGTTTTTGCATAAAAAAATTAAATCAATCTAATAAGTAGTTTTTTCAGGCTAGTTATTTAAATATTTTATAGAGCCGTCATTTTGTTTCGCCATTTTGGATTCGTGCCAATTTTTTACCAGTTTCTTCCTGTATATTACTTGACTTTTGTGTAAACCACAGCTTTACCAGTTTATATCTATATCACACTTAATGCTTAAATACAATTTAAAACTAATCTAATAAGTACTATTTTCATTCTCATTTTTAAATATTTTGTTTTGTTATCTTATATTCATCCCAAAATGTTTTCAGTTCATTCCTATACAGGGTGTCCCGAATAAGAATGAACTCTACAGGAATCTCGTAAACTAGCAGAGATGCAGAGATGTTTAAATTAGAAAAAGTTGCGCTCCACTGACCTCTGCAAGATGACGTTTTCAGATTTGGAACATTCCGAGTATTTCCGAAGAAATTAATAAAAAACCGAAAACTCGCGATTTCGTTTTTATTTTTTTCTGGATCTATTTTCAAAAATATTGGAAAACAAATTTTACATTTTCATTGTCACTTTTTCTTCTCTACAAGATGGCATCGTTAAATTTCGAATCCAACGTTTCGTTTTTTCACAACCACCATCAACTTTATTTTTTTAAATAGTCGAAAAAATTGTTGTGTGCTTAATAAGCTCTATTTTTAATTCTAAATTCAATGGCATATCACATTTTGCATTTATTCGACGTTTCGGACTCAAAAAAACATCATCAGTGATATTCGATGATGATTCCGCAAAAATGAAACGCCGGAACAAAAATCTAATTAGTTTATCTTGTCGAGAAGAAAAAGTTGCTATGGTAACGCAAAATTTATTTTCATCTAGCTCTTACCGTAGACCTTAAAAAATGAATAAATATTTTATTTGTGTCGGTATCAGGTGTGATAGCAGTATTTAAAGCGATAATATGAATAAAGTTGTTTTTTTTTTATTAAAACAATTTATATCAACAACAATTATTATTAATAATGTTAATACAATAATAAAGTTCTAAAAACTTAACCTACAAAATAATAACAAATTTATGCACTTATCTAATTTAGATGTGAAGCATTGTATTAGTATTAACTTACATAAAAACTTATTATTAACTAAATACAATTAACCATTTTTCTTATTTTCAAAAATGCCGCCCTCATTTTCTAAACATAAATAGGAACAATAAACAATTTCGTTCATTACATTTTCTAGCATTTCCGCTGTTATTTTTCGTAGCTTTTAATTCTTCAATATCTTGAAATGTTTGCCAATAAACGTCATTTTCCAGATACCCCCAAAGGAAACCAGGGGTGTAAGGTCTGGTGACCGAGCAGGCCAGCTAATTGGACCACGAGTAGCAATTAAATTATTTCCGAATCGATTTCTTAAATAATCCACGTTGAGTCTTGAATTGTGAGGGGGAGCCCCATCTTGTTGGAACCACATGTTATGAGTTAGGTTTAAAGGCAAGTCATCTAGTGCCTCTTCAATTTCGTTTCTTAGGAACGAGGAAAATTGAGGGTTCCTTCAAAAAATGATGGTCCAATGATGCGGTTTCCCAAAATACCACACCAAACATTTATTCCAAACCGATTCTGGTATTTGGATATGCGGAATTGGTTTTCATATTTTGTTGACCAATAATATCTATTTTTTCTATTAAATAAAACATTGTTAGATAAATAAGTTTCATCGATCCAAAGAATCTGGTGGGGAAATTGGGGATTTTCATCGCATTTTCGTGTGAACCACTCACAGAAAGTAGTTCTACGTTCTTCATCTACAGGATGCAAAGCATGGCACATACGGCATTTATAAGGATGGTATTTCTCTTTACGCAGGATTCTATGTGGAATGGTTTTTGGCACTTCTTGCTCTTTCTCGATGGTACCGAGTCCTGTATTATCTTCTTCTACAGCAAACAAAACTTGCATTACTTGTTTTGCGATTTTTTACAATGACGCACTGGCTTTTCAAAAGCGCCATGTTCTTTTAAGTTTTTCACTAACCTTTTGAAAATGGATCGGCCTGGTTGACGCCGTTCGGGGTATTTTTGAAGATAACGCATTTCTGCTTGCGCGCAATTTTGATAACTTTCAATGTAACATGTAATCATATCAAATTTAACTTTATTGGAATAATGTGCCATTTTTACAATACAATATTTTAAAAAAGTAAGTACTCAAATACTAACAAGAATGCAAAAGGGACAGATATCCAAAATATTCATAGTAACCAAGCCAGACAATTGCAAATATTGTTGAATTTCAAAGCCGCCTATGAATGATTGGAAATTATTTTGTACATACTGGAGCAAACCAAATATTTATTGTTATTAATTGAACCCAAACAGATAGATAAAAATAAATTTCTTGTTTCCATTGCAACTTTTTCTTCTCGACAATTTTATTCATATTATCGCTTTAAATACTATTATCACACCTGATACCAACACAAATAAAATAATTATTCATTTTTTTAAAGTCTACGGTAAGAGCTAGATCAAAATAAATTTTGCGTTACCATAGCAACTTTTTCTTCTCGACAAGATAAACTAATCAGATTTTTGTTCCGGCGTTTCGTTTTAGCGGAATCATCATCGAATATCACTGATGATGGTTTTTTGAGTCCGAAACGTCGATAAATGCAAAGTTCGCTATGTCATTGAATTTAGAATTAAAAATAGAGCTTATTAAGCACACAACAATGTTTTTCGATTATTTAAAAAAATAAAGTTGATGGTGGTTGTGAAGAAACGAAACGCCGAATTCGAAATCCAATGACGGCATCTTGTAGAGGAGAAAAAGTGACAATGAAAATGTGAAATTTGTTTTCCAATATTTTTGAAAATAGAACCATAAAAAAATAAAAACGAAATCGCGAATTTTCGGTTTTTTCCTAATTTCTACGGAAGTACTCGGAATGTTCTAAATCTGAAAACGTCATCTTGCAGAATTCAGTGGAGCACAACTTTTTTCTAATTTAAACATCTCTGCATCTCTGCTAGTTTACGAGATTCCTGTAGAGTTCATTCTTATCCGGGACACCCTGTATAACAAAATTGATGTTTGTACAAAATTTGAGATAAATTGGATAAGCAGTTTTTTAGTAATATTTTTTTTACATTTCACTAGGTCGCCATTTTTTTCGCCGTATTGGATTTTTATGGAAATGTTACCAGATTATCTCCATATGACCCTTAATTTTTCGGGGATAATACCACGAGTGCTTAAAAATTTCCGATAATTTTTCACGAATGCGTGTTTTCTTATAATTTGTAGAGAAAACACGCATGAGTGGAAAATTATCTGGTTAATTTTTAAGCACGAATGGTATTTAGAAGGAATATTCCACGAATCAAATACAGGGAAACTAAGCTTTATTGACTGAATATTAAATACATACCTATTTCAAGTTCAGAAATTTGAATTTTGTAACAAATTGAACACAAATTGAATAATAATATACTAATAAAATTATTTGTCTAAATATTGAAAAGTACTTAATATAAATCTAAATATTCAATTTTAATTATTGATTGTATAATAAAAGGGACAGTTCTGATAATTATTAACCACATTGTTGCTTTGCGACGACGTAGAAGGTGCCGTCAGACCACGACTTGGACTTGGGCTGGGTGATGCTGCGACAGGGGCTGGATGCACGTGCTGTTGAGGTGGTTCTTTTCCAGGTTCCCTCATTTTTTCAATAATTTTTTTGTGGTGATCTGGATCCATTTGCAAATAACTTGAGAGGGATTTCGCATTCGAATGACCTGTAATTTTTATCAAGTTTTGCTCCGACACTCCGCTTTTGGCCAGCTTGGACACGGCAGTAGCTCTGAGGGAATGGTTGGTAAAGTTTTTTGTGGTATTGAGGCTTGATTTCTGTGCTTGTTTTTTTGTCCAAGTTGAAATTTCGTTTTCTCCTACTGGGCTGTTTTTGAACCATTTTCCGGAAATTTTCCAGTGGGGGTTTGGCGTCAAAAATAGTCGAGTGTTGGAGATACTTTTCCTTTTATCTTGTAAGTCTTTATAAATTCTTACTGGGCAAAAGCTGGGATTTCTCTCGTTTCTCACCAACCACTTTGAATCGGCGAGTTTTCGGCTACCACCTTGACATGTTTTAGAAAAAAACAGGGTTGTATTGAATTCTACCTGTTTTTCCTCTGAAGTTGTCAGTTTCTTCTTTGAAAAAAGTTGTTTCGGCTCTTGCACCTTCTCCTCCTCTCCAGGCTAATTCATAGGACAACAGGAAAAAACACTTCTTTTGTTAACCCTCTGGAGTTGATTCATCACAAGCTTCGATTAGATTTTTTAATTCATTGTATGTTAAAAAAACGGCCGAGTCTTTGCGTTTGTCTTCAATACCTTGCAAATGTCTCCTTTTGGCATTTTTTGCGTCTCGGGCCGATTTGAATTCGATCTGCTCGAAGGGATTTATTTTAATTTTGTATTCATTGAAATACCTTTCCATCAATAATTTCGCCGTCACATTCCAAATAATTTTTACCGTGCCTTCTTTATATTCCTCCCCGTTCATTTTTCGCATATTGTAGGCCCAGCTTTTCAAAATCATTGCTAGTTGGGATACTGGAGTATCTTGGGCAAAAGTTTTTTTTATCGCAGAATGACATAAACTGTCTCCAGATGCTCTTCTTGGATTTAACGGTGTTTCTTGGTTCGCTTCCAATTATATTTTCATCAATTTCCTATTCTTGAACTAGCCCAAAGCGATTATTCATATTGACAAACTTTCAAAAATGTTTGAAAGATACTTAAAAAAAATCGGTTTCTAGGGACTCTAGCGTCTCTCAAAAGCAGGTTTCATATTGTCAAGACTTCATTTTTTGGTTAGGTATGTAACCACACCTAACCAGGTAAGTGGAAACACCATGTTTCCTAGACGACGTGGTATTTCCGCTATAATTTTTCGAAAACACCACCAGTCTTATGGGAAAATTTGTACATGAGTGGAATATTCATTGAAATATAAAGTACTTTTTATAGCTATGTCGCGAATAGGCAGACAGACCAGATGGAATTAACAAAACATGGTGTTTCGAAAGCCAGCGACCCGAAAACGTGAAGATCTGTAAATATCTCGAAGGGTGATTTTTTCACCATGACAATACTTCCCTTTTACGAGGGAAGGAAAAACTGCCTTTTGATTTGAGGCTCCTCAATTGTAATCGGTTTACTATTAGTGATTAGATCAAAATACAAGAGTTCTAACCACACTACACCACAACTTGTTACGTTCTGGACGCGCGTTTCGCTAACCAAGTTAGCATCATCAGCAGATGATATATGATAGATGATAAAACTGCTTGTATTTTGATCTATCTTCCACCACAGGTTCCAGTGTTAGGAATTAATGATTAGGTTGAACTACGCCACTGAGAAAATGTCGAAACAGGTTCCGCACGTTTGATTCAATAAACAGATTTATTCGCAAGAAGAGTTGCAAAAGGTGGACGACTTAACAACTACTTAATTAGTACTGTGGGGCTTTTATGGGAAAATCATTCTGAATGTTTCGATAAAGCGTATTATTTTCGTAGATCAATTTCGTTCCGTGGATAACTCGATTGAACCATAATTATTATGATGTATAATATGGCGACACAATATCTTGGTAACTTTGCTTTATGGTCCTAACATGGTAGATTTGCATTAATGTATATAGTATAGGCTAATACACTATTGTACAATTGAAATGTAATCTTTAAAATTTCACCTAAATTTAAACGATTTTTTACATTTTGTAGGCTTACGTTTTGTTAATATTTTTGTGGTTTGCGAGGGATTAGACAAAAGTAATTTTTTTTACGCGAATTTTGTTTATTAATTTTTTTTATAATACGTATTTTTTTCAACATTTTTCTCTTTAAATTAAAAACTCCTACTAAAAAGACCATTCTTTTGATCATTTTGGGTTCTTCAAGATGTTTTGAAAAAAGTAAATACAATTTTGCCTTTCACAATGTTAATTTTACTTCAGGAGCGTACTAATTAATTGTTTCAGACCGTTACATATATCTTCCTTATTTTCTTAAATTAGACTTTGTCTCCTAAATTCCGTAAAGGGTATTTTTACTTTTTCTTATTATTTTTAATAAAAGTGACTGCAAACTTCGGGACGGTTTTTTTATGCCATAGAATTATTACCAGTAGTCTTGAGTAATTTTAATTATTTTTCAAACTTCATTTTTTTTACATAAAAACTACTTTCTTTTAAACTACCAATTCTAGGCAATTTTTAATTAAAGTTATACCTAATAGAGTCTTTATTAGTAAATCTTCGTATACCGAGCGTCCAAAAAGTTTATAATTATTAAAACCTTTATACAGGGTGGGTTCCCAAGTATAGTCAAAAGCAGTGTTATCGAGCGGGTCATACGATTTATCAACGACAAACTTTTTAAGTTTTTTTTTCTATTATTACGTGTAATCATATCCTCCGCATAAAATCCGGAATATGAATTACATAGACCTATGATATTTTCATATGAAAAAAGAGGATAAACATATAAATATCAGCAGTTGCAAAAATCTTTGAGCGATGTCACTTCAAAGTCAGTGACAAAATGAGTAATAGAAAACAATTTTCGGGTTTTTTGCATCCACAAGCGAAAAAAATGGTATTAGATCTAATAAAATATTACGAAAATGAATATTCACCGGCCAAGATTACGAAATGTACACGAAAAAAGCCAAAGACAGAAAGAAGACTTAAATGACAATGTAAAAATGGATATTCGTAATGCAATTTACGATTTATACACATCAAAAACTAATATAACCCTTCAAGTTTTAAAAGAAGCTTTAAAAAACCGAGGCATGTTGGAAATAAAAAAATTAATACAAATGTTGGATTTTCGACATAAAAAGGACTGTAATCAAAGATTTTTATGCGAGTTGCCACATATAGCAAGTCAGCGTATCCAGTTTTTAAAGAAATACACAGAAAATGTTAATTCAAAATTTAGAAAAGTATTTTTAGACGAGACTTGGATATTTTCTAATGGAAGTGGTTCGAAATCTTGGCAGGACGAGTCTGTATAAAGTGTCAAGAGAAAAAGCAGATGTGGGACGGTAAAACGGTTCATCATTTTGCATGCAGGTTCTTCAACAGGATTTCTCTCAGGTGCAAGTTTACTGTTTTCTTCAACATCCAAAAGTATGGACTACCATGATAATATGAACTGTGAACTGTTTGAAAACTGGTTAAAAGAACAACTGATTCCAAATTTAGATGCTCCATCTTTATTAATTCTGGAAAATGCATCTTATCATTCAAGAATCTTACATAAACAACTTACTTCATCCTGGAAGAAAAGTGATATTTATGACTGGCTAACAAAACAAAAACAAAATCCTTTACCCATTATGCTAAAACTAGAATTTATTTTAATGGCAAAATCTATTAAAAAACCAAAACTATATGCCGTAGATAAATATTACGTGAAAATGAACATGAGATTTTACGACTGCCGCCATACTATTGCCAGTTTAATGCAATAGAATTAATATAGGCTGGGGCAAAATCATTTACGAAAAACACGTGAACGATGGTCTTACATCAGATCAAGTGCAAATTGTTTGACAATATTCATTAAATTATATTACGCCGGAGTACTGGAAGAAATCTGTGGAGCATACGGAGAAATGAATATGGGATTGGTGGAATCGAGAACGAGTTCTAGATGACGAAATAGCACCAATGATCATTGCGCCATTTGAGGACGACTCAGAATATGAGGACTTTTTAAGTAATGATGATATTTTTTAGTCTATAATATTAAAAAGTTACTGAAGGATTATATTAATCTTTGACGTGTATAGATCATAAATTGCATTATGAATATCCATTTTTACATTGTAACTTAAATCTTTTGCCTTTGGATTTTTTTGTGTACATTTCTTAATCCTCTTCGGAAGTAAATTATATTTTTTTTTCATCCACAAGTTTCTGTACATTCCTTATACCGATTCTCAGAGCTTTTGCCACTGGCTCCTGAATATTAGCCAGTGAATCTTAATTTAAATTTTTTTTTATTAGATTTGATACCATTTTTTTGCTTACTTTTTTAGTACATTTGTAATTTTGTGGGCAATAAATCAATAACTATAGAATACTTGTTCCAATTTTAAAGCGTGTTTAAAATAAGTAAATTTTTTTATTAATTATAAGACAAAATTTGATATATAAAAATCGGTAAAATCGCTTTACCAGAAACTTGGGGCTAACGAAAAATACGGGCTATATATATATATATATATATATATATATATGTATATATATATATATATATATATATATATATATATATATATATATATATATATATACAAGGTGATCGCGTATAATGTTACCCCCCTTTAACTTTTTTGTTTCTCACTGTAGAAAAAAAAGTATTATATAAAAGTTTTAGAACTCACTGCATACTATTTGCACAACATATTTTTGTATATACAGGGTGTGTCATAAACAAATACCAAAGCAAAGTTACCTTTTTTAAATGGAACACCCTGTATATTGTTGCATTTTTGGATTCTACAGGAAATTCTAAACACATTTCATGTATAATGTCCTATATCTAACATGAACCGTTTTCGACTTATTGCTGTTTGAAAATTAAATAATATGAGAAATAAGGTCGCGCAGGTCAAACATGTGTAATGAAACAAACTAAATAACACAAAGCATAACTACGAACTAGAAAGCAGAAATATAAGTAGCTATACTAAATATAGAGTTGTTCGACTGGTCCTCCATTAACTTCAATACACCTTATTAAGGTTCTTCTTAATTTTTCCAAGGAGTTTCTGATCGACTCAGCATAATTAGTGTTTATTAGATTAATTTCATTTCTTATGAGTTGTTTAAGGTGTTCACGATTCTCTATGTTGTTTGCATTAATTCTATCTTTCAGTATACCCCACAGGAAAGCATCTAAGGGTGTGAGGTCCGGACTATTAGGCGGCCATTTAATCGGACCATTCCGTCCGATCCAGTTTCCAAATATTTGAGTGAGATAGTTCGTTACTTCAACTATGTTGTGCGGCGGGGCGCCGTCTTGCTGAAACGTAAGTTGGTTTAAACGTGCTAGTGGTAAATCATCCAGAAACTCTGCTAACTCATTTTGAAGAAATTGCAAATATATATTCCCATTTAACACACCTTCACAAAAATGTGGCCCAATGATTTTATTGTCAAGTATGCCGCACCATACATTTACAGACTGACGACCCTGATACTGGAATTCTCGGTAACTGTGGGGATTTTCTGTTGCCCAATGCCTCGTATTCTTCCTGTTTACCATTCCATTGGTGGCAAAAGTTGACTCGTCTGTCCAAAGAATTGTTTGTAGAAAGTTATTATTGTGGTTTATTATTCCCAGCATTTCACGGCAAAATTCCACTCTTTTCTCTCTTTGTGTGACGGTTAATTTTGGAGTAGGTCTAATTTGAAAGGTTTGAAGCCAGCTAATTTAAGTGTTTTTTGAATTTTTCCATATGATGTATTTTTTGGATTATCTTGCATTTGCCTTAAGTCGGTTGAAATGGTTCTAATTGACTTATTCGGATTTTCTTGAATAGCCAGTAAAATGTTCAATTCGGTATCCTCGTCTTGTGGAATGCATCTTTTCTTTCTGTCTAAGTTTGAATCTCGTTGAAATTTAATAAATATTCTTCTAATGGTCTGTTTACAAGGACCATTCATCTGTGCATTATTTCTTCGTAGTTCTTGCTGCGCCATTTTCACATTATAATTATTTTTAATATAAGCCATTAAAATAAACTGCTTTTCTTGTTTCGAATAAGGCATTTTTGAATATGAATTCTTACTGCTTATCAAAATTGACAACTTGTGTCACGAAGTTAACCAAGTTAACAATATTGTTATCCATGGAAACCATAAAATACATCTTGACCTGCGCGACCTTATTTCTCATATTATTTAATTTTCAAACAGCAATAAGTCGAAAACGGTTCATGTTAGATATAGGACATTATACATGAAATGTGTTTAGAATTTCCTGTAGAATCCAAAAATGCAACAATATACAGGGTGTTCCATTTAAAAAAGGTAACTTTGCTTTGGTATTTGTTTATGACACACCCTGTATATACAAAAATATGTTGTGCAAATAGTATGCAGTGAGTTCTAAAACTTTTATATAATACTTTTTTTTTCTACAGTGAGAAACAAAAAAGTTAAAGGGGGGTAACATTATACGCGATCACCCTGTACATATATATATATATATATATATATATATATATATATATATATATATATATATATATATATATATATATATATATATATATATATATATATATATATATATATATATATATATATATATATATATATATATATATATATATATATATATATATATATATATATATATATATATATATATATATATATATATATATATATATATATATATATATATATATATATATATATATATATATATATATATATATATATATATATATATATATATATATATATATATATATATATATATATATATATATATATATATATATATATATATATATATATATATATATATATATATATATATATATATATATATATATATATATATATATATATATATATATATATATATATATATATATATATATATATATATATATATATATATATATATATATATATATATATATATATATATATATATATATATATATATATATATATATATATATATATATATATATATATATATATATATATATATATATATATATATATATATATATATATATATATACATATAAATATATGAGACAACATATTTTCCGGCATCTGGGGACCCTTAAACGTAAAGATCTGAAAAAAATCTCATGAGGGAAGTAATAACTAATATCTTGTGTTTTTAACAAAAGTGTATAATATTTTTGCAAAATAAATTTTTTTTTGTTATTGCAATACAAAAAAAAACAAGTTTTCTTTGCACAGGGGTGGCCTGCATTTAAATAAATGACACTGTATAAGTGGTTAGACTTTTGGGTCAAGCGGGGCTCATAATTTTTGGTGATTGATAAAAAATCTCACTTTCATTAAGTGGCTGTATAAACAGAACATATCCTGATTGTTCCACTGATTCGAACCGCCTTCCGACTTTATTAAGGCGCCTGCCATTTTGTGTATTTTTGTTTTTGCCAACCAAAAAATTTTAACCAAATACATATTTAGCGAATTTTCTTATTTAGTCCCACGGCATTTAATATATAAAATAATATTAAGTGGCTAGTTAAGAATATTGCGTAATATAATAAAAAAATTATTTTCTTTCTCCCTGTATATTTGTAAATAGCCCATCGAGATTTAATAGCTCGATAAAAGAATCACACAACATTTTGGTATTCACTGTGTTTTCTGATTTAATTCATAATGTTGGTGACCTTTGGACCCGCACGATAAGACCGCATTCAACTATATCATAACTCACTAATCGCGCACACTAAACATTCCATACAAAAACTTCAAAATGCATGCCTACGTTTCGCACATAATATACCATTTAGGAACTATATTACACCCTTTCTCAATAAATATTCTATCCTGTCAAGGGCGAGAAGACGCGAGTATCATATGTTCTTATTTATTTTTCGCACTAATCAACTTCCATAATTAAGGTCTATATTCATAACGCAGGAGCATAACTATGGTACTCGATATTTAGATTCTTTTAGGATCGCACAGCATAGGTCAACACCATTTCAAAAATCATTCAGCTTCGTCGCAGTTGAGATGTGGAGTAATTTATCAAATAATATTAAACAACTTCCGTTAAGCAGCTTTAAGACGCATATAAAAAATATGTTGTTGCATTGGCAAACCTAATTTTAATTTGAATCGATGAATTTTGCATTCTATGGATACAATTACTGCTTATTTATTTAATTAGTTATTGGCAAGCACCTCTTCATTTATACTGATTTTTATATATTTACATATGTTTTAATTATATTTTTGCTTGCTGCACTCTCCCATTTTTTAACAAATAATAGTATTTAACTTATAATAACTATAATACTAGTCACATCCTCTTAAGTGTCCGCCCGCGCATGCTTCCTGCATTCTGAGCTTCCTGATGTCATATTGATATTGTTTTGTTTGTTTTTGTTCTCAACCTTCATTCTTAATATTCACTTTTTAATAATAAGCTTAGTTTTAATGTTCATTATTATTTATAAATTATTAATCTCGTTGATATTTTTCAATTTTCTAGTGTCTGTGCAACGGTTATTAAAATCGCTATGCAGACCCTGTTTGCCTGTAAACATGGCATTTAAATTTTGATATTCTAATATTTTGTATTTCAATTTATATTCTAATATTTTGTATTTCAATTGTTTGTATGTCTTATAAGGCAAATAAAAAGTTTTGAATTTGAATTTTAAATAAAAACTATATCTTATGTTGTACGATATGTTATTTTGCAATATTTTATTCACATTTTTGAATTAATTATTACATTTTTACGCACCCTGTATAACATACATGATTATGAAAGGGTATTGGATTTGTTTTTTCAAAGCACCAAATTGAATCGGTACTCTGAATATCAAACGAGAAGTGAGAAATCCACTTGCAATTTCCCCCCACCGATTGGCTTCAGAGTGTCATAATTAACAAGATGTCAGTTTATTTTAAATATTTAGGCACAATTTTTTTTACAGAATCGCTGGCCCAGGAGCTCGAAATGGAGAGGAAATCGCGTCAGCAACAGGCCGAAAGAGACGTAAAATCGCCCCTCCAAGACCGAACGGGGTACTACAAGAACTCCGTCATGTTCACGAGTAGTGCTACATAAGAAATTGAATTAATTTTATCTTCCAGACTTGTGTTATAGTGCGAATTAATAGTGTATAGTTAAGTTGAAATGAATTATCCGAATTTTCATATAAAATTAAGACAAACTAATCTCAGCCAAGAAACTGTGTAGTCTGCTTAGATACCGCCATAGATAGCTAGCTTGATGAAAAGCTGCAATACGCTAACATTGATAACACCACTCTCTAACGTACAAATGACATTTTTCATTGTATCTCTATCGAATTTTTGTATTATATTCAGCTATAATAATACTTATCACAATTACGTGATTCTATTACTTTGTACAGGGTTTTTTTTTATATATTGCCACCCCCCTTATCTTTTTTATTTGACATTTTAGAAAAATGTGTCCCAAATAAAAGTTTAATGGTTTCAAATGAATTTTTATGAAAACATTTTTTTCCATATACAGGGTGTTACAGAAAGTCTGGGCGTGGTCCAAGTCTCTTATTTCAAATAGGTACCCCATTTTTTTATTGAATTTTCGGATTCTCCTGAGAACTTAACACATTTTTTATAAGGGATATTCTATACTTAAATCTAAAACCTAAAGAGATATTGTTATTTTTTGAAAACTATTATGTAAAACAGGTAAACATTTTTCTGGTCGTAAACTGGTCATTGACGGTGACTGTTTTACTGTTTGGTAGACTTTCTGTCAATTTCTGGATAAAATGTCACATTTCCGATGAGGAAAAATCCGACAACCTTCGCATAGCTTATGAGAATAACGAAAATACACAGGCAACCAGAACAGAAATCACCATCTTCCAACGAATCGCCATCTAAACAAACATTTTTTGAAATATCAGACGTGGATTTTTTTCCTTCTACGGGGTATTCCAAAAACATTTTTGGAAATATGCATATGAATCTAATTAAGGCAACACATGTTTTTAAAAAATATATGTATAATATTAACGAAAACAGAAAAGAATATTTTAAAAACTACACACAGCGTCAAAAAACTTGGACCCCTTCATAAGTCGCAATGCAAATAAGCTTTCCTCAAGACCGCGTATCTTGAGTAATAAATGAACCAACGAAGTGATTGAAAAATGATTATGTCAACGAATAGCGGGACTACCACTTTTAGTTAACTGAGCCATGATATTGTAATCAGCAAGCTAATAAGGAGAGTTTAATTTTTTTTAGCCAGACCTCCCATTTAATTTGCATTAGGTCCTGTGTTGAGAAACTTTTAAACACTCTGTAGAGCGTTCTAATTACAATAGAATATTTCATGTGGCTAAAAGTGGCAGCCCTGCTATTCGTTAACATACACTTTTTTTAATCACATGGTTGGATCATTTATTACTCAAGATACAAGGTCTTGAAACAGAGCATTTTTGCATTGCGTCTTATGAAGGGGTCCAAGTTTTTTGACGCTGTGTTTATTACAAAAAACTACATATTATCAAATAATTCAATAATGAAATGAAATATAAATATTATAATTGCTGAATATGTCCACCATTCATTTCAATACAATTTGTATAATCTGCTTCGATTTTATTAATCGCATTAATAATGAATTGTGCATGATTATTGTTTAAATCCTCAATGGCTTCAATTATTCTCCTTCTTAACACCTCTATATCTTCCGTGGGAGTTTCATATATTTTATTCTGCAAAAATCCCCACAGAAAAGAGTCAAGAGGTGTTAAGTCGGGACTATTGGGCGGCCACCGAATCGGTCCATTCCGACCAATCCACGTTTCAAAATTTTGATTTAAACAATTTAGGACCGCAAAAACATTGTGTGGTGGGGCTCCATCTTGTTGCCAAATAATTAGGTTGTATTGATGGAGGGGTAAGTCATCCAAAATAGGTTCCAGATCATTATTTAATAAATTTAGATTTTTTTCTCCATTTAAAGATCCATCAATGAAAATCGGTCCAATAATTTTGTTGTGAAGGAGCCCGCACCACACATTTAAAGTTTTCCGACCTTGGGTTTTAATTTCACGCATGGCCCGAGGGTTTTCCGTTGCCCAAAATCTAACATTTTTCCGGTTGTGAATCCCGGCAGTACTAAAGGCGCATTCATCTGACCATAAAACTTTTTGAAAAATATTGTTATCTTCATCTTTCATCAGCAACATTTCCTGGCAAAACATGGTTCGTTGGTTTTTCTGATCTTCAGTTAATTTCTGGACGGGTAAAATTTTGTATGGGAAATATCCATGCTTTTTTAATGTCGAATAAATTTTGAAAATAGATTTATTAAAAAAAATTGATGCGTCTTTTAAGGCTGCATTTGGATTTTCTGAAAATAAATAATATTTGCGTAAGTTACTTTATATCCTGTGGGTAATTTCTATTAACCTACCTTGAAAAATAATAAAATATTTAATTCCTCCTCCTCATTAATAACCGCAAAGTCAAGTTCAATATTTTTGAAAGTTTTTCGAGATGGAATAGCTCGCATGGGGAAAAGCCGCTGATATTCTCTTCTTGCCGCGCAAGCATTATTATTATTCTTGTAGAAAATGCGAAGAATATCACATCTTTCTTCGTCAGTGTAATGCATCTTTTCAATGAATTGACAGAACGACAGATCACCGTCAATGACCAGTTTACGACCAGAAAAATGTTTACCTGTTTTACATAATAGTTTTCAAAAAATAACAATATCTCTTTAGGCTTTAGATTTAAGTATAGAATATCTCTTATAAAAAATGTGTAAAATTCTCAGGAGAATCCGAAAATTCAATAAAAAAATGGGGTACCTATTTGAAATAAGAAACTTGGACCACGCCCAGACTTTCTGTAACACCCTGTATATGAAAAAAAATGTTTTCATAAAAATTCATTTGAAACCATTAAACTTTTATTTGGGACACATTTTTCTAAAATGTCAAATAAAAAAGATAAGGGGGGTGGCAATATATAAAAAAAACCCTGTACAGTTTTCTTTTTGAGGCATATAATTTAATTTTTTTTTTAATCACCGATATATAAATTCGGCTACAATTAACCATTTTTTAAACTAAAATTACCATACCTTAAATTATATAGAAAGAAACATATATCTATATTGAAAACTAAATGTTTGTATTCACATTCTTAGTAGGTACATGGTTGTCCAACAAAAGGTAAACGCCATTATACTTTCCTTATTCTTAAAGTGTTGATGACAGTGCCCGGCTCGTGGTGAATTATATCGGGAGGTCAATAACAAATTTAAAAATAGGCATACTTAAAATAAAAATAAATATCTTATCTTTAAATTGAGCCTTGAATTCTCTTGAAGTTCAGGTCTACTCTTCGTTCTTTAGAATTGGAACAATGCTGAATGCTTTATAATCGATTTCCCGATACTTAACATTGCTAAAGCGGATAGTCTATCTTGGCCCAACTCCTCAACAAAATTTATAAGCCCTCGAAAAACCTCTGGATTTTCAGACAAAGCCGTTTCATCATGGCCACGTAGTGCCAGCTCGAATGTCCCACAAAATTTTACATCATCTCAAATTTTGTTTAAATTGTAACGATTTTTAGATACATTTTCTTTAACACTGGTTTTGAACCATAATGAGTCCGACGAGCCCTTAGAAAACAACAAACATAACAGTAAAATGAGTTAGAGACTTCACAACCACATATCCAGCAGGGGCGTGCAGTCCATGGAAGCAAGGGAAGCAGTACTTCCCAAAAAAAATTACAAAACATCTTCTAAAATGTAATTTTTGGAACAGGAAACCATTAATTTTGTTTATATTAAAAATGCTAAAATATTATTTTAATTATCAAGCCCATAATAAATGCGGCCTTGACTCCGACCCAGCCACAATAGAAAATCGAATAGAACCTATGCGGGCCGCTAGCTTCTCTGCAGCCAAGTCCTGTATGCTTGATTTCCTGTGAATTGAGCCAGAGGTTATTGAACTTTCCACCGGCTGTTTGCAATTTTTGCATTTCAGTGGCGTGCTTTAAGTGGGGGCGGAAGCTATCGTTGGAGTAGGTTCTTTGTCTGAACGGCTATCCGTGTGTTGTATGATACGTACGTCGCGTCGTGCATGGTGCGATATGGAAGACAATAATACGGACGTGGATATGCAAATACCGTCAACTTCGGCTGTCCGTAATAACGTTGAAGATGTTGGAGAATTTAGTAAGAAGAGTGTGTGTGAATGTGTGGTGTGTGTCTTAATAATAAAGGGATTTTCAACAATAAACTTCGCTGATAAGCTTCAAATAATTTCCAAAGGAAGGGCAAAACCGCCTATGAAAAATTTAACCACAAAAATGAAAAACTGTATTAGACATTTTTATCCGGAAAAACAATACGAACAATTTAAATGGCCAACAGGGTGTGAAAATATAAGTCAATTATTTTGTTGGCCATGTTTACTTTTTGAAAATAAAAAAGGTCTCAGGAATAAAACTGGTTTTTCCGATTTAAACAATTTTCATAAAGCTGTAAAAAGACACATTATGTCCAAAGCGCAGGCTGTCATAAAAGAAAAAGTCTTCGGCAAAACCAGAATTGAACACGCCCTTAATAAATAGTTGGAAATTAGTCACCGCCAACACAATGAACCAGTCGATAAAAATAGGCAAATATTGAGAAGTTGTTTTCTCGGATAGCACGAATTGGGATTTAGAAGCATGACGAAACAAGGGTTTCTTCAAATAGAGGAAATTTTCAAGATTTACTTAGTTTAATGGCTAAATATGATGATTGCTTAAAAAATCATTTAGAGCAGTCTAGCGTTTTTCGCGGAACGCCGAATTGAATCCAGAATGATTTAATTTCCGCTGTTGCAACCATTAATTAAAAAGAATTAAGCAGGAGATTGGCGATGCGCGGTTCATTGCTATTGTTCTGGACGAAACAGCTGATATCACTAATTTTAGCCAATTATCTATAGTAATACGCTACGTTAAAACAGACGGAAGTATTCAAGACCGATTTTTAGGTTTTAAGAATGCGTCCGAAAATCTTACAGCAGATGCATTATATATCGTAGTTTATAACGTTACTAAAGAAATTAATGGAGAGAAAAAATTATTGCTCAAAGCCATGATGGAGCTGCAGTGATGGCAGGACAATTAGGGGGTCTGCAAGCTAAAGTTCGAGAAACTTTCCCAAGTGCTGTGTTTGTCCATTGTTTTGCTCATGAATTAAATTTAGTTTTATCCCAGTCTATCAATCACATTAAAGAGTGTAAAGTATTTTTCGTTACTTTAAGTGGCATGGCTGCTTTTTTTTCCAAGTCAAAAAAAACGTACACAAGCTTTGGACTCCATTGTCCACAAACGATTGCCCAAAGTAGCTCCTATTAGGTGGAACTATAATGGAAGACTTGTGTCCACAGTATCTGAAAATCGTGAATCACTGATTGAACTATTTGAGAATATAATAGAAAATAATGAAACGTGGGACTCAGAAGCAATAAATAGTTCGAGGGGGTTTTTGGACTGTTTGAAACGATATTTTACTTTTAATTATTTGTTAATCATATTTTCAGAAATATTTCCATTCTCGGACAACGTTTTTAATATATTACAAACTAAAACAAATGATATTGCTTTTTGCCCAAAAAAAGTGGATGATTTTAAGTCCATATTAAGCCAAAAAAGAGATGACTTTGACCTATTTTGGGGGAAAACGATGACGTTAAATCTAGAGCCACAAGCTAAGCGTCTTCGAATAGACAAGGCGGGAGATGTTCAAACATCATACAGACGCCCTAACGGTTTAAATGATTTTAAATTCTTCGAGTTCTGCAATTTTGATGCATTTAAAGGAAAACCTTTTCCAGAAGATGCGTTTAAATCTCCTCTTCTTCATTATGGCCAGTTCTTCCACCGAGTGTTACTGCGATCTGACCTAAAAGTGATTCACGAAACTGACGACATTAGCGCAAAAAATAAAGCTAAGGAACGAATGCAATTTTTAAAAGACAAGGAGCTGGAAGATGCCTACACCGAAGTGTCGAAATTGTGTGAACTAGTATTGACAATACCTGCCACAAGT